>OU015473.1:12985879-13066389 GCA_907164805.1 Brachyptera putata | reverse complement strand
AACTTACGAACTTAGATATTTGTAATTTACTGGAACTTGAAATTAAGGATGAAAAGATTGAATGAAAAAATGTATTTCACGAATTTCATTATAATGTGTAAAAATGAAGTTGAAAACCTACATGTCAAAAACAAATATTGCTTGTACATATAATTCAAATCATCGGTTTCAAATCACATGATATATAGTTTTTATCTGTAAGCTTCATTTTAATTGATTCTGAATGTTATTGTATTGTTAAATGTAATGCTGCTTTTCATCGCTCTCGATGAGGGGCCGAAGTAAAAAAATCCCCATCAGTATATGAAACCAAACCGAACCAAACACGGATATTGGACTCTGTAATCAACGATACCCAGTTACTTATATTATTCAATAATATGCGACAAAATAATCTCAAGTCTTGATCATGAACACGATGTAACTCTGTCAGGATGGTCGACCATGGCGGGAATCGAAGCCCGGTCTCTTGAAGGATGGATTAGCTTGCTAGCGAGTGATGAAAGTTGAGGGCTGCTAGTTGTTGGGTACTTGGTGGCACGGCTATTCACACTTGTGTATTGATAAGAGAATGCTGAAGGCTTGAACCACCCGTACGCCAAGTGTGTGGGATAGGACAAACTGTCGATCGGAAGCTTCATTTATCGTAGGTAACCCGAAACTGCGGAATGTACGTTCGAAACTTACTGTCGTTGATGATATCTAATACGTGGATTCGGATATCCGAGCCACCAACCTATGCCACGCTAGTGGAAATTGACAGCTCGAAACAGTTGATCGTTTGTAGTAGAAAATTACAAGATGGGGAATCGGTCCGACGGGCTCTTTGTGTCATATACCGCTTGCTATTTTATACAATATTAGGAAGATCATAAAATTTTCTCTCTCTCTCTCTCTCTCTCTCTCTCTCTCCACCCTCCGCAATCTCAAACCCAACTCATTTCCGAGAATTCTTGATACAATTTTCAGCTTATAAGTCAATGAGATACGTTACGGTAATTGAAGAAATGAAGAAAGAATACAAAATGAACATATAAATGAATGAAAAAAATAAAAAAAATAAAAAAAATAAGATTAGAATAGAAAAAAAATGGTTTACAAATTCATCAATTCGTGTAAGCTATACGTTCAGCCACACAGGATTCGAGTTCAGCATAGTTTTTTAAACTTGAAACTTTTTATAAATTCTAGCGTCTAAAGTGGATCGTCAATATAATAAATATATATTACGCGACCATTGCTTGTAGAAATAAACTTTTTTCGATTGAATACATAATAAAAAAAAATAGAAATATATTAATAGAAGAAATAAATGGAGAATAAACAATAAATATATAAATACAAAATAAATCCAAGTCGTTGGCTGACAGGTCAAACCATGTAACCTATCTAGGCAACTTGAATTTCATCGCTGTATAACGGGCTTGCCTATCTTGCCCGAAATAGTTTTGAGCGCTACTAATGTAGCCAGCTTCAAGGTGGTCAACCTATGTTTGAACCGGCATCTTGAGTGTCACCATCACGGTTATACGTTGATGTCACTGATGTAAACTGTTTCGTTAACAATGAGACCTGTGTTGACAACTAGGCCTATCCATGAATCATGGTTCTCAGTTGACGTACATTAAAACTATAAATATTGATGAAAACTTTGGCGTCTTCACACTGACAAGTTTGTATTTGTTCGGCGTTCGGCGTTGTTGTCACACGTGACGTGATCGCGCCTCGTGATTGGCTCAGTTGAATAAAACAAGGTGGGTTCTATACCCACGAATTTCGTGAAACTAGTGTATGAAAAAACTGTATCCACGAAATTTAAGCTCTTTGCTGGGTAGTGCCAAAGATGTCATCCCTCTCGAAGCGAGAGGTGTGTATGAGGTCCCGTGTGGTTCATGCTCTAAAGTCTATGTGGGCCAGACTAATAGAAGAACATCTGCTAGAGTGAAGGAGCATGAGTTGGCTGTGAGACAGGGTAAGAGCACATCCGCACTTTCTCAACACGCTATGCAGGAGGGACACTGGATCGACTTTGCTAACGCGAAAACTCTATCCACAGTTCAACACTATGTCCCCCGCATAATACGCGAGGCTATCGAAGTTGAGAAACGGCCCCACAATCTGAATAAGAGAGATGACGCACAGAGATTGCATGCGACGTGGAAACCTATTCTGAGGAACTGTCAGTTGAAGCCAACTAGAGCGTTGTCCCCTAATGCGGATGCCCATTTGGAAAAAACACGGGTGACTAATGATGTGTCTATGAGTCTAAACAATAATACGGAAGCACAAGGCCCTGTAACGAGGGGTATAGCAAGGAAAGGGAACACCACAGTGACGTAGTTCAGAATGTAATCTTCCAGCTTCACAACGTTGTTACTGCGCCTGTGCATCCTGAACATCTAAACAGAGTATGCTCAACGCTCTTTATATTTGCTTCGAGTCATTCGTTGACGTGATCTTGTCGAGTTCGGACGTGTTTCGCGAGAGCGGATCAGTTTTTATTTTATTTCATTTCTGAGGATGGGTGGTGTGATCCACCCGAAACGTCAAAGGAGTTGCACAACGTGGGGAGTGGGGTCTCCACGGCATCTATCCTATCATAAGCGGCATTATCCGGAAAAAAACGACAACATCATTTATGTCCGCGAAAACTTGAAATTAAATATATATATATATATATATATATATATATATATATATATATATATATATATATATATATATATATAAAGCTGAAAATCCATCCGGATGGTGAGCGAGCGAGCATTGTCGGGGCACGTGCGCAGTCCGCGAGAGGATTGAGGGTGCGCGGAGGGGAAATGGGCCGCTTGCGCGTGAGCTACACGAGCATGTTGATCTAGATTATTGTCCGTGAAGCCTGTCATCGCATATCATACATACATCGCATCGAATGGTCTGAAATCTTTGGTCTGTAACTGATACGCAGCCTACGACAAGTAGGGATCAGTAGACTACCTGTCCGCGCAGAAAGCAGGGCCGACTCGCATACTCTCGAAAACCGAGATAGTTTTCTCAGTCAAAAGGCAGTGGTTTAACGTGCGTTAGCACATCGGAAACGTACGGGCATCAAGTATATATAAATAAGTATCAAATCGTACACTAGGAAAACGCTGTACGGTATGTAAGAATCGTACACTGGGAAAACGCTATGTGTAAACCAATTGATGGATGAGCAAAGTTGCAGAAAATGATGAAGTGTAAAAACGATCACTTTGTACTTTTTCCCTCAAACGGCTCATCAAAAAAATTGAAAAAACCTAAATTATAGACAGCCACAATCTACATAACAGGTAAAATTTTCATTTATTTTTGGACGGAGACAAGAATCGATTTTTCCCCCCGACAGGTTAGTCAAATGGTTATAAATCTACTGGCGAGTACTCTACTGCAAGTAAGGCCAGTAGGTTTTGGAATGCACCCTTGCAGTCCCTTGAATTAGTTGATTCTAAAATTTGAATTTAAATTGAAAACAAATATACACACAATTTAGTGTCAATTCGTCCATATAGACTGTATTTACGTAGAGTGAAGACGTACATTGCTTGCAAATTTTAGTGCGTATAGTTTCAGTAAAATCTCTCAGGATACATTTTGATTTGGCTCGATCAATCAGTTGATGTGACCACAACAGTACAAGAAAATATTCAGAATAGGGGGTTCTGGACTCTTACCACAACTGTCACTTGGAATGACCTAGGCCTGGCTAGCTCCAAGAGACGTACTAAGGACTTTGATTGGATAATGTTCTCTAGAAGACACTCTCAACTTGAAGCTCCTTCCGTATATCCTCGTTCCTAACGCAATCCAATCTTGTGAACCCTTTTGACCGCCCTTAAAAATTCTGAATTGAAATGATTTTTTTTCAAGGCCGGTCAAATGAATAATTCTTCTATTTCATTTATATTCATTTCCATTTCTTCCATAAATAAAATGAACAAATATTCTTTCTACCATAACGGTACGCCTAATACAGTTCATGATATTTTTTTCGTTTGTTATTAATTATTTGCAGTTGTATGAAATAATTACCTATCTTATATTACACATTGGGCTCAACACATTTGGTTACACAGAAGTCAAAATGACGTGCATGGATAAATTGTTGTGTACATTCATTAATACAACACAGTCTTATAAGTAATAAAATGCTTTATTTTCTAAACTTCGTAATATCAAATTTGAATAGGTACAATTTTTCTTGAATAACATGGATAAACTATGAGCATACTATAAAATGAATATATTGATTCAACTTCTTGAAATGTCACGTCCGTCTTTACATGCTCACTCATGATGCAATAGTTTGATATGCTGAATTAGTTGAATAACAAAAGATTTTGCACTTTCCATCACTCCCCCTTTCACGGGTTGGGAGCCAATCACACTGATGCTGATCGTTTTACAAGACGTAAATTATAATAAAACCTTTTTGGCAGTGCAAGACATGGAATTAGTAAATACGTCAGCAAAGATGTAGACAATAATTGCACTCAATATACGAAAGAGTTGAATATTATGAAAACACACATGTGGAAATATTATTTGTAGAACATGAACTGAAACCAAATATTTTCAATGATTAATTTTACCTATCAGAATGGATCAAGATGTACAAATAACTTCCAAGGCATACCACTGATCTCTATACACATGGATAGCGTATAGTCGCCAACTGCCGGTAGAGCTAGTGAGGCGGAGAGAAGGCCAATGGTCCTGGTCGGTGGCCTATGGATCCCCCCGTGTAACCTAACCAAAGTGAAACTAGCCCGAACTAACTAGTCGGCCATCTTGTACCTGCAGCTATTACGCTACCCGTATACCAATCTATGAGCGTTTTTTTTTTCAAGCTACTTCAGTTGAAACAGGGAATATAGCCGATATTGTTTACTGGGGCAGAAATAATTACTAGAATACTAGAAATAATCAGCAAAATTATATTCGCCCCATTACAGATTTTACTGTAGAATTTCGACTGCAATCTGACACCTGACAGACTTGCGCGCTGATGTTCACAAACGAAGCCAAACATAATATCTTTGACCAAAGCTCATCACTACTGTGTCCGTAGACAAAAAGAGATCGCAATGGTCATCTCGGGCCACGCTAACCCCATGATCCATAGACAACTGGCAGACATATTAGGCCTAGCTCCAGGCTTCTCTCACTGCATACGCTATCCATGTGTATAGAGATCAGTGCGTTAACCCCATGATCCATAGGGCAAAAAGTTCCCACCAGGGTGATTATTTGTGAACGTATTTAGAATGTTTATTATGGATCGACAGTATATTAGAAGGTACTTCTCTGCACGGTGTGAACACAGTTTCACAACAATACATTCATCCGGATAGCCAGTACCATTGTTTATGCTTTTGTTGACACTGAAAATAGTCACAAAACATGTATCCAGCACTCATTATGTACACAATTTGATTACTTCTTGAGATATTTTACCTTGTGTGGTATCAGCGTGTTCGTAAAACAACTGATTGGGCTAAACTGAAAACAAATCGTTCTACTGTATGCGCTTGGCATACAAGACCAGGGAAAGTCATGCCATTATTTGTTGCATATCAAGGTAACAGAAAATATTTGTTTGTATCAAAACGGTTATAGGTATGCTGATTAAATTTGGTTTAACTGATAGAGGAAGGCTTACTCAACAAATGTATCAAGCTATCTTCATGCTTTATGGTTTTGTTGTATGTAACAGTTTAATGTATTTTTCAACTAGTTTTTCCAAAAATTTCACGTAATTTTCAACTTTTTTTTTCATTTTGAAATTACAATATAGGGCCTACTATCTCAACGTTGATACGTCAATAAATAACAAAAAAATGTATACATTTTTGTAGGTGGGTTTCCCTTAACTTAATGTGAATGGATATTTATTTATTATGGATCGATCGTATTTTGGAAAATACTTCTCTGAATGCCATGAAGCAGTTCCATAAAATGGAGAATATACACATGAATAAGAGATGGATGAAGAAGAGAAGAAGTTTTTTCTAAAGAATACGAAGGCCAATTTTCCCTACACAAGTGAAGTTTCACGTGGAAGAAGCAAGGAAGATTCGGAAGAAGAGAAGAAAATAAGACGAAGAAAGAAAAATTGAAGAAAGAGATTCAGGAAGATTGAAAACGTCTGACACAACACAACAATGAGCTATACATTATATCCAACTATTTATCCAGGGAGGTAAGATTGCCCTTGTGGTTCCCCATTCAAACAATCCTAAACTTCCATCATTTGCATGGGAAACAATAACCTTGTGTCAAGTTTTCGATGTCATACAAAAATAAACTGAAACAGTTTTCACTACAATGGGTTCAAACGGAGAGTCAATATGATACAGCGAAACCTCTATCCATCGTTTTTCAAGGGACCAGGTAAATAAAACCATCCATCCAGGAAAATTCAACATTGGTTATAAGGGAGTAGGATGGGACAGAATGAATGATACAAGCAAGGAAAGGATGGATCCGGTAACGATGCATAGAGGTTAGGACAATAGCTATCTACGATGGATACGCAACTTGGACTTCTGCCATGTTCTCCCAGCTGACAATCATCTCCAGTGCTAAGAAACCTCGACGCCACCTAGATCGCCTATAAGCTAGCTACAGGCTCTACAGGGCTCTGATGGCCCGAGTAGTCAAACATCGCCGCCTAGATCGCCTATAAGCTAGCTACATGCTCTGATGGCCTGAGTAGTCAAACATCGCCGCCTAGATCACCTATAAGCTAGCTACAGGCTCTATACGGCTCTGATGGCCTGAGTAGTCAAACATCGCCACCTAGATCACCTATAAGCTATCTACAGGCTCTATACGGCTCTGATGGCCTGAGTAGTCAAACATTGCCGCCTAGATCGCCTATAAGCTAGCTACAGGCTCTACAGGCTCTGATGGCCTGAGTAGTCAAACATCGCCACCTAGATCGCCTACATAAGCTAGCTACAGTCTCTACAGGGCTCTGATGGCCTGAGTAGTCAAACATCGCCGCCTAGATCGCCTATAAGCTATCTACAGGCTCTACAGGGCTCTGATGGCCCGAGTAGTCAAACATCGCCACCTAGATCGCCTATAAGCTAGCCACAGGCTCCACAGGGCTCTGATGGCCTGAGTAGTCAATGTAAAATTGAAACATCGCCACCTAGATCGCCTATAAGCTAGCTACAGGCTCTACAGGGCTCTGATGGCCCGAGTAGTCAAACATCGCCACCTAGATCGCCTTTACAAGCTAGCTACAGGCTCTACAGGGCTCTGATGGCACGACTAGTCAAACATCGCCACCTAGATCGCCTATAAGCTAGCTACAGGCTCTACAGGGCTCTGATGACCTGAGTAGTCAAACATCGCCACCTAGATCGCCTATAAGCTAGCCACAGGCTCCACAGGGCTCTGATGGCCTGAGTAGTCAATGTAAAATTGAAACATCGCCGCCTAGATCGACCACTAATTAGCTGAACGCCCGAGTAGACGATCTTATTGGCTAGTGAAAACAGTTTCATAGATCCAGAACAACGTTGAGCTCAGTTGCGTATACATCGTAGATAGCTATTGTCCTAGACAGAGGTTTCACTGTACAGTGAAAGCTCTATGCATTGTTCCCAGATACATTGTTCTCCTGCTTGTATCATCCAATTTTTCTCACCCCACTCCCATATAATCAATGTAAAATTTTCCTGAATAGATTGTTTTCCTGCATGGATGGTTTTGTTTTCCTGGACCCTTGAAAAACAATGGATAGAAGTTTCGCTGTAGTTCATATTAGCTGAAAATGATCCACTCCGGGTGGATCCCCTCAAACGGTCAGGAAGAACTTGATCCGGAATAGCCAGAACGCGACGAGCACCCACAACGCTGTACCCCAGAGACACTCGGTCAGCTTCAGGAAGTGAGTGTTCATTGGTCCGTACGCCCAGTGCCACGGGAACAGTTCGTAGCACAGCGAATGGCCCACGTACAGGATCGTAGCGTTCATCCCTGGAAACAACGAGACGGTAAATCAAGATGTATCGAGCTTTCATGGTGGTCAGGTTAGGAACTGTGTGTAGTTTTTGGGTCAAATCAGTTGAACCATTTTTGAGAAACATCATCTCAAAGTTTCTAAAAACCCCATAAAATAAGGCCAGGCAAGAAAATTTGAAAAATAAAATCTTTACAATATAATTCAAATTTTCCCTGAATGTAAACACGAAAATTATAGGCCTACACATTTTTAAAAATTTGTATGCAATTCGGACCAGCCGTTTGAAAAAAAAAATGTTATAAATGTTTTTTATTCATCGAATAGATATAAAATAATAGCAGAAAAATGTTGCAGTGATAGATTCACGGCTCCCTAGATTCTATAGTAACCGAATCTAGGGATCTAGGAATATAGTTTACATGATGAAGGTGAGTAGAGTAGAGAAACCCAAGGGGTTTACAACTCGCAAATTTGGTATACACCTGATTTCAGGTGATTTCAAGAGATTTCAAGAGATTTCAGGGGATTTCAAGAGATTTCAGGTGATTTCAAGAGATTTCAAGAGATTTCAAGAGATTTCAGGTGATTTCAGGTGATTTCAAGAGATTTCAAGAGATTTCAGGTGATTTCAGGTGATTTCAAGAGATTTCAGAGGATTTCAAGAGATTTCAAGAGATTTCAGGGGATTTCAAGGGATTTCAAGAGATTTCAGGGGATTTCAGGTGATTTCAAGAGATTTCAAGAGATTTCAGGTGATTTCAAGAGATTTCAAGGGGATTTCAAGAGATTTCAGGGGATTTCAAGAGATTTCAGGGGATTTCAAGAGATTTCAGGGGATTTCAAGAGATTTCAGGGGATTTCAAGATATTTCAGGGGATTTCAAGAGATTTCAGGGAATTTCAAGAGATTTCAGGGGATTTCAAGAGATTTCAGAGTATTTTAATAGATTTCATATGGATTTCAAGGGGATTACAATGGGATTTCATGGCAAAAGTACACCGGATTTCAGAAGTTGTTAATCCCTCAGAGAAACCTCTATCCATAGTTTTTCAAGGGACCAGGAAAATGAAACCATCCATGCAGGAAAATTCAACATTGATTATATGGGAGTGGGATGAGATGAAATGAATGATACAATCAGGAAAACGATGGATCCGGGAACGATGCATTGAGGTTTCACTGTATCGAGATTTCATGGTGGTTTCAATGGGGGATGCAGAAGAGCGAACACAAGAATAAAATCTACTCGGTCGTGTGACATGGGCTTCGCGGTACTTTTCAATGGAATGTGATAAAGGTTCAGGTAAGGTTGGACACGCAAACCCATGTCACACGACCGAGTCGACTTTATTCCGGTATTTGCTCATCAGTCGCCCTGTTCCACTCAGTTGTCAGTCTTGTTCTCTTTCATGATTACTGTCCTTGAACTAACCGATCGCTGCTCTACCGATAGTGTGCCATAATTACGAAACTATGCGTAAACTGGTGGCTTTATGCCACGACAACGTAAAATTCTGACATGCTTCAATACAGAGACTTTTCATTACTGGTAATTTAACTAATTTTATTTATAATTTTAAATGTATGTTTTGTTTTCTAATACGAGTTGAAATACGAGTACGCCTTTCCAAGGTGCTGGTATAGAAGTGTATACAGTAAACCCTCGTTAATCCGAAATCGAAGGGACCTAAAAAATGATTTCGGTTTATAAAAATTCAGATTAATCAAAAAGTAATTTTTCCCGCTCAGAATATAGTTAATTTCGTATTGCGCGCTGGAGGAAGCTGTGTCACCGGCTGAGAATGTGATAGATCCGTTGCTAAGGGCCTCGCTGATCGTGTGTACTCGGCTATCTCCGTGACGCGTGATCCTCACATGGCCCGTTTCTATTGGCGCTCGGCCGTCCCAAGTCGGACGAACGAGTGTTCCGAGCTCAGACTTCGTCAAGGTCGACTGCATTCGGTACACAAAGCATGGAACAGCTGAGCATGCTTCCACTCATTCTTACGCGTCAAATAAAAAGGATGGAAATTGGGAAAACAGTGATAACTTCACGGAATTCACTCGGATTATTTCGAATTATCCAATCCGAAATCAGTGTTGAAGCTAGTGAAGGGACGAAATATTAGTTCGAATTTCGGTTTAACCAAAATTCGGATTAACCATATTAATTAACATTGAAATGCCTATACTTTCCGCCGGGGACCGCTGGCAAGTTTGAAATATGTCAAATTTCGGATTAACCGAGTTTGGATTAACAAGGGTTTACTGTATATCAATTAATAACGTAAGAAATGTCGAATGTAGTTGACACAGCTCATGTGAATTACTTGGTATGTCTCTGTTGTCAGTCATGCTTAATGATGTAAATTTTCATGAAATTTATTTTCGTTGAAAATTTTCATGAAAATTTTCGAGAGCTTGAAAATTTCCAAATTTATTTTCAAGTCGATTTTTTTTTGGTTTGTGTGTGGTTACAGAAGAAGTTGGCGTTTGAATTCACTCTTTGCAATGATTTGCTGAACCACCACATGCATTTGCAGTTTGCATTTAGATGCAATTGTCAAGGATAGGGAAAATAAATTGAATGTAGGTTGGACCAGTACTCATTTGTAATGTCCCATTTGAGAAGTAAATGAGGAAAGATGTTGGAAATTTTCACTGAAAAATTTCTTTGAAAATTTATATAATTTGGGCCTACATTTACATTGAAAATTTAAATGATTGTGCATTGAAAATTTTCAATGAATTGAACATTTATTGAAAATTTTCATTGCAAATTTCAATAAACTTGCATTAGAAATTATTTATCTGATATTTCTCTCTCTCTCTCTCTCTCTCTCTCTCTGTCTCTCTCTCTGTCTCTCTGTCTCTCTCTCGTCTCGTCTCACCGGGGTAGAAGAACGGAGCTCCCGACCACCACTTCTTGACGTCGATCAGAAGATAGCAGGCGGTGAGTAGGAAGTAGGCGAAGCATGACGTCACGAGGACGTACGATAGCGACCTGAAAGATCGAACAAGAAATCTGTTTTATTTTATCGTTATTATCATTTTATTCTTGCGTTTTACGTACATAAAAGAAGCCTGTTGTGCACACGAAAGAGTTTGTGTGTACTCGGCTATCTCCGTGATGCGCGATCTTCATATGGCCCGCTTCTATTGGCGCTCGGCCGTCCCGAATCGGACGAACGAGTGTTCCGAGCTCAGACTTCGTCAAGGTCGACTGCATTCGGTACACAAAGCATGGAACAGCTGGGCGTGCTTTCACTCATTCTTACGCGTCAAATAAAAAGGATGGAAATTCGGAAAACAACGATAACTTCAAGGAATTTACCGGTACTCGAATTATTTTGAATTATCCAATCCAAAATCAGTGTTGAAGCAATTGAAGGAACGAAATATTAGTTCGAATTACGGTTTAGCTGGAATTTGGATTAACCATATTAATTAACATTGAAATGCCTATACCTTCAGCTGGGGACCGATTTCAAGTTTGAAATACGTCAAATTTCGGATTAACCGAGTTTGGATTAACGAGGGTTTACTGTAGTATTATTTATGTTTAGTAGAAATACCATCAGCCACCGGAAGAGTGATACTTAGCCTTACGAATACTTTCTCAACACTGTAGGCCTATATATGTACCTGTGTTCCAAAGCTGTTATTCTTAAACTAGGAAAACGCCATATATGCGTTGTTAGACGAGCGAATAGTAATAGTATGGGTTAAAATGGGTAAAAACTAAAAACTGCTTCGAGTGGTACCAATTTAGCACATTTTATGTTTTTTCTTCAAAATGACTGACCTGATCAAGCTGAAAATTTCCAGAAATGTGTATCAAAATGTAATTCAACTGCACGCAAAATTTCATTCTTTTGGAAAATAAAAATATTTTCTTTTTTTCCGCTGTGTTATTCTAATGGGTATTTTTGAAATGTCTAAAATTCAAAATAAAAGTTACCGCCCGATAATGCCACAAAACTATACAGATCTAAGTTGGATGAGGAACCATATTGAACAAAAGTTTGGAGTTGCTAGCTGTAAGCCTAGCCGTTTGACCTGTGGAGAACCGACAAAAAAACAAAAAAACAAACAAAAAATGAAAACGAACACCAATTTTTTTCAGTATGTCAAATTGAATCCTCGCTGAAGCTCGCCTAATAAATAAATGAAAACAAAAATCGGTAAATGTCGTTACCACAGGTTCTTATTGACTGGAATCCAGCCGTCCTCTTTGCTGGCCAGACACAGAACGCCGCCTGCAACGCCCGTTATCGTTCCCCACGTGATCCAGCGGAGAACGCGACTCTTGACTCCGTCGTGGAACAGTACTATCGTTCCGGCCTGAACGCCGAGGAACACTTGCACGACGCTCGTCATACAACCTGGGGACAAACAAGATCAACTTGATATTCGCTCATTCTTTTCAACATTTCAATTTCCACTCTAGCTCCTTTTGTGATTAGATTGATGAAGACACAGTTGAATAATAAATCTTAATTTTTAGATTTTTAATTAGGCCTACATCAAAATAATACAACTAGGCCTACTAGATTATTTAGGCCTATTAATTCAAATTTTATTCAATTTGATTCAAATTAAATTAAATATCAAATTTGAATTGAAATTATCATGAATTAAATTTTGTGCATGTATTTTTGACTTTGAAATAAATATAATACAACTAGGGCCTACTAGGATATTTGGGCATATAGATTTGAATTTATATGAGAATCTTTGGAAAGAAAAAAATTAAATCACATTATAAAGTGAACAAATGTCAGATGATACAAAGATGAATTGATAAAATGATTAAAGTTAATGTAAATTATAAGAGATATGAAAACGAGAAAAATGAAAATAGCAAAGGCATGATGTATTTATAACAAAGAGGCTATCAGACAACAGCAGTCAAAAAGGATGTTGAACAAAAAGAGAAACAAAATGGAGAGATCTCTCCAACGATAGTAGTGCACCATTGTCCCCAGCTGTAATCTCACCGATAAGTCCCTCGGGGTCGAACGGTCCCGCTTTGAAGACCTCGTCAGCGGTGGGATGTTGGTAGAGGTGACTCACGCCCAATACCAGGCGGTCCAGGTACCCGGTAGCGCCACCCACGCAGCTTCTATACAGGCCCTCCTCGTGGATTCCTCCCGGACCAAGGTAGCCACTGGAATCAATACCAACGTTACAAAAAAACATTTCATCAACTTTTTTTTTTTTTTTCCACGCTGTCGGTGCTAACCGACAGCGTGGTCATTTTGTCACCCATTTACCAATTTATGCTGATTTTTATGCTGAATTTTATGCACTTTTATGCTTCATTATTAGGTTTAGATAATTAGAAGAGTCAATCACCCTATTTTATTCAATAAATCAGTTAAATAAAGGAATTAGAAAAGTTTTCCTTTTCAAACAAACACTTTGATGAAAAGCACGTTATGCATTGCGTGAAGGGTTTTTATTGTATTTTTTAAATTTATATTGGATTTAACGACGTACTGCACTGGTGACTATGATCTATTGGCGTCGGTGAATAATATTGAGATGATGGGATGATGAGGCGGAAGGTTATTATTTTACTAGGTGTTTTATGTATAGTGGGAAGGAGTCGGTAGTGGCATGTTGTCAAGGAACCATCCCAGTATTGACCTGAACGACAAACGGAAACCACAATACACCTTTCTAAGGATGGCCGATCATGGCAGGTATCGAACACCGATCTTCTGAATGACGGTTCAGTGTGCTAGCCATGCAACCACTCAACTCAGTGGTAGTTTTCTTATTTTTATATTGGGTTCAACGACACACTGTAATGATAGCGAAGATCTATTGGCGTCGGATGGATGATTAATGAGATGATGGGATGATGAGATGAAGGTTCTTGGGTAATGAGAAGGATAGTGGGAAGGAAGCGGTCGTGGCCTAAATCGTAGAAACCATCCCGGCATTAGCCCAGACTACAGAGGAAAACCACGATAAACCCTCGTCAGGATGGCCGACCATAGCGGGAATCGAACCCCGGTCTCCTGAACGACGGTTCAGTGAGCCAATAGTCTCAGTGGACGTTGATTGATTACGTGGTACGTACGTGGGACATCCCGGCACCTCGAGCATGAACGTGATGACCGTGTGTCCGGCGATCACGCCAGCGATCACGACCCACTGCGGCAGCAACACGATCACGTCTTGAAGCGCCGCAAACAGCTTGAACTGTAACACAACGCAAACGTGTTATAACATACGTTTCACTGGCGTACGGTGAACACTCTTCTCTACTCTTCTACTTTCCCTCAAAATCCAATGGACCCAAGAATACCCATTACTAGAGACTTGTTAAAATAGCAAGTGCTTAATAGTGATGAAATCTTCAAGTTCTTTGGGGCTGTCCATAAATGATGTCACACAATTTCACACAATTTAGGGTTTTTCGAACCCCCCCCCCCCCCCCCCCGCCCTTGTCCGAGTTCGTCACAGAGATGATGACCCCCCCCCCCTGTATGATATCACAATCCAGTCAATATTTATCCTTCCCCCCCCCCCCATTCATGCAAATTTGGAAACACTATGATTGGGATAATGAAAACACGTTTTCCTCGTTTTTTTAGATCCCGAAATCCCCTAAAAACTACCTTATCACCTAAATTCTGCATTAAAAGATAATTTCATACAAATTACATGGCGCCAATTCATTTTCCTGAAAATTGAAAGAAACGAATAATATGTAGTGCAAGTGTGGATGTCTCATTAGTGTATACCCCCCTCCCCCCTTGTCACACATTGTCACATGGTTGATGACCACCCTTTCCCCCCCGAAATGTGGACGTCATTTATGGACTGCCCCTTTAATACATGTTTTTCTAATATTTCTTCATGTTTCAATACATTTAATGTTGTTTGATCAGGTTTTTGAAAAGGCGACAAAGTGCTACAAAGGTCTGATTCCGCTACGTATCAATGTAGCCTATTGGCGATATAGACGCCATGTTCAGAATGAAAGCGCTTTAGATGCTATTTTTAGTAGAATTATATCAATTTGGGAGTAAAAGATTGAAGTCAGTTGGGGAATTTCGAGAACAAAAGTTCAATTGCAGATGTAGCAAAGGTTTAGCCCAGTCTTAGACACGTACAATACTGTTGTTACGCTAGAGAACGTTATTGTGCTACGAAACAGGATATTTCAAAATAATAGATGCACCAAAGTGCTATTTTCCAAATTCTAATTGCTATGAAAAGAAAAAATAGATGCTATGTTTACATGTCTCTACCCATTATGAATCATAAATGCGTAGACATTTCAATATCTAGACTAGGCTAGACACAAAACGTAGCACGGGCAGCATTGAGAGTGGTTGAAGCCGGGATAGCTTGTTTGCGCGGGGGAAATGAGGCAAGCAGACTAACCGAGTCATTAACAGCGATCACCGCTCAACACGGTTTCATTCTTATCCTCGGAGGATATCGAACACAAAAACGTGGGTGAAAATCACATGGAAAGACGCAGAAATATATGCTGATTAATAGTGATTATCATAAAGTATATACAGTGAAACCTCTATGTATCGTTCCCGCATCCATCGTTTTCCTGCTTGTATCATTCATATTTTCTCACCCCACTCCCATATAATCAATGTTGAATTTTCCTGGTTGGATCGTTTTCCTGCATGGATAGTTTTATTTTCCTGTTCCCTTGAAAAACGATGGATAGAGGTTTCACTGTATCTCAGTATAGAATTGCCACTGTACCCTCTTCACCCTCTTCTAAACGGTCATCAAATCGAAGTTCTAGGAGATAGGCCTAGATTGAGGAATAGGTGTTATTTTTTGTGCCGTGAAAATACGCAAATGTGGAGAGAATTGATATGATACAGTCGGCTGTGGTTCTAAATGTCTTCTATTGTTTTATTGTTTATCATTATTTTCATTATCATATTTCTTATTTCATCATCATATCTCCTTACATGTGTCAAATTGACAAGCCTCTGAATGCTATATGATAGTGATATTGGCAAATTTATTGTTTTACATATCAAGTAGGCCTACCACAATATATTACCGTAATACAATAAACCATTTGTTTCTGCTATGAATACTAAACAGATACTTGTGCTTATAACATCTTCTATGTAAAGTGTCACTTGAAAATAAACTGGCCCAGGAGGTAGGGTACCTAGTGACTTTGTAGCCTGACCATCAAGTGTAGAGTAGCCCTACTTGCCGAGTACTTGGGTACTTTTTAAATTAGGAATGAAAATTACAAGCTCTCGAAAATTTTCAATAAAAAAAAAAATCATGGCATTTTTCAACAGAAAAAAGTTTCATGAAAATTTTCAACAAAAATAATTTCATGAAAATTTATGGAAAATTTTTCCATAAAAAAATTTTATGGAAATTTAGAAAAAAAAGGCATGAAAATTTTCAACAAAAAAAAATCACAAAAATTTTCACTAAAAAAATGTCATGAAAATTTTCAACAAAAAAAAATTAATGAAAAAAAAATTTTGAAAAAAAAAAATTGAAAAAAATGGATGAAAATAATTTTTTAAAAAAATCATGAAAATTTTCAACGAAAATATTGCATGAAAATTTTCACCCAAAAAAAAATGAGAGTTGGAAAAAAAAATGAGAATTGACAAAAAAAAATCACAAAAATGTACCTCAGCACACGTGCCACGTTGAGTACATCACCAACAGAGACGAGCTCTCACCTGCGGTTTGTTGTAATCGCGGCACGTCGTCAGCAAGCCGAGCGTCGCCACCACGAAATACACGAGCCCGAAACGCTGAAGAACGCCGAATATCCGTATCGTCTCGAGCCGCGGACCGACGCCCAACGTGTTCAGCACAAGGCCGAGCGCAAACAACACGCACGAACGCTGGAACGAGAAACATCGACGAGTTAACTTCTTTGTCTGGTGAACCATTTGATTTTGACATTTTGTATCATCTCACCAGAATCAGATGTAGTTCCTGTGCTTGTATTGAGGAGTTCGGGGACGGGTGATCGTTTTGCCAAAAAAAACTCACTATTGAAAGTTTGTTTCTTTGACAAAGTGACCATTTTGATTTGACAATTTGATCATTTTGATTTCTTAGGGGATTTCTATAACCATAAGTACCGGCAGGCCTATTTGTGCAATATAACCAGAAAATAATTCCCAGCCCGGTAGGTACGTAGTGACTTAGTAACCTGACTGTCGAATCGATGATATGGTTCTGCTTAACGACCCCACCAACAGCTAGGTTATACGGGGGTACGAATGAGCGGGTGACAATTAAACTATGAAGTGATGATAAGTGAGTGGACGTTTTCAAAAACCCATGCTTTATGCGGGACTCGAACCCACGCCCAACGGTGACTTCAGTGTCTGAAGCGTGCCTCAGCTGACTGAGCTACCGAGGGCGGCATCCAACTGTCAAGTGAAATACAAATTTATACAGATTTCATAGAACTGTGCCTAATGTCATAGTCACTAAAGGGTACAAGGGATTAACAATACAAGTCACATTTTGTAGAAAGAAGAGTTGGGCTAGATATGACGTCTAACAGTGTTTTTTCCATGCTTTCTGAATACATATCGAGATTTTAGATAACAATGATACAAGTCCACGAAAAATCAAGTTGAAATATCGACCTCTAGGCCTATTAGGAAAAAAAACATGGTTTTGAACTTAAAATTACATTTACCGGTATTTCAGAACTCACAATGTGTGATTTGTATCGTTATTCCCGTGTACCCTTCATAACGTTAAATATCATACACTGTATTCAGATTTCAGAACAATTTCAATTCTATTTATTTCTCTGATACTAGCTTGCATAACATTATGCCCATCATGCATTGTTGGGAAAGTTTCTATTCTGCACGTATCTACGTGAAAACGTTGAAGTAATATTTCACAAAAAGTAGATTCGTTGCTACGTTTATCTAACAATTACTTACCCTCAGAACAGCTGTGAAAATAGTGAATCGAGACACGTTTCGCTTGAGTTGAGATCGGATGGATATCGGGATGCACGCGCCCATTATCCACATGAACCTGTCAGAGCCACCAACGGGACAATGATTAATACGCAAATCATTCTTCTTTCAAGGTAAGCTGTTGGTATGTACCAGTATGTATTTCTTATCGAAGGTGATGATTGTTGTTTACTTAACGACCCAACCAACAGCCAGTTTATACGAGGGTACGAATGAGCAGATAATTATGAAACGATGAAGTGATGATAAGTGAAAGGACGTTTACAAAAACCCATGCCTTATGCAGGACTCGAACCCACACCCAACGGTGACTTCAGTGTCTGAAACAGTGCCTCAGCTGACTGAGCTACAGAGGGAGGCAATTTGTTGTCATATTTACATTGGGTATTTTCCTCCCATTCTAGTATGTTCATAATTCAATGAGAATCTGGGAAAAAATATTTCCGATCGAATTCGAGTTTTGATCTAGTCTCGATATTGGTTGAGAATTTCAAGACTCGCACAGCCCTAATATGGATGGAGGATGGAGGAATGGAGGACCATTAGGGATAGCAAGGGAGTGATCCAGAAAGAACTAGAAAGACCAACCATAATGACTGGACAACTGAAATGGGAAACGCTGGAAACAAGGAGACGAAGGGCTAGACTGTGCAACTTCTTGAAAGCAAGACACAACTGTACCAGATGGGAAGAACTAGGCAGAAGAGTTGGAAAGCGGATCCAAAGAAGTAATAGGGGAGGAGAAAGAATGGAGGTGGAGAGTTTAAACAAATATAGGGAAAAACGGGATAAGAGAATGGAATAAACTCTACGAAAATGGAAGAGTGCAAGAAAATTATTAGAATTCAAGAAAACGATCCAATAAAATACTAAAAATATCTTGCCACCGTGCATCTAGCACATCTGCAAGAAAGTTTACAAATACAAATCAAGTTGTACGTACCAGGGGAACAGGAGATCGGCTAGTCGTAGACCGTTCCACGTGGCGTGGTCGAAGATCCAGTACCCTCCCGCTCCGTAGTTGACGAACACCATTAGTACGATCGAGATACTACAACGGAACGGAAAACAAAATAGAACGTAAGAACATACAGAAGTGAAGTGGAATAGTACACAATTAACAGATAGATTAATTAATAGATTCTCTTTGTGCTAATAGCAGTTCTTAGTTTTCAATCTTTTTTAAATTTATTATCTATTCTATCTTATATTATTTTATTATCATTCTATTTATTATTATTGTTATCACTACATTAATTATCTTTTATTATTGGAAAGTAGGACTTGATTATAGAATGTGTTTTGTGATGGACGATATGAGAGACGGATGATGGATGATGATACATTGTAGGAGAAGCTATTGATATGAGAAATAATGAGGTGGGTACAGGCTGGAGGAAAAACATAAGACAGAGCATGTGTGTTTTTGTGCTCTGTCTCATGTTTTTCCTCCAACCTGTACCCACCTCATTATTTCTCATATCAATAGCTTCTCCTACAATGTATCATCATCCATCATCCATCTCTCATGTCGTCCATCACAAGAATAGAATTATCTTATATTTAGTCTTAGCTTTTTACAAAACCAATATTACTACTATGTAGGCCTACTAATATACGTTGAATAAAGAATACAATACAAAAGAACACATGTAACCGTCACCAATTGTTTTATATAATTATAATTATCCTAGTATTTATATTCATTCACATATTTGTTAGTTTAACTCTTTATCTATATTTCTCATATTTCTTCAAGTCCCGTTGGCTTTGCCTTGTCAAAATCATACCTCTTTGCAAGTAGGTCACTGATCGCCTTCAGCCTAGAGTCCTCCCTTCTCAGAGCCAATAGAATAGTCAAGATTTCGCGGGTCTTCCATCCGCGAATCACAACCCTTCTTTCACACTTGTTTATATTTCTAGTCTTAAACCACCAGAATAGTTTATAAATAAGCTTGCACTTCATGCTCGCCAGGGAAGTTTCAACATATTTCTACAACTGTGACTACGATCATCCACGATGTAGCCGTTAATTGTAAGTGTATTTCATTATTATTATAAGTTATTATTATAAAGTTATGTATTAAAAGTTAAATTTCATGTTCAAATAAAATATGGTTAATTTTAATGTTCTCTGTATATTTCCATAGTTAAATTGAACCCTCCCTCAAACCAGTCCTTGTTGGATCAGTCTCAGGTTAAACTCCTGAGTGGTGACAGCGATAATATTATCTAGCAATGACCAAGTGTTATATCCGCATGCTCGTTACCCTCTGAACGTGTCGAGCGACTTGAGTCTCTGACGTCCGGGTAGCGGCGCGGGCGACTCCGGTTGAGGTTCGGGCGACGGCCCGTCGAGCGTGCTCAGCTGCGAGGTTGGTACGATGTAACGCTTCTTGGCGCGTTTCTTCAGGTGGCCTTGAACCAGCGATATCGACACCCAAGCGAGGATGATCACGAGGAAGGCGAGGAACCAGATTAGTAATGCTGGAAATAAAATAGGAAATTAAAGTTGAAGATAAAGTTAAAGATAGATTAAAGATGAAGGTAAAGATATAGATAGTAGGGGAGAAGGAGGAGGTGTGGGACGGGTGGAGGGGTGGGTCAGAAAAGAACCGCAAGGAATCAAAAGGATCTATCGTTCGAGTTCGATTTCACCAAGTACAAAATGACTTTAATTAATTGATTATCTTGTGTATTACTAGTTCTAGCTGTGACCACAGTCCACTTACTAGTTTTTAAGAATATAATTTCTTTAAAATTGAACATGTAAAGACTTTTATATGTAGGCCTACATATATGTAGGCTGCCCCCGTGGCTCAGTCAACTATCACACTGAGCTAGAAACTGAAGTCAGGTCGGGCGTGGGTTCGAGTCCCGCATAAGACATGGGTTTTTGTAAACGTCGTTTCAGTTTCACCTATCATCACTTCATCGTTTTATTATCACCCGGTCATTCGTACCCCGCGTATAATGTAGCTCTGTATGGGGTCGTTGAGCAGCATATATGTAGGCCTATATACAAGTAAATGTCTCTATATATTATATATATAGCCTATATAGTCCTCGAGTCTATAGTATATAGCCTATATATCAAGTATTTATAGTCAAAAGGCTATTTAATCTGGCACTAGAGGCATTGTCCCACTCCTCCCCATATGGTGTCCCATGTCTCCCTACCCCTAGGAGACATGGGACACTTTGCAGACAAGTTTTAAATAATTTATATCAATTAAACTATGTGTTTAATATCTACTACATTCATTCAGAATGAGGGGTAAGGCTGGAATTATAGAGTCAACAAAACAGAATAACAAAAGACGCTAATTTGACCGAGTAAGAAAATATTGTTCAAAAAACGTCCCACACCTCCTCCCTCTCCCCTACTGTAGTAATGTTAAGATTAGTTTATTAGGAACATCTTTATTATCACACAACCAACACATTAAATATGGTTGGCAAAATACTAAAATCTGAATAAATGTAATATTGTTATGAAAAAGAAAACAGAAATAGGTAAATAAAATTATCGAATGGACATCTTGTAGCGTGAAAAGCCAATAATTTCCTCAGCAAGTTTGTACTGAAAATCTAGGATAAGCTTGCGGAACTTGAAGACTAATAGAATATTTATTATTTATTGAACTTTTCAAGCTTATTTTAAACTGTTTTTATACTGTAGATGAATATTTGAAGAAGAACCGGTAAGGTAGGGAGCGAAGGAATGTGTGGAATTGTGTAGTGAAGTTCACTTCACTGATATTATTTTTATCTCGATGGCAATATATATATGCTGTACAGTATATATATATATATTTCAATAACGTCGAAACTTGATATAAAATTATTGTTCGCCATTTAACGCTAAGGATGAAAGGTACATGGTACGAAAGGACTGGCACGATAGTGATTGATATGTATCACAAATATATATTTTATTCAAATTTCAAATTCTGATCTATATTTCTAGTTTCATGCACATCATTTCAATTTCCATCTTTTATATTGACGTCATATAAAATAACGTCATATAAATTCAAATGTAGATTTTTATTATAGAATAAATTTGATGTATTTTGTATTGTATTATAATGACAAATTCCATACCTGTCTGTAATTTTATCCAAAGTATGAACGTTCACGCTACGAACGCTAGATGAATATTCTAGCTCTAATTTACTACGACAAAACATATTCGTCAACTTACGCAGATATATGTTGACGGGATCCTTGACGGTCGTCAAACTGCACGTCACGTTGTCGGTAGAGCTGTCAACTGACAGGTCGTAGACGCCGAACTCTCCGAGGCTGGGCTCGAGTTCGCACAACAACCCACTGTCGACAAACAACACGGACATTAGGCTTATTGACTAGGCAAACGCAGGATGTGCGTTGCACGATGAGCGAGATGTCTATATAAAGTATAATCGAAAACTCTACAAACCTTGATCATTTGAAATGAACTTCATCCGATGTCAATGAATCTAGAAAGCCGTGACTTCGACAATGCAACATTTTTCAACTAATATTTCTATCTTTCCGATGAATAAAATACATTTATTATATTATTTTCTTCAATACGGCTGGTCCGAATATCAAACCAAATTTTTATTCATGTATATTATCTTGTGTTCACATTTGTGGAAAATTTGAATCATATTGACGAGATTTAATTTTTCAATTTTTTCCGCTCAGCCAAATCTTATGGGGTTTTCAGAAACTTCTAAATGATGTTTCTCAAAAATGGTCCAACCGATTAGACCTCAAAACTATACAGTTCTAAGTTGGATAAGTTTGCATATAAAAAAAAAGTTTCATGTCGATCGGTGAAACCCTGCAACCTGTGCAGTGTTTACAAAAAAAAAAAAAAAAAAAAAAAAAAAACGCACAGACAAAGTTCCGTAAAAGGTCAGTGAAAATCTAAAAACGCACAGACAAAGTCCCGTAAGAGGTCAGTGAAAATCTTCGCATTTGCTCATCTGATTATTGTTGACCCCACCAACAGCTGGGCTAGATGGGAGTATAAATGAGCAGGTAATAGATGAATGACGTTTAGAAAAACCTGGCAATTCACTACTAAAAGTAACAACAAAATGCGCTTATAAATGCCAATATGGCCGACGTAATGTTACAAATAAACTTTCAACAATGTAACATTTTTGAAAATTGTCATTGTTGAGAGACGTGTGCGTTTTATTTTGTAAATCTTTTCACAAGTTCCACTGTTTGCCACTGACAGCGTATCCGCATTTTTTTCTGTCGAATCTCGTATGTGAGACTCGAATCCAGGCCAAACTTGACTTTAGTTTCCAAGGCAGTACCTTGACTGACTGAGCCATTGGGGTAAATCAGACATTCATTATTTATTCTTGGGAAAACAAGGTGAGGGTGGTCGTTCAATGAGCGAGCGAACAGCCAAATGAGAGAATCTATTTATAACCAATTTATATGAAATGTTGTTGCATTTATTGTATTAACTACTATTTTATAGAAAATGATTTTTAGGGGAGGGGGGGGGCAAAATTTCATTTTTGAGGGGATGCTGTGAACGATAATTCATATTCTTGAAATGAAATATCTCTGCGCCCCACCTTAGAATAATTCTACCTCTACACCATTACCATCTAGACGCTAGTTTGTCTTTCGAGAGGATAGAGATATGATACCTTCTGACCGGCACAGGTAGCTCAGTGGTTAACGCGCTCGCTTCATGTGATCCGGGAGACGAGGGGAATTCCGAACCCAGTTTGATCCCCGCCGCCGTCCACCTTTACAGGGGTTTTTCATGGGTTCCCTCTGAAGTCTAGGCTAATGCCGGGATGGTTCCTACAATAAGTCGGCCATGACCGCTTCCTTCCCATTATCCTTCCCATTACCCAAGAACCTTCATCTCATCATCCCATCATCTCATGAATCATCCATCCGACGCCATTAGATCTGCGCCATCATAACAGTGCGTCGTTAAAACCCAATATGAAAAATAAAAAATAAAAACGGTACCTTCTGTTTGAGACGGAGACCGTTTCATCGTCTCCGACCGAATAGAGCCGCCACGTTTCATCGTGCCGCGTGCTGTGCTTCAGAACGTGATCCGGCTGCACGTTGGAGAAGTCGTGAACACGAGAGAACGGACACTGGAAATATACAAACGTCAACGTTAGAATAACCACACACACACACACGCACGACTGAATCTTTTCATTCAGTCATTTCCCGTCATCATAGGCGTGCGCACAGGGTACGCAGAGTAGGCCTGGGCAGACCGTAAAGACAATGGTACGGTCTTTATACTCTTTTTGTTTACACATTCTGTTAATTTTACATATCATATATTTGTCATTCGTAAATAACAACAGTTAAATAAACTTTACTTTCGATGTCGAGTATTATGAGTGTCCAATTCTCTTATCACGATCGGCAAACTAGGATCGCGTATCGTCTCAAGCTTCGCCCTCGAATTTATAAAATCTACTCATATGTCGCCCAGAGCCCAAAAACATCACGAACCGGCCCTGGAGTTACTTCTAGATTCTACGAAACTGTTTCCAAATCAAGTAAATAAAGAAAAATCCCTGTGGGACTGGCATTGGGGGGCAAGACCCCCAACCCCCCCCCCCACTGAATGTATATACTTAAGTCAGTATGTTGACTTTACCCATCTACATATATTAGTGCACGTTCCATTTAATACGCAGTTCTATCAATGTTATTTAACGGTAATTCACAATAAGAGGCCGTATCTAATGATTTGGGCTGCGCACGCCTATGCCCGTCATTTCCCGTCAAGCAAACATTCAAGCAGATGTTTAACTAAATCCCTACCAATAAGATGTACTCTGTACACACCAATTCGAATTGAATATAATATCTCTATTGTTTCCTTAACAGATATTGGACATGTCAGGAATTACAGATCTCATCACAATAAGTACAATTAAATTGTACTTATTACCCACAATCTAGATATTAGTAAAAACCACATGAATAAGGACCTTATGCATTCAATTATCTAAATTATCTCCTTATTTTATATACTATTTTATTCTCTTTCATGTTATTAGGACTTCTATCTCAATATTCAAAATTTTTAATCTTCAACAAATATTAATAATAGCAAATGAAACTAAAACTAGAATAGCAGAATACGAAGTTTTACCTATAATGAACCCTGATCTATTGGTCACATCTGGGAAGTTCCAAGTACGGTATAGTTGAGTAATAGCTGTCCAAGTTGTCTACAATAAGTTCACAAATCAACAGTTGAAGAGTCATTAGACGAGCTTTAGCGAGGATTCAATTTGACATACTGAAAAAATTGGTGTTCGTTTTTATTTTCATTAATATTTTTTCTATGTTTTTTTGTCGGTTCTCCACAGGTCAAACGGCTTCAGCTATCCACTTCAAACATTTTTTCAATATGGTTCCTCATCTAACTTAGATCTGTATAGTTTTGGAAAAATACCCATCAGAATAACACAGCGGAAAAAAAGAATATATTTTTATTTTCCAAAAGAAGGAAATTTTGCGTGAAGTTGAATTACATTTTGATACACATTTCTGGAAATTTTCAGCTTTAATGATGACAGCCATTTTGAAGGAAAAACAAAAAATGTGCTAAATTGGTACCACTCGAAGCAGTTTTTACCCATACTTTTACTATCCGCTCGTCTAATAACGCATATATGGCGTTTTCCCAGTAATAATAATTAACAGACCAAAAATGGAATCTTTTGTTCAGACTATCAGCCCGCGTTGTCCCTTTGTAAGATACCCCAGACACACTGCCTACTAGCGTACCTTATGGCACTCCTCCGACAAGGAGTAAAGCCAGAGTTTCTCCTGCGTGGATTTGACTCGCACGAACGCCTGGTCGACCTTTAGCTGCATGAAATCCAGGCCCTCGAACCGGCTCACTCCGGGGTCTTCTATCCAGGACATTGTCAGGGACTCTGTGGACAACAGGAACACATGGCATTAGTGACAGCTAGCTTTACTTGAACAAGTTTTCAGAGGTATCAAATAGAAAAGAGTAATTCGATGAGCGTTAGCGAAGAGTTTCCATCCCACTCTTACGGAGCTTTGTCTGTGTTGTTGTTTGTTTGTTTGTTTGTTTGTGCGCACTGCACAGGTCACAGGGTTTAACCGATTGACATGAAACTTTTTTTTATACGCAAACTTATCTAACTTAGAACTGCATAGTTGTGGGGTCAAATCGGTCGGACCATTTTTGAGCAACATCATTTCAAAGTTTCTAAAACCCCCATAAGATTAGGCTGGGCGGAAAAAAATTGTAAAATAAAATCTCTCCAATATAATTCAAATTTTCCTCAAATGTGAACACAGAAATAATACACATTAATAAAAATTGACGTGTAATTCGGACCAGCCGTTTCGAAGAAAATGATTTAATACATGTTTTTTATTTATAGAAAAGATGGAAATATAAGTGGAAAAATATGGCATTGTTAAATTCACGGCTTCCTAGATCCATTGGTATCGGATAAAGTTCATTTTATATGATCAAGGTGTGTAGAGTTTCGCTCATCTCACTACCCACATTCCGCGTTTGCCTAGTTAGATGAGTGTAGCGAAGATTTTCATTCCATATACCGAAAAATAATGGTCTTTTTTTGTGTGTGTTATTTTGTACGCGGCATAATACAGGTCACGAAAAAGTTTCAATCAACTCGAAACTTCTTTTTCAAATTGGTGTTATACCAGAGTAGGTTGGGATTCATTTTCAGAACAATCGCTAGAACGGTTTTTCCGGAAAAAATTTGGAAAGTATAGAAAATCCCCATAAGAATAAGCCGGGGGAGAAATACTTGGAAAACAAAGATTTTCCAAAAGCTCTCAAATTTATACTGAATGTGGAAAGAACTATTACATATTTTAAGCGATTTATGGAACAATCGGATGTGAAATAACGAAGAAAACTAATTTTCAAAATAACTTTTTACACATCAATAAAAGCAATTAAGAAAGCAATTAAAGGAACTATTAAATGTGAGCAACAAGTGTCACCAATAAATTAAAACGATTAAAATCTGTGATGGATATCAAGAAGGCACTGGTACCATTGTTGGGAAACCAAGGTCCATATACCAACAGACAGCCGCGGTTTTCAAACCTTTGAAGTGATCCATGGCCTGTATATGTACATTGAGCTGACAAAATGTTCTTAATTCTACATTTCCATACTTCTAAGCTCATCTCACAACGCATATAAGGCGTTTTCCTAGTGTATTAAAACGATCACGCACTTAAAACCACTTGGAGCAGCATCAAGACAGGTAGTGGCAAGAACAAACAGTTTAAAAATCAATGTGTGTATAGCTTTCAAGTACATTTCATATAAATATCTTGCATATCTTACAACGCAAATGCTGCGTAATTGCATGTGATTTTAGTATTGAAAATCCGCTAGAATTGAAAAATTATTAAAAACTGTATGGGTATTTTGTTAGATTGAGCAAAGAGCCTATGGTAGAGTACAGAACTGACAAATATCTATTTTTAATATAATAGTGTTATATTTTTTGTCAGTACAATAAAAATCAAACGAAATACCGAATAGAAGTAGAATAGGGGATGCGTACACCGAAAAAAACGAATACCGAAAAAACTTGGAAAAGACATGGGATATTTATTGGGAACCCCACTTTTGCTCACATTATACGTCTCTTGCTTTCTTATTGCTTTCAGTCCTTAAAAAAACATTTCGTTTCGTTTTTTCGATGTTCCTATCCAAAATGTTTTTTTTTTTCTAATTGAAGTTTTTTTTCGTTTTCCCCTGTACTTTGTTTCATACTTTTTTTTCGGAAACATCGTTTTTCTGAAAAACTCACCCGTAACACCAATTGACAGCGGTTGATGACTTCTACAAGCGGTACTACCACAGCCAAAAATAAAATAAAAAGACGTCAAAAACAAGCAAAATTGGTACATCAATAAACTCCTACTCACTAAGGTATAGTTTTGTCAGTCATTAAAATACCATGGTGAATGGGTGCGTACCCCAAACAATGAGACAAACTTGACAGAAGCAAAGTGATCATATCATGAAAAACTATTAGAAACTTAACCGAACTTATCCCAAAAACAATTAGTGAGTATATTCTTAGGGGCGAGTCTGCTTTAAATCCATCATCATAGCTCCACCCTGAATCGTCTTGTACTCGGTTTAGCCTCCCAGTACAGTCACCTATAAAATAACTAGGAAAACGCCTATATGCGTTGTGAGATGAGCTTAGAAGTATCGGAAATGTAGAATTAAGAATATTTGTCGCTCAATGTACATATACCGGCCATGGATCACTTCAAAGGTTTAAAAACCGCGGCGTCTGTTTGTATATGGACCTTGGTTTCCAAACATTAAACCAGTGCCTTCTTCATATCCATCACAGATTTTAAACGTTTTAATTTATTGGTGACACTTGTTGCTCCATTTAATAGTTTCTTAATAGCTTTTCTCAATTGCTTTTATTGATGGTGTAAAAAAGTACATTAAAAATGAGTTTTCTTCGTGTTTCACATCCGATTGTTCCATAAGTCGCTTAAATGTGTATGATAGTTCTTCCCACACTCAGTATAAATTTGAGAGCTTTTGAAAAAAATAAAATTCCAAGTATTTCTCACCTGGCCTATTCTTATGGGGAATTTCCATACTTTCCGATTTTTCTGCGGAAAATCCGTTTGACCGATTTTTTCTGAAAACAATCCCAACAAAAAAACGATATTTTCAGACTCGATGGTATTTTATTTTTACTGGAGGGGAATATTCCCCACTATTTAAATCCATCATCATAGCTCCACCCTGAATCGTCCTTCTACTTGAGTCTGGCCTCCCAGTACAGTCACCCTATAAAATAACTATTTTCGGTGTACGTTGTTTTCGATGTATCGCTGCATCCACTGTTTTTTCCAAATTTTTTCGGTGTTCGTTGTACGTTTTTTTCAGTATACGTTTTTTTCGGTGTACGTTTTTTTCGGTGTATCAAGAGGCTAGCCGAAGAATATCGCAGAGGTGATGACATAAAAAGTGGTACGTACCGAAATGCTGCATAAATGAGAATATTTGAGACATATAGGCTTCTGTCAAATAATTAATGACAGACAATTGGTACCATTCAATTATACTCCTACAACTAACTGAAGGACTAATAACAAAGATTGTGATCAGTTTTAATATACCACCTGTTGGACATTGTTGTCTGTCCCTCAACAATGAGTGACACCACTTGCCAGAAGCCAATATAATATATTCAATGAAAACTATTATAACTTATATTCAGTAGCTCTATCCCAACAACTTAGTGCTATATCGTGCTATAAGGGCGCGTAGTCTGCTGCTTATAGACCCCACCAACAGTTAGGTTATACAGGGATACGAATGAGCAGGTGATAATGCAACGATGAAGTGATGATGGGTGAAAGAACGTTTACAAAAACTTTATATGCGGTATTCGAACCCACGCCCAACGGTGACTTCAGTCTCTGAAGCGTGCCTCAGCTGACTGAGCTAACGAGGGCGGCAGCACGGTGATCATTTGACACGACCTCACGCGTACTTATACCGCGAGATCGAGAACCAATTCTCACAACAGTGCGTTCCTCTAAGCATAGTGGACAAGTATAAATGCTTTCAGTACGAGGGTTGTACAGCTCGATTTCGCCTCACAATAGTTCTATTTGAATGTATATAAATACTTTTTGTCCACCGGTTATAGGACAGTTGTTCTTACTTATCGATATTGGAAACGTGCTTCTTGAATTTTTTACCGTTCTAATTTGACAGTAAAGGCCCATTCACAACCGAAATTAGGAGTAAACTTGGCATTAGCAGTAACGCAATTATTTAGTATCCATTCACAACAACATTTTAGCATTAAGAAACAGCCAATGAGATGGCTTGTTTGCATCAGCTGTTCATCTGGTTTCACTGGATCAACCGCCATCTTCATTTGTGCAATTGAGCATAGATTTTAGTTTAGGACACATATAGTAGGCCCTAATATCATTAATTCCCTCTAAACCAAATTGCAATATCATTGGCACAATTCAAACTTCCGATTCTGTGTCACAGTCATGCTTGCATGCACATATTTGCTTCAAAATAGTGCATTGGAGGGGGGTGTATAGGCTAGGATTCAAGACAGCCTGCTAGCTTTTGACGCGCCAAACGTTACTCGAATCTGATTGGTCACTGCTTACACCAAGCTGTAAGAATTAAGAGTAAGGTTTGGAGTTTGCAAACCTTGCGCTTACTGCTAATCGTTACGGCTAATGCGTCGCATTGTGAACGGTATGCATGAGTGCCATAAGACAAATATTGCTGCTAATGCGAATGTTACTCCTAATGTCGGTTGTGAATGGGCCTCTAGCAGGTATGCTGGCAGTAGAAAACCTAGTGGAACTTGTGAAAAGTCACAAAGCGCGCGCATATATCAACAATGACATTTAACGAAAGGAAAAACATTGTTGATATTTTTTTTGTAACGTTTCGCCGGCCATATTAGCATTTGGAAGTGCATTTTGTTGTTACTTTCACAGTCGAATTGTATTTTAAGTCTCGTTCACAATTGGAATATGGAATAGTGATTATGGAATAGCAATAGTGTTATAGTGTATAGTGACGTAGATGGGCCACAATAGACTCTTATTTCACTGTTCACCGCCAACCTAAATCATTATTTTGCCTTGAACGGTTGGAATTTCAGTGGCAGTGGCAACAACCAAGGCCTTCTAAATTATTCTATTATTATTTTATTAAAATAATATATTAGGCCTTACAGCAACTGTCAAAAGTCATTTTGACATTTATTCCTTGAGAATGTCTGATTTGAGTCTCAGAGAAAAGTAAATACCGGGAATACATAGCGGTAAGTCACTTGAATACAGTAGTAAGTAGTAACATCATCTGATTGGTCAGAATATGGCTTGTCATAATGGTTAGGCCTATAAGGAATCTCAAGTCATTAGAAATGATTTTTTTTCATTTCTTATGACATCACCTAATCACTATAACCAATTTATTATTGATTTATTGTGAACGGTTACGTGGAAACGCCATCAACCATTTCGCTTATAACCTAACACTATCGCTATGCCATAATCACTATTCCATATTTCAATTGTGAACCAGCCTGATTTGCTTCAAACGATTCTGAATCTCTATGGTTTCTGTGATCACGTAAATCTATCAATACGTTCTCGTAACTGCTATGCGCTAAACATCTTCTATAGTCTTTGTTATAGCCTTCTAAATTCAAAAAAAATTCTACTGCCATCTCGAATAACGTTCGATTTTCTTCACACCGTTAAAAAATAGAATTCGAGAGTACTCGAGAAGGCAGTGTGTATCACACAAACGAATTTTTCGAAATTCGTACGAACGTTTACGTTTGAAGTGCACTTTTATATCAATATATTCCGTGCAATTACTATATTCATCATACACAATGATAAGAAATCGTTGTATTAGTAAATTATTAACATATTTAACGTGGTTATTATTACTAACACTCATCACAGTTTGGTGGTTTTCCGAACCGAAATACGTGGACGATGATCCAGACGACCCGCCTCAGTTTTATCGGTCCCAGTATTTGAGACGGCGATTTGGTGCCGGATTGCCAATCGATGACGCTGACAAAATCGAGCCTGAACTTGTGTTCAAAACCCCAATACGCGGGGAGAAGAATATCATCTTTCTTGAGACTTCTTGCGCCACTATAGACACGTCGGCGATGGCGCCCACGGAGATAAAACTATCGTATCAGAAAGTTTGCGCCATCGAGTCGGCGGCGAACATGAATCCGAAATCAAAGGCAAGTCAATTACTGATAAATTTTCTATACGGGCGCGTCTAACAACTTGATAAACACAAATATCACTGTTATATTGGTATGTGGCCTAGCTGTTACCGAAACTGGTGACACAGCCGTAACGCGCTTGCTCCATTTGACCGGGAGATTAGGTCACCGAGCTTATGGGACGGGTTCCATACCGTCTATCCTTATACCTTTTGTTTGTGATAATTCCTGCAATATGATGCCACAAGTGATCCCCTTTTCAACTAGCCTTCCCATCAAACCTACTGAAGAAACCCTCATGATTATGTATTTACATATTTTATTTATTCATTACAGATTGTTCATAAAACAGGTGGTAATGGTTACTATATAATGGAATTACAATCAAACATACTCGATTTTTTTTCTTAGCTCTCTTCTTAAATCACCGATCTTCGTTATATTCTTGATATCTTCTTCCAATTCATTCCATTCCCGCGTCGTTCTTTGTATACCTACTTCTCTATCCACTTTTTCCACTTCCATTCTTATCCCTCCCCTTGTACTTCTTTGTAATCCCTTTCCAATTCTATTGCTTAATTCATCCCATCCTGTATATTCATTCTTGACTCTAACAAAATTGCACATTCTTCCTATTTGTCTTCGTTTCGCCAAATTTTCTCATCCCATTTCCTCAATCATTTTACTAGGTCTTTCTATAACTTTTTCAACCACATCCTTATCGTTCCTGATAATCTTCCAGCGCTTTTCTCTCCCCAACGGAACTATCTATCTATAACGCCAATAGATCTTAGGCCTAGGTATCAGTGATGATTTCTATTTTTCTCTCATATTAGGGAAATAGATATCGCCATTATTCATTGAAATCTAGTTTCAGAGTTGTATTGCCCTTTAAGAACAATAATCACGTATATCTCTCCATCCACAGATCTACCTATACTACACATGTCCACTCGCCCACTACAGTCTCCGCACTTCGACCGACCTTGTCCGCCGTCTCTTCACCAACCCCAACATCCGCATCTGGCACCAAAACATCACCAGCTACTTCCAGGGCACGCCCCTAGAAGACTTCTACAAAAGCGGCCAATTACAACGCTCCGATTACGCTTCCTCCCACGCGAGCGACGTCCTCCGCTACCTAGCACTGTGGAAATACGGCGGCATCTACCTCGACTTGGACTTCATCATAGTCAAGTCGTTACATCCGTTGGGGAGGAACTTCGCCGGTGCCGAAGACGAGTTTTATATCGCTGCCGGGGCAACGGGACTGAGTGCCACGGGGATTGGTAGGGACGTCGCGGAGGCGTGCGTGGAGGAGGTGCGCACGAACTTCAGAGGGGATATCTGGAATCATAATGGGCCGGGAGTGATATCGAGGGTGATGCAGAGGCGGTGCGGCACGAAGGAGGTGAGTGTAGATGGCGGAGAACTGGTACCAATTAGATTTGGGCGCATGGGAATATTCCCCAGGGAATGTTCCCGCTAGTGGAAATATTCCCGGGAATATTTTTTTATGTTTGAATAAATTCCCATATTCAGGGAATTTATTTTTCGTAAAATGAGTTCAGCAGTTAGATAATTAATTAGATAATTCAGCAATTTATGAAACCTATATTATTTTTATTTGTTTTTCGAATGGTGGGTTTTCAGAATCCCAGGCCTCAGATGAGAAGATTTGTACTACCTTTTTTGTTTTTACGTAATATTTTGTGATTATTTTTCATATGGACTAGCTCTATACACCAAAAATTATACACCAAAAATTTGAGTAGGCTCTATGGTTTTTTATTTCTTCGTATCCTTCCTTTTTCATACTCTATAGTGAGTGTAAATAAGCAGAAAAATACTTTCCTCAAAAATTCCCATTTTGGGAATACTCCCGGGAAAATTCCTGGGAATATTCCCCAAATCATAAATTCCAGGAATTCACCCATCACTAGTACCAACTGAACTAAAACCGAACTGTACTAAAACCAATTGTACTATAAACCAACTGACCTGAACTCCTATTTCTTGAGCTATCTGTACAGAAGAAAAATGGAAGGTACACACAAACCTTGCCCACATCAGTAGAGCCCATAAAACATTCAATGAGTGGTGACAGTTTGAAAAAGGGGAGGAGTCTATCTCCTCAATCAGCTCTCAACCCCTCACCCTCGACCGCCTCGGTCGAGTGGAAGCCTTTTGGCGACCCGAGTATATGGAGGGCATACTGAACCTTGCGTTTGTATTTTCATTTCGTTTTCTTGTCACTTTTATCTTCATCCATCGTCTTATTTTCTTTTCTTTTATATCATCTTATCTTACTTTTCCAGCTCTTTCTATCCCGCTCCCTCCATATGCTTGAACCACAGCCTTCTTTATTCAGATCATTCTTCTCTGATACTGCCCTTTCACTGGGGGTATGCTTCCCGTGTTAACCGATGTCCAATTATTTTAGTTCACTAAATCGCCGATGGTGCCGTTGTTTCCAGACCATGACGTCACTTTCCAAAGAGATTCAAGTATATTAGTCTGTTTGAAGTGTCATATCTGCGAAGCTACTAAAAACTTTGGGAATTTCCATAGACGAATTTGAACTAAGCGCGCATTCTATTTGGCCGTGATTGCGAGTTTACTACCTTTGTTTATGACAGTAATATGAACGATTAATCCCATAATATGATGGAATATCGCCAAGACCATTTCTTGAGTCATGTTTATTGCTCGAGCTAACATGAATATCGTTCAAGTCCAAACCTGAGTAAGTCTTAAGTAGAGATCAGTGGTCTACAGGCCCTAGCTAAAATGTAGATATGACATAACCTCAATAGCGTCGTAGGAAATTGAAAAATTCTGCCATGACAGTTTTTTGAAGTTGTAAATTTAGAAAACCAGAGTTCAGCACATACCAGACCATGACGTCATTTTTCCTTGCGCGAGCAAAGATGCGCGAACCCGTCAAAATAGCCTGAGTGAAAGGGCAGTATAGAGACGTCTTCTCTAATAAAGAAGGCTGTGGCTTGAAACATCCACAAACGTTGACAACCATGGCAAAGTACACGGACATGAACATGGGCACAAAATAACCTCGCTGTCGACGCGCCTTTAAACGCTAACACTATAACTAACTATCGTATTCGTAAACCTCGTCCTGAAAATGTATTCATTCCAGATTTATCTGATGACCGAGCGGGCGTGCCGCGGGTTCGTCGTCTACCCCCCGACCATTTTGCTAGTCTCGCTACAAGTTCAAAGACTTAACGCTTTCGAGAGACGTAGTTGTGTTTCTTATCGTGTATTCATTCCAGATTTATCTGATGACCGAGCGGGCATGCCGCGGGTTCGTCGTCTACCCCCCGACCGTGTTCTACGCCGTGTCTCACGGCAACTGGAAGGACTTGTTCAGCGACGAGAGGAGCTTGCCGACGATGGCCAGGGTCGCCAACAGCACCGGCGTCCACCTGTGGAACTCCAAGGCCAAGATCCAGTACGACCACGTGTGGAACCGGATCAGCAAGGACATGGTACCCGGGTCCCAGCAGCCCGTGGCGTTGTTGAGGGGAAAATACTGCCCGCTAGTGTACAGGCATATCGAGATAGCCAATCAGATGGCGGACGATTGAATGACTTTGTTGGAATCAAGTTATTTATTTTGAATGAATGTGAATTGAAATATTTTATAAAAATGTAATGAATGAGTGAAATAAAAATGCGTGTTTTGAAATGAGCGAAGAGACATTAATAAAAAAATTCAAATTACAAAATTCAATTTTACAGGAAATCATAACCCTGAAACTAGGATTTCAACGAATAATTACCATATATACTTCCCAAGTTTGGAGAAAACTGGAAATCATCATCTCAATTTCAGGAATTTTGATTCGTGCATTTGTCCTCCAGGACCCGCTACAATGTCTACGTCGTGACGTCAGACATTACTCGATTCTGTTAGTGTTTCTGTCCAGAATCGGTGATGCCTACGTCATGACTCGTGATCTCTGGAGGACTAAACTTGATTGAAATTTCTGAAATTGTGATGGTGATTTACAGTGTTTTCTCTTAAATTAAAAATTATAATACTGCCCTCTAGTGTACAGGCATATCAAGATAGCCAATCAGATGGCGGACGATTAAACTAGGAAAACGCGTTATGTGTTTCCGCGTTGATGGATGAGCTAATAAGAATGACATTGAATTCTTTCAAAAAGTTATATCAAGTTGATGTTTTGACGGCATAAGTTAAAAATCAATCTTTCCATTTGGTTGGTTTATTTCGTAGACTATTCTCATGAAGGAAATATTATTTGCAATTTAATATTATATATTGTAAATTGTAATATTAGACTACTCTATGAAACGTGATGACAGCTGTATACATATATACACCTTGAGACCCTCCTTTTATATTCATTTCTCATTTCAATAATTTCTTCGATAATAAAGAAGGCCTTGTTTTAATCGTTCTCCATTAATTGGTGACACTTGTTGCTTGGATTTAATTGGTTTTCTTAATAGCTTTGAAACGATGTGTAAAAATGTCATTATATAATTTTTTATATCTAAACGACTGATTGGATTTCAGTGAAAGTGTGAAATAATCTGTATCATTATTATATTGAGATTTGGTGAAAATATGAATTTTTTCGAAAGACATTTTTTGTACGAAAATTCATCTCTTGCTTTTTTTTGTCATTATATAATTTTTTATATCAAAACAACTGATTGGTTTTCAGTGAAAGTTAGGAATAATGTGTATCATTATTATATTGAAATTTGGTGAAAATTTGAATTTTTTCGAAGGACATTTTTTTCACGAAAATTCTTCTCTGGCTTATTCTTATGGGTAATTTGGAGAATGGAAAATTAGTTTTCTCAGAAGTTGTGCAACCGATTGCGTATGAAAACTAACGAGATTCAATCCAGATGATGACACATGGGCATGCCAAGTTTCAATCGAATTCGAATTTTCGTCTAACCTGTAGAGCGCGAACAAAAAAAAAAAAAAAAAGAAAAAAAAAAAAAAAAACATGTACATTTTTTTCGGGTCAAGTGAAATTGAGTCTTCGCTTCGCTCATCCAATAACTTTGTTGGAATGATTGTGAGTTTTGTTTTGCAATGAATGTGAAATGGAAATGTTTCATAAAAATGTGATGAACGTGTATTGAAAAAATGATTTTTTTTTGTGAGTGTGAAGAGACATTAACACCAACATTGATAAGTTATTTGCTGCAAATGAGTGTGAAATTGAAGTATTTTATAACTAGGAAAACGCCATACATGCTTTGTTAGACGAGCGAATAGTGATAGTATGGGTAAAAATGGGTGAAAACTGCTTCGAGTGGTACCAATTGAGCACATTTTATGTTTTTCTTCAAAATGGCTGACATGGTCAAGCTGAAAATTTTCAGGAATGTGTACCAAAATGTAATTCAGCTTTGAGCAGAATTTCATTGTTCTTGAAAAATAAAAATATTTTCTTCTTTCCGTCATGTTATTCTAATGGGTATTTTTGAAATTTCCCAAATTTTTTTAAAAAAAAGTTACTTCCCGATAATGCCACAAAACTATACAGATCTAAGTTAGATGAGGACCCATATTGAAAAAAAGTTTGGAGTTGATAGCTGTAGCCGTTTGACCTGTGGAGAACCGACAAAAAAAAAAAAAAAATCATAAAAACGAACACCAATTTTTTTCAGGATGTCAAATTGAATCCTCGCTAAAGCTCGTCTAAAAATGTGAGGAATGAGTATATAATATGAAGACCTGTTTTTGAATGAGCAAATATAACATTCAAAATTAAAGGGCATCACAACCCTGAAACTGGGATTTCAAAAAATAATTACGATATTTATTTTCCCAGTTTTAGAGAAAACTGGTAATCATCATTTCAATTTCAGGAATTTTGATTGATTCATGTATTGCCCTCCAGGACCCACCACAATTCTCATGTCGCGACGTGGACATTCATCTTTATCGATTCTGTTTATATTTCTGCAGAGAATCGGTAATGTCTACGTCATGACTCAGTCTCTAAAGGACAATAAGGAAAAAAATTGAAATGTCTGAAATTGAGATGATTAGGCCTGGAACTAATTTTCTCTTGAATTAGGAAAATCAACAACGTCATTATCAATAAAAATCTAGTTCCAGAGCTGTGATGTCCTTTAATATTCAACAGTGTATTTCAGAAATTTTGTCTTCGAAGAATTCAAAATTTGAACACAGTTTTTTCAAACACATCACAAAATTTAAAGAAATCCCTTCAAGGAATACGTCATAGGCCTATACAGAACGGTAGGCCCATTCCTATATTTATATATATATATATATATATATAGCATATGTATGTATATATTATATATATATATATATATATATATATATATATATATATATATATATATATATATATATATATATATATTATTATATACATATATATATATATATATATATATATATATACATATATATATATATATATATATATATATATATATATATATATATATATATATATATATAGACCCCTATACAATCTTTTTTCGATGTTTTTTATGTTTGTTTTTTGTTTGTTTATAGTTTTGTCAAATAGTCTAGAATAATTTTCGAACAGTTGATGCACTCGCTCTTCAAGAAATACGTCACATACAGTACGGCACAAGATTAAACAAGCAATTTCGGGCGGAGTCCAGGGAACACCCAGTTACGGTCTCGGTTAACGAGGCGGCGTTTTTTCAAGCGATCAAGATATGGAACTAATTGCGTTCCGATACATCATAAAATTGAAAGAAATTATGTATTTTATAGGATTTCATTCAATAAATAATTCGACCTATCATAGGAATTTCCGATCGTCTAATTTGCCATTCACCGATGACAATGGGTCTTGTTATCAATGAAGTGCGTTGTAAAATACAATATAAATGAATAATAATATTAATAAACTACAGATTGATATAATTATGTAATAAATTAATAAAGTTCTTTTATATTTTAAAAGGAGACCTATCATGTTTTTTTATTCAGTTTGATTCAACAAATTCTCCACTTTACACATTCTGTAAGACATAATTCTTTTAATCAGTCGAACGTCAAGTAGGCCTATGGGAAATTGAAAGACTTCAATTCAAGAGAGGTAAGAATTTGAAAGATAGGCCAACTGATGTATAGAAGAAAAGTTTTGAATGATTTTCACCGCTCTTTTAATTACCTGAAAAAGCGTCATATTGTGAATATTATAGTTAGTATTCCTAGTGTTCAGTGGCTATATTAAGAGTCCATGGGAGTCGATCTAGCGGAATATCAGTTTTTTTGTGATAACTTTTGAACGGTATAAGATATCAAAATTCTAAGAACGAGGAAACACAGATATTTTCAATAACTTCAAGATGGTGTGAGTTGTAACTATTTATCTCAAATCGCCTGATTGTCAGGCTAGAAAATGAAGTTACATAAAATAAAGTATACGCTTTTGAAAATACACATTTTTTAAGCGTATACGCTTTTAAAAATACACATTTTTCAAGCGTATACGCTTTTGAAAATACACATTTTTGTTCCCGTTTACCCTTAAAAACACACTTTTCAAGCGTACACGCGGGAGAATTATATGATGTGAGATAAATAGTTATTACTTGAGTAGCGTATTGAAGGTATTGAAAATGACAGTGTTTACTTGTTCCCAGAATGTCGATATCTCACACCGTTCAAAAGTGTTCACCAAAACACTGATATTCCGCTACCTCGACTCCCATGGACTCTTATGTTACTCATTAGCTCATTACCTCAAGTATTGTGAACAACTCGTGTTTAGTTTTATTTTAATGTTGCTTAACGACCCCACCAACAGCTAGGTTATACGGGGGTACGAATGAGCGGATGGTAATGAAACGATGATAGATGAAAGGACGTTTACAAAAACCCTCGTCTTATGCGGGACTCGAACCCACGCCCAACGGTGACTTCAGTTACTACCGCTAGCGATAATTGACTGAGCCACCGGGGCCCCCGGCTCGTGTTTAGTAAACTAGGCAAACGCGGAATGTGCGTTGTAAGATGAGCGAAACTACACACCTTGATCATATAAAATTAACTTTATCCGATGCCATGGATCTAGGAAGCCGTGAATCTAGCAATGCAATATTTCTCTGCTAATATTTCTACATTTTCGATTAATAAAAAACATTTATTGTATTATTTTCTTCGGATCAGCTGGTCCGAAATGCACGCAAATTTTTATTGATGTGTTATCATTTCTGTGTTTACATTTGAGGATAATTTGGATTATATTGGAGAGATTTTATTTTTCAATTCTCTCTGCCCGGCCTAATCTTATGGGGTTTTTAGAAACTCCTAGATAATGTTTCTCAAAAATGGTCCAACCGATTTGACCCAGAAACTATACAGTTCTAAGTTGGATAAGTTTGCGTAAAAAAAAATTTCATGTCGATCGGTCAAACCCTGCGACCTGTGCAGTGTTTACAAACAAACAAAAAAACACAAACAAAGCTCCGTAAGAGTTGAGTGGAAATTTTCGCTAACACTCATCCAATAATACATTTATTGAAGTCTGAAAACAATTTTCACATATAGGCCCACACAGCGTTCAACACTGAATCGAATGTACGAGAAATACGTATTTTGGAAATTCCCATTCAATATCTTCAAATTGTTTTCTATTTTGCCCCTATTTTATTTGTGAAGAAAATAAAAGATAAGTCTTTTGTAAAATTCCTTCATTTAATATTACAGCAATTTGTTTGCACGTCAAATTGAAACGCAGATCTGATCGAGGAATTGTCACCGAACAGAAAAAGAAAAATGTTCCCGATGCTCCATCGCCAATCCTCGAAAACCCGAAACTGCACGGCAAACCATTGTTTTCCCAGCACTTTAAAAAACCGCTACATATACACCACAAGCATCATCCTAATAATCCTGATCACAATAACAATCTACAACTCACTCTCCCCGACTACCTCCACACACGTCGAGCCGCCAGACTTACCACCACAGATCTACAGAGAGGAGTATCTGAAGCATAAACGTGAAGCAGGACTACCAACAGAAGTACAAGGAATACCGGTAGTTGAATTGAAAACACCGATACGTGGTGAGGATAACATCATCTTCCTATACACGACTTGCGTGGCAATAGACGAGAGTCCAATGAGTGACGTCACCACCGAGTTACGTCTGACATACCAACAGGTGTGCGCTATCGAGTCGGCAGCTTTGATGAACCCCAAGTCGAAGGTAAAGTTGGAGTGACTATTCATACTCATGATTGTTGTACATTTCTCTATTGCGTTGTTAGACGAGCTTTAGCGAGGATTCAATTTGACATACTGAAAACAATTGGTGTTCGTTTTTTTTTATGTTTTTTTTTCGGTTCTCCACAGGTCAAACGGCTACAGTTATAAACTCCAAACTTTTTTTCAATATGGTTCCTCATCTAACTTAGTTCTGTATAGTTTTGTGGCATTATCGGGTGGTAACTTTTATTTTTTTGAATTTTAGAAATTTCAAAAATACTCATTAGAATAACACAGCGGAAAAAGAATATTTTCCAAAAAAATGAAATTTTGCGTGAAGTTGAATTACATTTTGATACACATTTCTGGAAATTTTCAAATTGATCGGGTCAGCCATTTTGAAGAAAAAACATAAAATGTGCTAAATCAGTACCACTCGAAGCAGTTTTTCTACACATACTATTACTATCCGCTCGACTAACACCGCATATATGGCGTTTTCCTAGTTATTGGAATCAAGTATCATTTATTCATACATATATTTTCGCTGTCTGCCCGTCTTTCCTTTTGGTTCGAGGACATCCTGAATTTGTGCGACATTCTGCGGGAGGGGGGATGGTGAGGGGACGGAGGGGTCAGTCGCGGGCGCGGATTTTCTAGATTTTTCTATGCGCAATGATTGGGCTTTCCAGTCGTCTGTGGGCGGGGGACCGTGTTATTCCTGTGCGTAAAGTCGTGAGGGGTAGGGAGGTACGGGAGGGCATGGCGCACTCAAGTCGCAGTGACCTTGACGACGACGCGTGGTTTCGTTTTGACCACAGACTGGATAACCATTCGGCACGGCCAACTGGCTATGTTGTGGCACCACGTTTTGAAACGCGGGGCTAAAAAGCTAGTTATGTTAGATTAGGTCAGGTCTGGTTGGTTATGCTAATTAGATTGGGATAATGAAGATCAATTTGTGAGAAGTTTTTCCCAACAACAAGAACAGCAGCAACGCCCGGATTTGGATTCTGTTCATATTTCTATACAGAATCGGTAATACCAGTCTCTGGAGGACAAGTACATTGATTGAAGTTTCTGAAATTGAGATGATGATTTCTAGTTTTCTCTCATATTAGGGAAATAAATATCGTCACTATTCATTGAAATCGAGTTCTCCCTCATATTCTCAGCTCTCAGTCTCCTACGTCCTTCAGACACAACCTAACAGCGTTCATCCTCATGAAACCTTACTATAAACTAGACGAGTTTCTGGGTACAACTTGAATCTAACCTTCTCACACCTTATGTGCTATTATTACATATCTTACCTATCAAAATTATCAAAAGTATCAAAATTATTTATCTATCGACTAGTATTGAAGCATTATTTCAGTGAAGAATTCAAAATACCACTCAACCACCCGACCAACACGAGGCTACGACTAAGAAACAATTTCAAAATTCCTGCACATAATAACAAATTCGGAAAAAGAAGTTTGTCGGTTGAAATACCATCAACATTTAATCAATTACCTTCCACACTTAGAAATTTAGAAAAATATGGTATTGTTAAAGAGAGATAAAGAAATGGCTGTTAGAAGATAATTAATACTGAAGTCGACATAACACTCCAACCCAACATACCGTTATTAAGTCACATCCACTTCTCATTTTCTCATTATTCTCAATATTTTGTTGTCTTCAGTTCGATTATAGTGTGATCATGATACATGTTATTCTGTACATTTTCTTTGTTCTTCATTTTCTTTGTTTTTCATTTCCTTACTTGTTTTACAATTGAATATTCAATGTTTTTGTTTGTCTGTTTTTATAATCATTGATTTAATCGTTAATGTGCTATGTTCTCCCATATTATTTATTATGTTATTCCACAGATAAGTCTTAACCAAGACTTTGTGGCTCAGAATGAGCAAACTGTATTTTTTTCCTTTCTGTGTTAATTTGTGTAATAAAAAAAAAAAAAAAAAAAAAAACTAAATGATCATGACACTGATCTGCTAATGACTCTGTATTATTATTCTTCTGTGTCATATTTTTCTTTATTATTTTATATTATTATTATTATTTTTATATTAATATTAACGATGTATATACTATGTAAATTTTACTCTGACGATACCCATTCTTGTATTTTATTTATTTATTGAATTACTTTGCAGTTGATACAGTTATTGGTGGCAAAGATCTTAAAACTAGGTTACATTAGAAAACATATAGATCTATCACATATAGATTATTAATAGGTTTACAATTTGACAATTTAACAATTTAACAATTAACAATTAACAGGTTAACAATTTACAAAAAAACAATAGCAATTATTCAGACTGAACTTAAATTATCTAACCATTTCCTAAAACCTCTGACATTAAATTTCTCGTCCTCAAACACTTTCCCATTCAACTCATTCCATTCACTCCCAGCTCTAGCCAGAAAAGAGAACTTCTCAACATCCGTTCTCGATGTGCCAACCATTGCTTTCATTTTGTACTATGTTTTATGTACTATGTACTATGTATTTAATACTATTGTATTATGTACTAGTCAACGGGATGAAAATAAATACAATACAGTGTCCTTCAATAAATTGCTCATCTTTCTCTGCTCCACAGGTGTACCTGTTCTACAGTTGTCCTCTCGACTCAGACAGTTTGAGCAAATCCAGCGTACTGATTCGTCGACTTTTCGAATACTCAAACATCCACATCTGGTATCAAACTTTGAGTAATTTCTTCCAAGACACTCCTTTAGACGCATTCTACAAAAGTGGCCAGATGCAAAAGTCCAAATACCGTCTCTCCCACACCAGTGATGTACTCAGATACCTAGCTTTATGGAAATATGGTGGAATTTATCTGGATCTGGACTTCATCATAACGAAATCTCTGGATGGGTTGGGAAAGAATTTCGCTGGTGCAGAAAGCGAGTATTTTATTGCTAGTGGCGCTATGGGGATGAGTGTGGACAGGGTAGGTAAAGAAGTCGCCGACGCCTGCGTAGAGGATTTGCGCACGAATTTTCGCGGTGATGTTTGGTCGCAAAATGGACCAATGGTGATCACAAGGACAATGCAGAAGAAATGTGGCGAAGAAAAGGTAATATATTGTTATTAGGTCCAGTTTTACGAATCGATAGTTAGTGGATTAAGCAATAGTTAGCGGATCAACTTGTTATCACCATTGGTTACATATGATATTTTCGTACCTTTAACAAATAGTTACTGGATTAGTACTTAACTAAGATTCGTAAAACCGGGCCTTAGTATTGATCATACTTAAGAAGGTCGTTTACAAACATGACAAAAATTACCGGTGAACTTCATTTATATTCTGGAGGAATTTTCAGTAACAATAATGTTTCAGGGCGGGATTTTTGCTGAGTCACACAACTACGTCTCTCGAAAGCATTACAGTATAAATGATGGAACATCACTTTAGAATTATTAACAAACTTTATTCAATTATTCTTCTGCTAAGCGACCTCATTTCGTTATTACACGTATAAGAACGCCTCGAATATATTTATCTCTCTGTACAATACTTCCTACAATCTATCGATACTCTGTGCATGTTCTGCTCCTATTCATACCGTTTAAAGATCATCTAGCAACAAATATTTCTTCTAGCCACCGAAAATATTGATTCAATAGATGATGCAATATTGATACTAGGAAAACGCCATATGTGCGTTGTTAGACGAGCGAATAGTAATAGTCTGAATGAGAAAAAATGGGTAAAAACTGCTTCGAGTGGTACCAATTTAGCACATTTTTTGTTTTTTCTTCAAAGTGGCTGACCCGATCAAGCTGAAAATTTTTAGAAATGTGTATGAAAATGTAATTCAACTTCAAAATTTCATCTTTTTGGAAAATAAAAATATTTTCTTTTTTTTTCCGTCATGTTATTCTAATGGGTATTCTTGAAATTTCTAAAATTCATAAAAAAAAAGTTACCGCCTGATAATGCCACAAAACTATACAGATCTAAGTTAGATGAGGAACCATATAAAGTTTGAAGTTGATAGCTGTAGCCGTTTGACCTGTGGAGAACCGACAAATAAACATAAAAAAAAAAAAAAAAAAACGAACACCAATTGTTTTCAGTATGTCAAATTGAATCCTCGCTAAAGCTCGTCTAATTATTTCAGACAACCCTTATGACACAAGACAAGTGTGGGGGATTCCAGGTCCACAACGTGTCCGTATTCTACGCGGTGAACGCTTATGGCTGGAAACATTTCTTCACGGAGAAACATTCGGAGATAACCATGGCCACCATAAAGGACAGTCACGCAGTTCACTTGTGGAATTCAATGGAGAAGTTGGAGAATGAACAGAAATTTATATGGATGAGAGAAATCAAGAGTAGAAGAATGTATCCCGGATCGAAACAACCTGTGGCTTTGCTGAGGGAGCAGTATTGTCCCCTTGTATATGATCATATTGTTACAGCGGAGACGTTGAATCGACTGTGAATACATATTTCCACGGAGAATTTGACAATTTAAGTAATAACGAGAAAGGAGGATTGGTCTTTCTCCGAAGATTTCCATCCAACTCTTACATTTGTCTTTTTTTTTGTAAGCACTGAAAAGGGTGGCAGGGTTCGACCGATCAACATGAAACTTTTTCTGTATAAGCAAACTTATTCAATTAGAACTGTATAGTTTTTGGATCCAATCGGTTGGACCATTTTTGTGAAACATCACCTCAAAGTTTCTAAAAACCTTATAAGATTAAACTGAGCGGAAAAAAAAATCTCACCAATTTAATTCGAGTTTTCCTCAAATGTAAACACGGAAGTGATCCACAAAATTGAAAATGTGTATGCAATTCGGACCAGCAGTTTCGAAGAGAATAATGTAATACATGTTCTTCATTCATCGAATGGATAGAAATAATATCAGAAAGATGTTACAGTGATAGATTTACGGCTCACTAGAGTCTTGGTAACCAATGAATTATATTCTATATGATCAAAGTGTGTAGAGTTTAAGATTTTACTTTATAGATATCTCGCTCATCTTACAAAGCATCTTTATTTACTTAGGGCCGGTATTACGAATCGATTGTTAGTGGATTAAGCAATAGTTAGCGGATTAACTTGTTATCACCCTTGGTTACATGTGATATTTTCGTACCTTTAACAAATAGTTAGTGGATTAGTACTTAACTAAGATTCGTAAAACCGGGCCTTAGTTCCACGTAGCTCGGATTGCGGGCCACGTACGATAATTAGACAGTGCGATGAGACATGTCTCATAGCAATAGCAAGCACAGGCTAGATCTGATTATACACGTGTTTTTAAGCGGGCTTTCATTTATTACGCCAAATAGCAGATGAAATATTGGTCCATATAAACCCTCTGCCTATTGTATAGGCCTATATATATATATATATATTTTTTACTCTCTCCCACTCTTCATTTCTCTCTTGAACATCTCCTTCAACGCTATCAATCCACCTAGCTCTTGGACGACCCACTTTTCTTTCCCTCATATCCCTACCCTTTTCAAATTCTCTTCTCGGGATTCTATTTTCTCCCATTCTTTTCATATGTCCAAACCACCTTAATCTTTCTCGACCCAACTTCCAACTCAACTTCTCCACTCCCAGGTCCTCCCTAATCTTCTCACTCCTGATCTTGTCTAGCTTCGTCACTCCCACCACCCCTCTCAAGAACTTCATCTGGGATGCTTGGATGTCTGCTCCCTCTTTCCCCCCCATTGGCCATGTTACTGCACCGTATGTTAGGATGGGTAGATAGTAACACTTGTAAATCATTAGTTTACATCTTCTTGGAATACCCTCCTTCCATATTAATTTTCGTACACATTGATAGAAACTCTCAGCCGCTGCCCTTCTATTCTTGATCTCACTCCCCACCTTGCCATCCTTCGTTATCACACTCCCTAGATATTTAAACTCTTCTTTCTCTCTTAGTACCACTCCTTGAACCTTGATATTGCACGTTGCCTTCTTTCCTCTGTCCATCGTCAGTGTTTCACTCTTCTCGCAGCTAATACGTAGTCCAAACTTCTCTGTCACCCTCTCCCACTTATCCACTCTCGATTGTACCTCTTCGTTTGACTCCCCCCAAATCATAATATCGTCCGCATAAATGAACGTCTTTGAGTCCGCTTCTTCCTCTTCACCTTCCTCCACTTCACGTAACATCTCGTCCATTACCACACCAAACAAAGTTGGTGATAGCACACTTCCTTGTTTCAATCCCTCGTTTACCTTGAACCATTCTGTCCTCCCTACGTTGCACTGCACACAACTCCAGTTTTCTTTGTAGGTACTCCTTATTTTTCTTATCAACTCCTCGCTTACGCCCTTCTTTTCCAAACATCTCCACACGACTGCTCGTGGAAGTTGATCATAAGCTTTCATATATATATATATATATATATACGGTATGTATTGTTATTTTATTAATTGTCCTAAAATGAATATTAGCTAGTTAATCTTCATTTCGAGAATGTTGGAATGTAATTCTTCAAGTGAGTAATAAATAGAAGAAATGTGACGTAAGATCGAAAACACAATTCGTCACTTTAAAAATGTCCATCACACAAGTCAAAAGTTACATAAACTTTTGTAACAGTTCAATTATTTTGATAATTATTAAATGTAAATTTTGTTTTAAATTCTTAAATTGTTGTAAACTCTTTCTCTTATTCGATTATTATGTTTTTTGTATTAGTTCCAATAGACTTATTTAATATGTATTACCCAAATTGAACCCCTTATCATATAATTTATTGACATTGTATCGGCTGATGAAATGCCAGATCAGCAAAGAAAAGTCACGTAGTCCCGAATGTATAGTCAATTTGAACTTACAAAAACACCAGAGTAGAGTATGCAGGAGGACTGGTTAATCACTGCGTGGGTGTGCACTGCTTGGGTAAATCGATTATACCCCTTGACTGTTAGTCAGCGTAGAGGACGTTTGCACCACGATCTACGCAGTAAAACATTCGGGAACAAGAAAGAGGACATCGTGTGAGGCAGATCTCTTTTGGCTTCGGGCGCAGACGGATGTCCGTTTGTATGTGGGCCTAAGATTATATATTAGGCCTACCTCAAACAAAACTAATCAAGTTTGGACATGAAGTAAGTCAAGTCTCGACAAGAAGAACTACGAACAAATACACCAGGTGAAATTAGCGCAGCCCACGTAGAAGTGACGTCGTCGGCGTCAACGACGCGTTATCGGCCAAGCCAGTGAGGATCTCACCATCGTTATCATCTCAACCTCAACATCCACGTAACACAGTACCGCTACGATATCATTATATATTTTTAATAAAGGCCTATTTTTCTTGTAATTATTAATTGTTCATAAACAAAAATAACAGGGGTTTAAAGTTATATTTATTAGACATTTTTACATAAATTATCATTTTTTTGAATAATTTGTTCTCCTAATCGACGGGTTAGAGCGTCCATGGAGTAATAAGCTATTGTAATTAGAAGTGATTTCAGGCTAGTTTCGAATTTAGAGAGATATGTAATATTTTTTATTGTTTCTGGTGATTTATTATATAGTTTCACATCTATGAAATTGGAGATTATGAAATTTACTCCCCCTATCGGATTGTCACGTTTCGCCACTGGTTTTCACCAATAGTTCGAAACAACTCCGACCCAGGCATGCAGTGGGGCAGTGCGGTCCAGGGCGGCGCCCTGGTACTTTTTTGGGGAGCAGGGTGGAGCCCTGCTTCCAATTTTGAAGCGGAGGCAGGGCGGCGTAGGGCGCTGATCTTTGGTAATATGTTATTTCATATCTAATCATTGGACAAAGTACATATTGAAATAAAAATCTAGTAATATTAGTAATAATTAACTTGGGTAGTCCCAGTCTGCCAGCCACGTGCTAGAATTATAAGAACCAAAACTTACTGAATATAATTCTTTAAAGAAACAATTTTCAATGTTTCTTGCAGGGCATTGTGGGGGGCCAACCCACCACCAATTAGGAATCGCATTGACTGCTATTTGAATTACATATCGATATTTATGCAAAATTGTGGGGTATACCTCGTTATTTTTACGACAGCACCACTGCCGGGGCAGATGTCTTGGTGCCACCGCCCTGGCACTTTATTTTTTACGACTACACCACTGCTCCGACCCTCCATTTGAATTCAAAATCCATACTTATATGAAACTCGGTCACATCTGCTTAGTATGCCTTCAGCCTTATCCTTTGCTTATCAATACTCGACACGCCATCATTTAGTCGACGTATTCCTTCCTATCTCCATCCATATTGTTATGGTCGAGGTCACTCGAGTGGTCGACAACTGAAATGAAACAGCGATATTCTCTGAAAGCACGTTCAGTCGTGAGATAATGTGGAAGCCAAGTGCAACGTTATTATTATTACTAGGTGTTGGAATCTAAACTGAGGTATTTGCTGAACAATTCATTTCATTTGTCAATCTTTAACTATTTTAATTTAATATCTATTGAATAATGTAGTGGAGAAATGGGTTTACTTTCAAACTGTGCCAGGTGGTATGTGGGGAGACCCCATCTGGTTTAGTTTGGTTTGGGGTCCTCAAAGAGTTATGGCTCTTGGGTCCTGGGAGTAGACGGGTGTCGAGTAATAAATTCAAATTCAATAATATCAAAGGGAAATGGAAAGCTATTCTTGTATTCTTTTTTTTTACAAGATTTATAGTGTAATGTTTTATCAATTGAATGCTGCAAGAATCACCAAATTATTCGTGGTGGTAATAATTATAACATTTATTAATTTAGCACTTTGTTGGCCCATATATAACATGTCCAAATAACATCGGTAGTGAAAATTGTTCTATGCCGAAAAAAAAGTATTTTTCAGATATGTTTGTACAATTTCTTTTTCCATTTTCAAGTGCATTTGTGCAAAGGTCTTACGTTATACTATACTGAGAAAAGTTTGTGAATGTAGATTCTATAGTTTGTCAGAAATACGTACCGGTACCGAAAAAGTGTCCGTTCAAAATTGTCGGTATATTTATTTATTTATATATACAACTGCAGTTGCGCACGCATGCGCGGTGGCAGTTCATTTCGTTATATTCTAAATCTTCTTACCCTTCCTAGAACCCTTCTTGCAGCTACTCTCTGCACCCCTCTACTTCTTGTATCAAATTGATGGTGTAGGGATCCCAGAGGTTTACAACGTTCCATCAATACAAAATTGTATCACCCCAAAAATTAAAACCCTTAATGTTAGGTTTAACTTAAATTAGGAACCTCGAAAATACGACTTCTCACTCAGGTTGGATTATGATCAATTAATCCAGACTGTCACGTGACAGCCGCCATCTTGCTCCTGGCACAGAATCCCCATTTCCTTCCTACTCTTAATCCTATTTGGTTTGTGAAAAACATCATAGCAGATCCTCTGAAAGAGTTTTTAATTGAAATTCCATTATTCAAAATTGCAGCAATTTTCCTACACGTCAAATAAAAATGAAATACTGATCAAGGAATCGTCAAGGACCATCGAAAAAAAACGTTTACGATGCCTCATCGTCAAACCTCGAAGATCCGAAAATGTGGCACACAAAAATGTTTTGGTAACGCATCGAAGCGCCGCTACATATATATCACAAGTGCCATCACATTAATCGTAATGACATTACATATCTACAAATCATCATGGATGACTACTCCCACATGCATCAAGCCATCAGACTCAGCACCACAGATCTACCCAGACGAGTATCTCAAGTATTTACGTAAAGCAAGACTACCAATAGAAGCACAAGAAATACCAGAACTGGAATTCAAGACACCGATACGTGGTGAAGACAACATCATCTTCCTGTACACCACATGTGTGACTATGAATGAGAGTACATTGAGTGACGTCACACATGAGCTACGTATGACGTATCAACAAGTGTGCGCTGTAGAGTCGGCGGCCAAGATGAACCCAAGGTCAAAGGTATAATGTGAAGCAGTGGGCATTTATTAGTTGATAACTGCTAAAAGATATATTGAAATATTGTTCATAATATCTAGTAAAATAGCTAACTACGATGGATACGCAACTGAGCTAACTTAACGCTATTCTGGCTCAGGGAGAACTCACCTCATTTGCTGCTTTACGTGCTTTTCAATGCTTTTCAATGGATGAGTGAGTTCGGAATGAAGTAAATCTGGACGTAACAGTCAGTGTATAATTGAAACAAAGCCGCCTAGATCGCCTACGAATAAGCTGAATGCCTGAGTAGTTGATCTTGGTGGCTCATGAAAAGAGTTTCGTAGTTCGGTAAAGATTGACTACTCAGGCCATCAGAGCCGTGTAGAGCCTGTAGCTAGCTTATAGGCGATTTAGGTGGCCTCGAAAAGTTTCTTAGCAGTGGAGATGATCGTCAGCTGGGAGAACATGGGAGCAGACCAAGTTACGTATCCATCGTAGATAGCCATAGTCATAGATAATAAGAAGAAAATCAAATCAGAGGAAGTCGTATTTCACAGCAACAGCGTTTCAGAGCTGTGAAACCAGCTACATACTGAAAACCTAAAATGTGCTGTTACCGCGGTACAAATTACACAATTTCTTATATAATTACATCACGCATTTAACGCCAAGTTGAAATGATCTACTTCATAATCTTTTCATTCATAAAACAGGAAGGCAAATATACGTGTGCCCGTAATTTTATGAACGGCATTCCTTCTATCTACATTGAAGTCGATTTGGAAAGTATATCTCGCGCCTGTCTTCATTCGGAGAAAGACAAACGTGGTATTCTTTGATGTTTGTGAATTCATTATCAAATCTAGATCGTAATAATTTTTAGAATTTATGGAATCAATTTGAGGTGAGAGCGTCATTCGTGTGAAAATATATCTAACAATGATGAGTGTAATCCGATGAATAGTTGGTGTATGATACACATAGAATTGGTAGTAGAATAGAGCCTTGAGGTACACCAGACAGATTGGTAGATTTTGGATCGATTGAACAAGAATGATAGATACAAGACACATACACACAACCTGAGCATACTTTCTAATGAACGTGAGGAAAGAGTATAAAAATGAATTGCTCGTCTCTCATTTCTCCACAGGTGTACCTGTTCTACAGTTGTCCTCTCGACTCGGACAGTTTGAGCAAATCCAGCGCACTGATTCGTCGACTCTTCGAATACTCAAACATCCACATCTGGTATCAAACCTTGGGAAACTTCTTCAAGGACACACCACTGGACGAATTCTACAAAAGTGGCGAAATGGAAAAATCCAAATATCGTCTCTCCCACACCAGTGACGTCATCAGATACCTTGCTTTATGGAAATTTGGTGGTACTTATCTGGATCTGGACACTGTAATCATGAAATCTTTCAGTGGGTTGGCAAAGAATTTTGCTGGTATTGAAAACGAGGATGTGATTGGTAGTGCTGTCATGGGGATGGGTGTGGACGAAGTGGGCACAAAAATTGCTACTACCTGCGTGGAAGAGTTGCGCACGAATTTTCGCGGTGATATTTGGGGACACAATGGACCACTGTTGATCACAAGAACAATGCAGAAAAAATGTGGCGAAATGAAGGTAACATATTGTTGTTAGTACTGCTAGTATCTATTCAAGAATTAAGGTTGTCCCGAGGGGATAACAACTCCTGAAATCCGGTGTACACTTGCCATGAAATCCCCTTGAAATCCCCTTGAAATCACTTGGAATCCCTTGAAATCACTCGAAATCCCCAAGATATCACTTGAATCCCCTCGAAATCCGTATGAAATTTATCGAAATCCTCTGAAATTTATCGAAATCCCTTGAAATTTATTGAAATCTCTGAAATCATCTGAAATCAGGTGTACACCAAATTTGCGAGTTGGAAACCCCGCGGGTTGTCCAGCATCATAACATATCACACCAGAGAAATAAATGTACATTTTCAGGTATTTTGAGCGTCAATATAAAGTTCCAGGGTGATATTTTCGCTGAGAAACACAACTATGCCTGTCGTATTTCGAGGGAAATAGGACCTGAGATGCTCAGGTTATTCTTGACTTTTTCTGTGTTCCTTTTTCAACTTCACGCAAAATTTCTTCATTTTTGAAAGTAAAAACATTTTCTTTATTCCGCTGTGTTATTCCTATGACTACCAATAACGTAACGGGATGAGCAACTTGATCATTTCCTTTCGCACCATGCGGGAATCAAAAGGATGCCGTCATACTCAATTTACTGTTAGTATTATATATTGATTCATAAAAGTAATACGTGTAATGCACTCTGTGAATCCAGCTCTTCCCAATTGTATTAAGCAACGTTGGAATACATTTCATTTGAATTGGACACTCTGAATTTTAAATACGTGTGTAAAAGCATTGGACCCCTAGTCAAGAGCCATACTGCCACATTTACCAATTGATAACTGCATTAATTACTTGACATCTGCGAGAAAGAACAGAAACAATGCAAGTACTCAACTATGTACTTTACATTGAAATACGAGCTGAATGCGTACGTTTTGATTTGAAATTGCGAATCTCAAAAATATACACTTCAGCGCGTCACATTGTTTGCTTCCATCATGGTGAGAAGACGTCCAATGTCGAAAGTATATAACTTACGCCATGTTGCTTATCCCGTTACGTTATTGGTAGTCATATACGTTATTCTAATGGGTATTTTTGAAATTTTCAAAATACATACAAAAAGTTATCACCCGATAATGCCACAAAACACCAATTTTTATCAGTATGTCAAATTGAATCCTCGCTAAAGCTCGTCTAATTACCATTTCAGACAACCCGTATGACACGAGACAAGTGCGGAGGATTCCAGGTCCACAACGTGTCCGTATTCTACGCGGTGAACGCTTATGGCTGGAAACATTTCTTCACGGAGAACAACTCGGAGATAACAATGGCCACCATAAAGGACAGTCACGCAGTTCACTTGTGGAATTCAATGGAGAAGTTGGAGAGAGAGTTTCAGAAATCAGAACCGAAGACAGCAATTACAAGCAAGAGAATGATTCCAGGATCAAAACAACCTGTGGCTTTGCTGAGGGAGCAGTTTTGTCCCCTTGTTTATTCGCATATTGTTCTAGCCGAAAAGATTCATTGTAGATTTCCGTGAATATCTGATGTGATTAATGTGTACAATGGAAATAGAACGTATCTTCGATTGACTAGGAAAACGCAGTACCTATATGATTTGTGAGATGAGCGATATGTGGAAATATATCCGAACGCTACACACCTTGTATTCGCTGCATTCAAGTCTAGCCACCCACTGTTCACGTAATTCAGTATATATATATATATATATATATATATATATATATATATATATATATATATATATATATATATATAGAGAGAGAGAGAGATAGATAGATAGATAGATAGATAGATAGATAGATAGATAGATAGATAGATAGATAGATAGATAGATAGATAGATAGATAGATAGATAGATAGATAGATAGATAGATAGATAGATAGATAGATAGATAGATAGATAGATAGATAGATAGATAGATAGATAGATAGATAGATAGATAGATAGATAGATAGATATATATAACATAATTTAACAAGGAGAAATTTCTGGCCGATAGAGAATCTATTTGCCAAAATACCGCTCCTCAGAATAAAGACAAACCGCTCAAGTAATTGAACTGGAAGTTTCATAGAAATATGTATCGATTGAAGGCCAGAATTACCAACGTACGAATACCTCTCACTGGCAGTTCAAAGTTGTTATCACCATGGTTACCCATACTATTTGTGTCCACTAACTCTCAGATAAGGCACGATGTAGTGATACCAACACACTTTATCATAATACCGACTCCCATTCTAATAACATGGCGAGCATTTGTGGTTTCTTGCGGTCAAATCAGAGCCCAAATCCCCCATTTACCTGTCACGATTTAGCGGATTCCCCTGTGAACTAGATGTAGATGAGAGTGGCTACGGTACCAGTGACATTGTTGAATTTACAAAATCTATATTTTTTTCATATAGGGTTCAACGACGCACTGTTATGATAGCGCAGATCTATTGGCGTCGGTTGGATGATTAATCAGATGATGGGATGAGGAAATTATCTATGTGAAAAAATGTGTTATGCAAGTGAAATCCATGATTACAATACCAGAAATGCAAATAAACTGTATTTGCAAGGTTAAAATAAAACCAGTGGCCACAAAACACTCTTCTATAGTGGAATAAGATTGTACAATGAACTTGGATATAAAGTAAGAAATCTAACATCTGCAAATGCATTTAGAAGAGAAGTTTTGACATTTGTAGAATGCCGTTTCCTATCTAGAACTTGATACTTTCTTTCTATATTCTTTATTTTGTTCAATATTTGTGTGATATAATACTAGGAAAACGCTATATGCGTTGTTAGACGAGCGGATAGTAATAGTATGGGTAGTAATGGTTAAGAACTGCTTCGAGTGGTACCAATTTAGCACATTTTATTATTTTTCTTCGAAATGGCTGACCCGATCAAGCTGAAAATTTTTGGAAATGTGTATCAAAATGTAATTCAACTTCACGCAAAATTTCATTTTTTTGGGAAAATGAAAATATTTTCTTGTTTTTCCGCTATGTTATTTTAATGGGTATTTTTGAAATTTCTAAAATTCATAAAAAAAAGTTACCTCCCGATAATGCCACAAAACTATACAGATCTAAGTTAGATGAGGAACCATATTAAAAAAAGTTTGAAGTTGATAAGCCGTTTGACCTGTGGAGAACCGACAAAAAAACATAAAAACAAAACAAAAAAAAAAAAAAAAAAAAAAAAAAAAAAACATAAAAACGAACACCAATTTTATTCAGTATGTCAAATTGAATCCTCGCTAAAGCTCGTCTAACAAACACACATTTGAATTATATTATGCCTATTTTCTAAATTATTAAACCCTATTCAGTCCCCATATTTACTGTGAGACCTTCGTGTGAAGTAAACAACAAAAATAAAAATATAATAGTGTTTATACGATTGTGAAATTTGTAATACCGGTAGTGGAATACTGAATAAATAAATGAATAATAATGAGATGAAGGATAGTGAGAAGGAAGCGGTCGTGGCCTATATTGTAGGAACCATCCCGGCCTTAGCCTAGACTACAGAGAGAAACCATGAAAACTCCTGTAAAGATGGTCGGCGGCGGGAATCGAACTGGGTTCGAATTTCTCCTCGCCTCCCGGATCACATGAAGCGAGCGCGTTAACCACTGCGCTGCATGTGCCGGTTACACACTAATATTTTCCAGATGGTAGTATAGTGTAGTTACTGCATTATACACATTTACTTAAAATATAAATTCGTTCTCAGCAAGAAAATAAACTACTAACAAATCAGAAATACTAAATAAATAACGCCGTCTACTCAATTGCGCCTACATGCTATATATAACACAAAACGTTTTCGGCCTATTATTGATTTTACTTGAAACAAATCAATTTTATCCCTGAAAATGTACGATAATGAGGCCAAAATATTTCTACCTATCAATTAATTTATCGCCTTTTTTTACAATAACTCACAACGACCTCAATTGTTTCTTCGAAAATTACTCCGCCAAACATATATTTACGAAAGTAAATCACAACTTATGTTCTATCCCTTGCTTATCATTGCTACGACATGATAATTAGTAGATTTATGGCAAAATATCATATCTCCAAGTTTTTGGAATGGTCGACAACTGAAATTAAATACCGATAATATGAAATTACGTTCAGTCGTCGAGTAATTGGTAAGCAAAGTGAAAGCATATTTTGATACTGTGTGGCGTTGGAATCGAAACTAAGGTATTTGCAAAATGATACAATTTAATTTTCAATGTAGTTATTTTTACACGAGCTTTAGCGAGGATTCAATTTGACAGACTGAAAAAAATTGGTGTTCGTTTTTTTTTTTTTTTTTTTTTTTTTTATGTTTTTTTGTCGGTTCTCCACAGGTCAAACGGCTATAACTATCAACTTCAAACTTTTTTTCAATATGGTTCCTCATCTAACTTAGATCTGTATTGTTTTTTGGCATTATCGGGGGGTAATTTTCTATTTTATGAATTTCAGACATTTCAAAAATACCCATTAGAATAACGTGGCGGATGAGGTTGAATTACATTTTGATACACATTTCTAGAAAATTTCAGCTTGATCGGGTCAGCCATTTTGAAGAAAAAACATGAAATGTGCTAAATTGGTACCACTCGAAGCAGTTTTTACCCATTTTACCCATACTATTACTATTCGCTCGTCTAACAACGCATATATGGCGTTTTCCTAGTTTAATTTAATTTCTATAAAATGTGGTAGTGCCGTAGTGGAGAACCAGCATGCTGTTCTCTGTCCTATTGACTAAAAAGCTGAGATGAATAGGTAGGGTGGGCCCACCATTTTAGAATATATGCTATAAATATATATACAGGGGCGTCGGAACGTTTTGAAAGTTGGGGGAAGGCAAGCTCAACAATTGCGACCCGCGGAGGAAGGAAGTATTGGGGTGCCACATATTCAATAACATTTAGAAGTATTTTTCAGGACAGAAGATAAAAAATACTAAAAAAACATGATGGGGGGGGGGGCGATCTCAGTTTGGAAAAAAAATGCCATATAAGAACATATGTACAAAGGTCAGTTAACGCGGAGCCTATGACCCGCGGGGGGCAAGGGGGAAAGGACCCCTACTGGACCCGCAGGGAGTTTTTTTAAATTACCCTTTTTTAATAACGATTTAACGTGTTTCAGATGAGATTTGGAAGACACAAATTAATTGTTTTGGAGAACTAGAGGTGGCCAACTGATATTTGCCAATCATAGTTATTGTAACTGCAGAGTCATTCTGGGTCATTTTATCGCCACGGGCAAGGACTCAATTGTGAGCTCCAGAAACTGAATGCGCATAGTGGGAGTGAATGCAAGTGAGGAAGGAATCAAGCCCGGCAGGGGAATTTTCGATAATTTGTCTTTTTAAATACGATTTTACGGGTTTGGGAACCAGACGAAATTTCTGGAATTCATGAATTCTTTAGTGTGGTAAGGAAGCCAGTTTTGCTGAATTGCTGTTCCAAGAAAATAAAACACTAAATTAATCTATCATTCGATAACAATGCTGTTCGAATAATAACATCTACTCCACCCAATAATGCATGAATAAAATAGAATATGATTCATGGAATGTTATTACTCATAGGATGTCACAAATGTGCGCCGATAGCGCCTCTTAAATTTGACGTCCCTGGCAGTCACGCTCTTTGCTCACCCCTAGGAACGACCCTTATTGGAAGTTCCCTTTCTCCATTTCACTTTATTTGTCATCGTTACGACTGTTTGGGAAATTTACAAAAAATTTAATAAATAATTCACATCTGGAAGAAGCATATGGTGTTGTTTGTTGATTTCTGCAAACTCATGAACTACGTACCAGAGCTGTCATTTCGAAACAGTACATCAAATTTCTTCGAAGTACACCTTTTTTAATATGGTTCAACGTGTTTCAGATGAGATTTAGATGCAAAAATCAATTTTCTCCTAGAGCTGAAGGTGCCCATCTGATATTTGATTTTCTATGCAACGTGAAATATGTACAATTTTATCTATCTATAGACATCTTTCCTTCCTTCTCTTTCTTTTTTCCTTTCTTTCCTTCTCTTTCTTTTTTCCTTTCTTTCCTTCTCTCTTCATTCTTTTTTTTCGTATTTTCTATTTCTCGTCTTTTCAAATTGTGTCTTGCGAAACCTTATTCTTGCCCCCCTCCCCTTGCCGCCCCTTGGCCAAAAGTTGGGGGGGTGGCAATATATATATATATATATATATATATATATATATATATATATATATATATATATATATATATATATATATATATATATATATACAGGCCTGCGTATGTTGAACTCTTGAACTCTTTTCTCGGGACAACCACTTTTGCTCTTTTGGATACAGTTGTTGGATCTGAAAAGATCCGTTGTTCCGACGTTTCGACAAGATCGCACTTATCATCTCCAGGGATCCGTGTTGGTCAGCACGCTGCGTGAAATCGGATCCCTGAAGATGACCACTTCTTCTTCACTTCTTCCAACAACTGTATCCAAAAGAGCAAAAGTGGTTGTCCCGAGAAAAGAGTTCAAAAGTTCAACATACACATATATACTTATACCTCTCTGGCGTAATGGGTAGCGCGTCAGACCAGCAGACTAGAGATCCGGGTTCAAGTCCCGGGGGAGGTCGCGATTTTTGAACAGTTTCTAATCATACCATTATAATAACCTACTGGTGGTTAATCAGAAAGTTGTTAAAATTATATATAGGCCCATATATATATATATATATATGTTCACACCGATTCCATTCTTCCATTCTACCTATCCACGATAAATTCCATCTTCTTAGAGCCGATTGTACCAACTGATGATTGAATATTAATTAGTTAATCATTACTTTAGGTACAAAAATAGCATAAATGTTGGTCCTATGCGTATGATAACAAGTTGGAACGCTAATTTTTGCTTAATTCATTAACCATCCATCATCCATCATTATTCATTACCAAGTGATGATTAGTGAATTAAGCAAAAATTAGCAAATTAACTTGTTATCACCCTTGGTTACCTATGTTATTTTTGTACCTTAAGTAACGATTAACTAATCAATATTTAATCATCAGTTGGTACAACTGGCTCCAAGTGAAGTAAAAGAATAGATATAAAAAAAAACGTGCAACTCATAAAAACCTAAAATTCATTGAATTCAACGAAATATATAGAATATTTATTATTTATATTTCCAGGAAGTAGATAGTAAAATGTTGCGCCGCTCTCGCTGTTGCATCAAGTGTTCTACATGGCTGGTATATACAATCGTCCTGTGCTACATGATCGACCTCTCGCTGTGGTTCATGGACATGACCACGAGTGCTGAGGAAGACACCCCGCAGTTCTATCGGACCGACTACGAGGATTATCGCGTCAAGTTGGCACTGCCGACACTGGGTGACGCGCTGCCGAAACTATACTTCAAGAAACCCGTGAGAGGTGAGTTAAGCCACATTTACACGGTCCAAGCTGTCATCCAAGTACGTGGATTCAAGGGTTGGTCCTAGTACCTTGACAGCAACTAGGATGGAACATTGAACGCCCGTCTACACGGTCCAGTATATTGGGTGCATTCCGAAACCTACTGGCCTTACTTGTAGTACAGTACTTGCCAGTAGAATTATTCGTATCCAGTAGGCCCCAGTAACGGAACGCACCCAGTACAATTCGAAAGTAAAACGATGGATGGCATTATTGTTTTCCAATAAAATGTTGGGTTATGAAACAGCGTGTAAAAAAATCATATGCAAATCAACCTCAAATACATTTCAAATCAACTATAGCATCTATCCAGATGAAGTTTCTCAGCGTTATTTACAACAATATTTACACGTCGATTTGTCAGTGAACTAACGAACGCAATCCAGCATCATTCATTGGAGGGCGCCATCGAGGGGTTAACAACTAAAAAAATCAGGTGTACACTTGAAAAAAAAATCAAAAAAAATCACGGAAAATCAAGAAAAATCAAAAAAATCGAGAGAAATCAAAAAAATCACGGAAAATCAAAAAAATCAAGAAAAATCGAGAAAAATCAAGAAAAATCATAAAAATCAAAAAAATCACGGAAAATCAAAAAAATCGAGAAAAATCAAAAAAATCGAGAGAAATCATAAAAATCACGAAAAATCAAAAAAATCAAGAAAAATCAAAAAAATCGAGAAAAATCAAAAAAAATCAAGAAAAATCATAAAAATGAAGAAAATCAAAAAAATCAAGAGAAATTAAAAAAATCAAGAAAAATCAAAACAATCAAGAAAAATCACGAAAAATCAGAAAAAATTGAAAGAAAACAAAAAAATCTAGAGAAATCAAAAATTCAAAAGATCAAGAAATCGAGAAAAATTCAAAGCGCCATTACTTGACTGGGTTTACTGGGACAAATAGTTCCAGTGTTTCCAGTACGCTGAATTTACTGGCGCGGAGGGTTTCGGAACGCTCAGTAAATTACTCGGAGTAGGTTTCGGAACGCATCCAGTACACTTACAGTAGATTCTGGAGGTTTCGGAACGCAGCCATTGAAGGCCATACACGGCACATTAATGCCAATAGTTGAACATGCTGATCGAGTATCTAGATGACTTGTAACAGCTGACTGGCAATCAGATATGGCAGGAGATCAAGCGGTCGTCGTTAAGTGCGCATGCGCGACAGACTTGTGTGACGTCAAAACCTCTGATTGGTTGGTTTCATCAGAGGTTGGACTAAAAATAGGAATTTCCTCAACGAAATGACTTGGATGAAAGGATGTGTCCAAGGGTTGGATGAGAGCTTTTTGCTTCAAGTTTTCCATTTAGACGGTCCGAGAAATTGTAACCAACCTTGAATTACAAAAGTTGGCTGACAACTTGGACCGTGTAAATAGGGCTTTAGCATTGAAGTCAGTGTACTTATCCAAAATGAATCGAGACACAAAAAAAACGAATGATACAATATATGTGTACATATTAAAAATGAACATAAGCTGTCAGTGTTATCGGAAAAATGCTATAAATCGAACGCCAACCTGTTGTAAAATCCGAGAAATGTGATGAAATGCTATATGTATTTCATATTTCTATATTATTTAGAAATTCTATTATTATTTCTATATGATAATTTCTACATGTAACTTATTTATATACTATATGTATTTCAACGGTGACCGTATAATCATTTTTATTGATTTTAATTTTTGTCAAGGTCAAATATTGAATGAGTTGATATGATATGGAAATACTAGAATTCGTTTCAAATTGGTTGCCTTATATGTAAGGTCTACATGATGAACATTATTCTATATTCATTGATTTTTCTTCATTAAAATTTTGCTCATTTTCATTTTTATATTCACTATCATTCAACCCACTGAATTAAATTATGTTGATAATATAAGTTCATTATTAGCATTGTCAATATGTTATATATGAAAAGCTCGTGTCACATGTTAGAGGATGAACTCCTCCGAAACGGCTCGACCGAGTGTCGTGAAATTCCTCAAGCACATTCGATAGGGGTGGTAGAAGGTCCTAAAGTATACGAGATCTTCCGTCAAGCTTTCTCCTATGAGCAATATCCAAAAAAATGACACTTCAAAGACAACACCAGTAATAGCGTTGTACAATGACATTGACGGCCTTCCTCAAGGTCTGCCGCGCTCGCTAGCATTTGCGACAGTACAAACGCTAGATAGCGCCTAATCCGCCTTCCAGTACCTTATTTTTACATTAACAACCAACATTCACTACAAATCACTTCGATGGCAGAACAACGTTTGCCGAGTCAGCTAGTAATGTATGTAATTGTTATTGTTTTTTATCTATTTAAACCACAGATAAGCCAGCTATGGCTTAGTGGACGAGAGTTTAAATTATATTGTATTGTATCGTTCAGACTTATTTGTGACAGTGAAAAAATTTAAAAAAATCCAAAACCACTAGGAAAAAATGTTTAAAATTTAATAAATGTGATGAATTGCATTGTATTTTGTATATCGAACAGCAATTGATCCCTGAGCCGAGGTTCGTGCAGACCCCTGTTTAAGCATTTTAATATCATGCCCTTACAAAGCCTTTATATTTGTAATTGTATTATGTTTCTGAAAACTAACTCTCATTCAGCCACTACTAATGCCGAAATCCACTGCCACAATACGAGAAATAAGGAGTCATGTGAATCATAATTTAAACTTATTTTCTAAATGCCCAATATATGCAGGAAGTAAATTGTTCAACTCATTACCACATGACCTGAAGCAGCTTGGTCTCCACAATAGCTCTTGCACTAGATCGCTCAAGTCTTTGCTGTCTAGCAATTGTTTTTATACCATTGACGAGTATTCAAACTACTCATAATTGTAACTTCTAGGCATATTGTTATCGGATTTTATATTGTTGACTGTCTGAATATCATGTAATTGATCAATTTAAGGACAATAAATATTAAATAAATAGATAAATCTTTGTAAATTTTAAAAAATGTGATGAAAAGCATTTCTACATCGAGCGGCACCCTTTGTGAAATGTGATAACAGTGCTGAAATGTATCGTCTGGTTCCTAGGTGAAGACAACATCATCTTCATCTACAGCACATGCGTGGCGCTGAACGAGACTAACATGAGTGACGTCACACATGAGCTACGTATGACGTATCAACAAGTGTGCGCTGTAGAGTCGGCGGCCAAGATGAACCCAACGTCGAAGGTGAATGAGAATTGAGCTTTTATTGAAATAAAGTATGATAAATTCTTGATTTTTTTCAAATGTCAATTTTTGGAAATGAAAATTGTTAAAGAAAATTTGAATGAATTTCAAGAAAAGTCCGGAAGAAAATGCAGTAGATTTATGGGAAAACGCCTATTTATATTTCAAATAAAATTAAAAACTAGTCTCGTATATAAAAAAATCCTCAGTTAATTATCAATTTCAAAATAATAGTATAATTAGACGAGCTTTAGCGAGGATTCAATTTGACATACTGAAAAAAATTGGTGTTCGTTTTTATGTTTTTTTTTTTAATTTCTTAATGTTTTTTTGTCGGTTCTCCACAGGTCAAATGGCTACAGCTATCAACTTCAAATTTTTTTCCAATATGGTTCCTCGTCTAACTTAGATCTGTATATAATTTTGTGGCATTATCGGGTGGTAACTTTTTTTTATGAATTTTATAGAAATTTCAAAAATACCCATTAAAATAACACAGCAGAAAAAAAAAATATTTTCTAAAAAACTGAAATTTTGCGTCCAGTTGAATTACATTTTGATACAAATTTCTGGAAACTTTCAACTTGATCGGGTCAGCCATTTTGGAAAAAAACATAAAATGTGCTAAATTGGTACCACTCGAACCAGTTTTTCCACAATTTTACCCATACTAAATTACTATACGCTCGTCTAACAACGCATATATAGCGTTTTCCTAGTTATTCACAATTTACACATCAAATAATCCTAAACGTCATATATCAGACATTATGAGCACAAAAAAACCAACATCATCTTCATCTACAGCACATGCGTGGCGCTGAACGAGACTAACATGAGTGACGTCACACATGAGCTACGTATGACGTATCAACAAGTGTGCGCTGTAGAGTCGGCGGCCAAGATGAACCCAACGTCGAAGGTGAATGAGAATTGAGCTTTTATTGAAATGAAGTATGATAAATTTTTGATTTTTTTCAAATGTCAATTTTTGGAAATGAAAATTGTTAAAGAAAATTTGAATGAATTTCAAGAAAAGTCCGGATGAAAATGAAGTAGATTCATGGGAAAACGCCTATTTATATTTCAAATAAAATTAAAAACTAGTCTCGTGAAGATAATATAAAAAAATCCTCAGTTGATTATCAATTTCAAAATAATAGTATAATTAGACGAGCTTTAGCGAGGATTCAATTTGACATACTGAAAAAAATTGGTGTTCGTTTTTATGTTTTTTTTTCAATTCTTAATGTTTTTTTGTCGGTTCTCCACAGGTCAAATGGCTACAGCTATCAACTTCAAACTTTTTTTGAATATGGTTCCTCATCTAACTTCTAAGATCTGTATAGATTTGTGGCATTATTGGGTGGTAACTTTTTTTATGAATTTTAGAAATTTTTAAAAATACCCATTAGAATAACACAGCGAAAAAAAAGTTTTTTTTTTATTTCCAAAAATATGGAATTTTGCGAGAAGTTGAATTAAATTTTGATACACATTTCTGGAAATTTCCAGCTTGATCGGGTCAGCCATTTTGAAGAAAAAACATAAAGAGTGCCAAATTGGTCCCACTCGAAACAGTTTTTACCCATTTTTACTCACACTATTACTATTCGCTCGTCTAACAACGCATATATGGCGTTTTCCTAGTACTATTTTCATATCACTTGCTTCTCTTACTCTGTAGGCCTTTCACCATCTATCATCCATCTCATAATAACTAAAAAAGTAATTCCCATAAGTAACTAATGGCAACTTGGAAATCTTCCGCTCCACAGGTCTACCTGTTCTAAACATGTCCGCTCAATGTGAACAGCCTGCGAATCTCCAATGAACTAACGACTTGTGAATCTTCCGCTCCACAGGTCTACTTGCTCTACACATGTCCGCTCAATGTAAACAGCCTCCGGATCTCTAGTGAACTAATCCGCTAAAAATGAATTAATTGTAAGTTGTAACTATTACAACTTGTAAATCTTCCGCTCCACAGGTCTACTTGTTCTACACATGTCCGCTCAATGTGAACAGCCTGTGAATATCTAATGAACTAATGACAACTTGTGAATCTTCCGCTCCACAGGTCTACCTGTTCTACACATGTCCGCTCAATGTGAACAGCCTGTGAATCTCTAATGAACTAATGACAACTTGTAAATCTTCCGCTCCACAGGTCTACTTGTTCTACACATGTCCGCTCAATGTGAACAGCCTGCGAATCTCCAGCGAACTAATGGCAACTTGTAAATCTTCCGATCCACAGGTCTACCTGTTCTACACATGTCCGCTCAATGTTAACAGCCCGCGAATCTCTCATGAACTAATGACAACTTGTAAATCTTCCGCTCCACAGGTCTACCTGTTCTAAACATGTCCGCTCAATGTGAACAGCCTGCGAATCTCCAATGAACTAATGGCAACTTGTAAATCTTCCGATCCACAGGTCTACCTGTTCTACACATGTCCGCTCAATGTGAACAGCCTGCGAATCTCCATCGAACTAATGGCAACTTGTAAATCTTCCGCTCCGCAGGTCTACCTGTTCTAAACATGTCCGCTCAATGTGAACAGCCTGCGAATCTCCAGCGAACTAACAACTAGGAAAACGCCATATATGTGTTGTTAGACAAGCGAATAGTAATAGTATGGGTTAAAATGGGTAAAAACTGCTTCGAGTGGTACCAATTTAGAACATTTTATGTTTTTTCTTCAAAATGGCTGACCCGATCAAGCTGAAAATTTTTAAAAATGTGAATCAAAATGCAATTCAACTTCACGGAAAATTCAATTTTTTTGGAAAATGAAAATATTTTCCTAATTTTTCCGCTGTGTTATTCTAATTCAAATGGGTATTTTTGAAATTTCTAAAATTCATAAAAAATAAGTTACCACCCGATAATGCCACAAAACTATACGGATCTAATTTAGATGAGGAACCATATTGGAAAAAAAGTTTGAAGTTGATAGCTGTAGCCGTTTGCCCTGTGGAGAACCGACAAAAAAACATGAAAGAAAAAAAAAACGAACACCAATTTTTTTCAGTGTGTCAAATTGAATCCTCGCTAAAGCTCGTCTAACAACGTGTGAATCTTCCGCTCCACAGGTCTACCTGTTCTACACATGTCCGCTCAATGTAAACAGCCTCCGAATCTCCAGCGAACTCATCCGGCGTCTATTCGACTACCCCAACATCCACGTCTGGCACCAAACCTTATCCAGCCTCTTCCAATCATCTCCACTGGACCTCTTCTACAAGAGCAACCAGATGCAACAATCACTGTACCGTTTCTCCCACGCCAGCGACGTACTCCGATACTTCCTCCTGTGGAAATACGGGGGGATTTATCTGGATCTGGACTTTATTATAACGAAATCCCTAGAAGATCTCGGGAAGAATTTTGCGTGCCAGGAAGAAGAGTTTTATATTGCCAGCGGAGCTATGGGGATGAGTGTCGATGGTATTGGGCAGGAGATTGCGGACAATTGTATCCAGGAATTACGCACGAATTTCCGGGGTGATGTCTGGAACCATAACGGACCTGGAGTGATCTCGAGGGTGATGCAGAGGAAATGTGGAGTAGATCAGGTAGAGTATATTGTTTCATGGCAATTATCCATTTTCAATTATCCATATATATATATATATATATATATATTCGATCTCTCCATCCAACCATGTCACAGGTTTGGAGGATGGAGGTGACTCCACCGTCTTTTCTAGGGCATCGAAGCCGGTGAGCCATTCCGTCTTCCTCCCCATCGTCTGCTTCTCCTTCTCCTTCGCTCTTTTCTTCCTCCAATTGCCGCTTCACCAATTCCTTCCAACTTTCTCTGTTTATCCGTCATTTCTCTCTTCTTACTCTCCTCTTCTCTTCACTTCTCTATTCAACATCTTCTTAATCGTTATCAATGCACCTAGTTCTCGAACGACCCGCCTTCATTTTCACCGTGTCCCTACCCTTTTCAAATTATCTTCTCAGGATTCTCTTTTCTCCCATTTTTTTTCATATGCCCAAACCACATAAATCTTTCTCGACCCAACTTCCAACTCATCTTCTCCACTACCAGGTCATCCCTAATCTTCTTACTCTTGATCTTGTCTAGCTTGGTCACTCCCACCACCCCTCTCAAGAACTTCATCTGCGCTGCTTGGATGTATGTTTCCTCTTTCCTCCGCCCATTGCCCATGTCACGGCACCGTATATCCAGACTGGTCTGTAATAACACTCGACAAACATCTGATTTGTTTGTGGAAGAGTAATCATATTTTAACTAGGCAAACGCAGGATGTGCGTTGTACGATGAGCGAGATGTCTATATAAAGTATAATCGAAAACTCTACAAACCTTGATCATTTGAAATGAACTTCATCCGATGTCAATGAATCTAGAAAGCCGTGACTTCGACAATGCAACATTTTTCAACTAATATTCCTATCTTTTCGATGAATAAAATACATTTATTATATTATTTTCTCCAAAACGGCTGGTCCGAATATCAAACCAAATTTTTATTCATGTATATTATTCTTGTGTTCACATTTGTGGAAAATTTGAATCATATTGAAGAGATGTTATTTTTCATTTTTTTCCGCTCAGCCAAATCTTATGGGGTTTTTAGAAACTTCTAAATGATGTTTCTCAAAAATGGTCCAACCGATTAGACCTCAAAACTATACAGTTCTAAGTTCGATAAATTTGCATATAAAAAAAAAGTTTCATGTCGATCGGTCAAACCCTGCGACCTGTGCAGTGTTTACAAACAAACAAAAAAAAAACGCACAGACAAAGCTCCGTAAGACTTGAGTGAAAATCTTCGCTACGCTCATCTAATTATTCTTTGGGGTTTGTTTGTTTATTCTTTTGTTACAAATTGTCCATACAGGTGGTAACATCTTATTACTAATATTACTTAAATTACCTATAACTTACTTATGAGCCAAATCAGGACATTCATTCGTTATTTAGATGCGCGTTGTGATTGTGCGCCACCTCGCGTCATCAGGAGGAGGACAGATGAGAGAGAGAGAGAGAGAGAGAGAGAAAATAATCAAGCGTCCTCAATTAGAGATATGGATGAAAAGAGTATCGTTTAAAAGGGGCTCCACAAAGGCGATCCTACTAAATTACTTAAATTTTTCTTACATGCTGAAGTAGTTCTACCTTCATTCTGAAATGATCCATTTTATTATTTTTTTCCTCGTGAATATTTCAGGCCATTCCATTCCCTTATAGTTCTGTTGATGAACGAATATTTCACACTATCCAGTCGTGCTTGAATGACTCTTATCTTGGCCCAGTGGTCACTTTCTCCATAATAATGGGGTTCCTTCAATCTCATTCCTAGCTCTTTCCATGCTCTTTGCCCTGTAAATGCCCTATACATATTGCACAGCCTCATTTGCCCCCTCCTCTTCTGTAGCGAATTCCATCCCAACTCTTCAATCATCTTACTCACCCTCTCTGGTACCCTCTTGTTCTGGTACACTCTTCTGGTAAGATTGCCCTTGTGGTGCCCCATTCAAACGATCTCACCTTTCATCCATCGCCTTTATTGGGAAACAATGATTTTGTAAGTTTCGATGATATTAAAAAAAAAAGGATAACTCTTGAAGATCCTATTTATCAAGTTTACAATATATATCAAATTCACATTTCAGGTGAGTTTAATGACTAAAGAAGGCTGTGGCGGTTTCCAAGTCCACCGGAAGCCCGTTTTCTACGCGGTCGACGCCATCTACTGGCGCTACTTCTACAACGAGGCCATCCCGTCACTGATCATGGTGTCGGTCGCGAACAGCCACGCGGTCCACCTGTGGAACTCCATGTCGATGCTGGAGAACGACGGGCAGACCAGTAAGCGCATGCGCCCAGGGTCGAAACAACCAATCAGTTGGCTGCAAGAGCAGTTCTGTCCGGAAGTGTATAATCACGTGATTATTGCAGATGCTATTGAAGAGTTGAGGAAAAGTTGAAGGATATTCTTAACATAATGTCGGTTTTTATTTCGTTAATTTGAGAGAAAAGTAGAAATGATCGTCTCAATTTCAGAAATATAATTTGATTTGTTGGTCCTCTAGAGACCGCGAGTCATTAGTCAATACCGATTTTGTATATAATATATATAATAGGCCTATAAATTACACATATATATATATATATATATATATATAAAATAGTCTTAGAACGCGAGGTCTCTCTCTGTCTGTCTCTCTCTCTCTCTCTCTCTCTCTCTCTCTCTCTCTCTCTCTCTCTCTCTCTCTCTCTCTCTCTCTCTCTCTCTCTCTCTCTCTCTCTCTCTCTCTCTCTCTCTCTCTCTCTCTCTCTCTCTCTCTCTCTCTCTCTCTCTCTCTCTGTTGTTACTATACGCACCTACCCAATTGCGCGTAAATTCCCACGCACCTTCCGTCCTCCCCCAGAATGTCTTGGAAGGGTCCCGATTATGTTCCGAAACCGGTTGCGACGGACGGCACCCTCGCACCGCAGCCGGTCGTCGTCAAGGTCACTCTGCGGCCTGAGTGCGCATGCCCTCCCGTCCTCTGACCCTACCTCCCTACCCCTCACGCCATCACGCACTGGCGTAACACGGTCCCCCACCCATCAACGGTGGGAAGGCCCAATCATCGCGCGTCAAAACATCCAGAAAAGCACGGATCCACGACCGAGGCTGACCCCTCCGTTCCCTCGCCATCCTCCCTCCCGCAGAATGACGCACAAAACCACGGTGACCTCGAACCAGCGTGACTCACAAACGCACAGACAGACACCAGTGAAACTATATATATGATATATGTCTCCATCCTTACAATAAATAGAATTTCATACCGATTTTTATACAAAATAATTGTCAAATATATTTGCCCATTCCCAATTCGTCGCTAACATTAACCCAGTCGTTTGACCAATAATAACACAGGAAGACCGAGCAAGATAACAAGTTTACAACAGCCGATTAACTTTTAACGAACGACTGAAAAATCAGGCCCGAGTGAAACAAATAATGACTCTTATTAAGAGCCGGTTGTACCAAATGATGATTGGGCAATTAAGCAAAAATTAGCAAATTAACTTGTTATCACCCTTGGTTAGGCTACCTATGTTATTTTTGTATCTTAAGTAATGATTAACTAATAAATATTTAATCATCAGTTAGTACAATCGGCTCTAAGGCCCGGTATTACGAATGAAAACATTGTTGATTAAGTGATAATTAGTGGATTAGCTTGTTATTACCCTTGGTTACCAATGTTAATGTTTTACTGCAATTGATTAATCAGCTCAATTAACACATTTTACTGCATATTGGTAATATGGGCCCTAAGTGTAATATACTACTGTTACTGCAGGTATCATGTAATTTCCTGATCAAGTTGATAACACAATGTACCCAGTTAATGTAATGTGTTCTAATTTTAAAATAAATATTCTACAAGCTTATTACAATCGTTTCGTCGAGATGGATGTAGTGACCACAAGAGACGAAAGAGCTACCATGGTGTGGGATAGGGGGGACGGTCGCTCGGAACCTTCATCTCTCGTGGATACAAGTGAGACTAGAGATGAAGGCTTGAAACACCCGTGCGCTAATGATATGGGATAGGGGGGACGGTCGTTCATAGCATTCATCTCTCGTGGATACAAGTTACACACGAGAGATGAAGGCTTGAACCACCCGTGCGCTAGTGGTGTAGGATAGGGGGGACGGTCGCTCGGAACCTTCAGTTCTCGTGGATACTAGTGTAGTTGTGTTCACGAGAGATGAAAGCTCGAAACTCCCGCGCGCTAGTGGTGTAAGATAGGAGGGACGAACGCTCGGAGTCGGAACCTTCATCTTTCGTAGATACAAGTATATTATTTCTAAATAAATGCATAAATAGCTATCAGTATTTTTACCCAAAATAGGTGCATAAAAACGTCAGAGATTTGTTATCACAATGTACATATTTCTTATCACTTATATCAGGGGTCTCCAAACATTTTAAAACAAGGGCCACACTGATTCCTCCACTAAGTCCCAAGAGCCAAGAGTATAGTTTAACGCAATATTGTGGGAAGCTACATAAATCTCATTAACCATATCTAGGAAAACGCCTTATATGCGTTGTGAGATGAGCTTAGAAGTATGGAAATGTAGAATTAAGAACATTTGGTCAGCTCAATGTACATATACAGGCCATGGATCACTTCAAAGGTTTGAGAACCGCGGCTGCCTGTTGGTATATAAACCTTGGTTTCCAAACAATTATACCAGTGCCCTCTTGATATCCATCACAGATTTTAATCGTTTCAATTTATTGGTGACACTTGTTGCTCACATTTATTAGTTCCTTTTTAATTAATTGCTTCCCCAATTGTTTTCATTGATGTGGAAAAAAGTACTTTGAAAATGCGTTTTCTTCGTTATTACGCATTCGATTGTTCTATAAATCGCTGAAAATGTGTACGATGGTTGTTACTACATTCAGTAGAAATTTTAGAGCTTTTGGAAATGTCTGGTTTTTCAAGTATTTCTCCCCTGGCTTATTCTTATGGGGATTTTACATACTTTGCAAATTTTTTCCGGAAAAACCGTTCTTCCGATTTTTCTGATGAACAATCTCAACCTATTCTGGTATAATGCCAATTTGAAAAGAAAGTTTCGAGTTGATTGATTCTTTTTCCTGACCTGTATGCCGCGTATAAAATTACACACAAAAAAAAACACACACACAAAAACACAGAAACCAGCCCAAAATATTTCGGTATATGGAATGAAAATCTTCGCTACGCTCACTCTAATTATGTGGTTTATTGTATCACGTGAATTATACCTTTATAACGACACTTATTGTGAATTTTCAGGATAAATCTCATTACAGTTAAAATGTTAAATTTCACATATAGTCCCTAGGCCTATGTCGGTTATTGTGTTCATTAATTATTGGTCGCTACAAAAAAACATAATTATCATCATGTATAATTTATACTTACACTGTGAATTTCTCAATGTAAGCAAAATAAAATATGGGCGGACCGGATCGGTGGTGCCCGCAGGCCGTCGTTTGGATACCCCTGGCTTATATAATAGATAAGATAGATAACCTATCACTGTTATCGATAAACAATGAAACAGGTAATGCATAAGTCATAATTTAATCCAATATAACAAATACTACGGGATCTGATACTCAATAAGACATATTACAGTGTAAGTAACTTGATAGGCCTCAACTACTTTGAACTTATTTAAATAAATAAAATTGGAAGAATTTATCAACTTGTGTTATCAATAACCGTGAGTGAAAATTCGACAAAATTTGAAAAATGAGTGAAAATGATTTCAAAAAGAGAATAGATTTAGTGAAATAAGAGTTTATATGGAGTGTTTTATAACATTTGAAGGGTAAAGAAATCAAAAATGTATATTAGTAAAAATACATTTTGTTAATATCTACATAACGATATAGGCCTCCATATTCATATACATATAGATATAAGATACATAACCGGCAGTTAGCTATACGTACAATAATTACCATTCCCAAGTTAACGGATCTTAATTGGTATTTTACTAATAAGACTCGCATACACATCTACAAAAGAAAAAAAAATTCACTCAACTACAAAAAATGAATTTAAAATATCGTTTTTTGACACTTATAATCGTTTGTATTCTACTAACACTAATGATAACCCGACTGCGAAACAACCCACCATCCAACGATAACGCGTCGTTGATCAGCGACGAGACATTCAACTTCGGCGTATCAATCAACGACGAAGCAACCACCGCAGAACCGGAATTCGTCGAAGAACCGGAAAGACCTGTCCAGTTCTATCGGAACGATTACCTGGACCATCGAGTGGACATGGATCTACCGATAGATGACAGAGACGAAGAGATACCGGTGCTTGAGTTCAAGAAACCGAAACGTGGTGAGGATAATATCATGTTTCTCGAAACGTCGTGTGCAAAAGATGAGCAGGATAGTGACGTCACGAAGGAGTTACGTCTGACGTATCAGCAAGTTTGTGCGATCGAGTCGGCTGCTAAGATGAATCCTAAATCGAAGGTGATTTCAATATTAGGTATTTCATGTTTTTCCTTTATGGATATCGAAACTTCTGTATATATACTGGCCTCAGCCCCGCGTTTTAAAACGCGGGGTCTCTCTCTCTCTCTCTCTCTCTCTCTCTCTCTCTCTCTCTCTCTCTCTCTCTCTCTCTCTCTCTTGTTATACTATACTTCCCACTACTATTGTTATAACTATCGCACTGCATGTACCTTGAACGCACAGCCTCACTACGCACTAACCCAATTGCGCGTAAATCCCCCGGAGCGACCCCGATCGGACCTTCCGTTCTCCCCCAGAATGTCTTGGAACGGCCCTCCATGTTGCGGAACCGGTTAAGCACAGACAGACACCAGCGAGACTCTTTATATGATATGTTTTGTTTTAAATTCACTGATACAACTATCTACATTTCCTTATTCATGTGAGATTCTGTGAAACTGTTGAAGAATCTTGAGAAAAATACACTTCATTATCCTGAACCATGGCTCATTGCATAAAAACATCATCCATGTATCTATACCATTTTTTTTTAATTTGAATTTTATAGCTGTTGGTATTTCATTCTATAAATGAATGTCCCCAGGTATATCTCTGCTACACATGTCCACTGAACTCCAACAGTCTAAGCATATCCACCGAAGTGGTGCGCCGCCTACTCGACTACCCAAACGTCTGGGTATGGCACGAAACAATGACCAGCTTCTTCCAAGACACGCCCCTCGAAGAATTCTACAAAAGTGGCATTCTAAAACAATCTAGATACGAAGTTGTCCACACGAGCGACGTCCTCCGGCTACTCTTGTTGTGGAAATACGGGGGGATGTATTTGGACCTGGACTTCGTAGTGACACACCGTCTGGATGTGTTGGGGAAGAATTTTGCGGGTGCTGAGAGTAAGGATTTCATTGCTAGCGGTGCCATGGGGATGAGCGCGGATGGGATTGGTAGAAAGGTGGCGGATGATTGCGTAGAGGAGTTAAGGATCAACTATCGTCCTGATCACTATGGTTACAATGGACCGTATTTGATTACGAGGGTGCTGCAGAAATTGTGTGGAACTGAAAAGGTAAGAAAAGTTAGAAGGTCATTATTTTTTCGAATATTTTTTTCAAAATCGGAATGATTTTCGAAGTGTTTTATTCGATTTTTCAGTAATCAGTCTTTCATTTGAAAAAAAAACAGTAAGTCGGTATACATTTTTTTCCTGATTTGTTACATTGATTTCTGAAAATCGTGAATTTCATAAAATGAATACTTGATCAGAATAAGTAGACTTATACTACCATTGTAATTAGATTTTTTTTCAAATCCATTGTCAAATGGAATTTAAAAATATCATGTTTCGTCAAGAAAATTCTCAAAAACGAACCAATTCATTAAATCGAAATTCCTAAGATAACCGATCTTGAAATCCATCTCGACCCCCTCTCCATCTACTAACGAACCATCATTTCACCATTTTTCTCTACGCTCTAAAACCTATTCCCCGTAAAACCACACAAATCATCCAGAACTCACACACTTCTCCCCCTCCAGAACTTCATACTTTTAATCGCATCTTCCCTACATTCTTCCAGATCCACCTAATGCAAGAAGAAACATGCTCAGGCTTCCAAGTCCTCGACGTGCCCGTCTTCTACGCCGTCGTCGAGGACGACTGGAAGGACTTCTTTACCGAGCGGAACACCGACAACATCATGGCACGCATAGAACACAGTCTTGCCGTCCATCTCTGGAACTCACGCGCCATGTTGGAAAACGAGCCACCGTCGCGACGGACGAGTAAACAAATGCGTCCGGGTTCTCGCCAGCCAATAGCATTGTTACAACAACAGTTCTGTCCAGTAGTTTATGGTATTATTAAGGTAGCGAATGATATTTTAGAACTTGAGAAGATTCGATTAGATTATTGATTAAACGTTACAATTTTTTTTGTGATGTATTCACTGGCGTCAGAACCGGTGGGGGGGGGAAGGAAGGTTCCCCCCCCCCAACTTTTGGTCAAGGGGGGCAATGGGAGGGTAAGAAAAGGTCTTGCAAGACTCAATTTGTCTCGTTGTTTCCTGTTGAAACCCAATTTGTTAAAATTAGCTGTATTTTTTACTTTTGCCAGCTTGCCCCTCCCCTGCCCCCTAACTTTCAAAGTGTTCCGACGCCCCTGGATGAATTCCATATTAACACAATTGTACCATATTCCCAGAAATAGTCGGATTGAGGGGTGGTTACCACTAAAATTGAGGGCGAATAGCTCGCGATGTGTTTGCTCAAGGCAAAACACCCCCTCGTCATCTTTCTTCATCATCCACTAGTTCCACTCTCTCTCCACAAGCTCCCTCCATACATCCCTAGCGTCCAACCACTCTTCGGCCTTCACTCTCTTCCACGATTCTATTCTTTCTCCCACATCCCAGCTTATCACTTCTTCCGATCTCTTGGTACTCGCTCACTACCCATCCTTCTCATGAGTTATACATCTTCTTCCTTCAATCGCCGGCCACATCACCCCCTCGCCTTCTTCAGCCTCCTCTAGTTCCACTCTCTCCGCAAGCTCCCTCCATACTTCTCTATCGTCCACTACTCTTCGTCCTCCACTCTCTTCTTCCTTCACTCGCCGGCCACATCACCCCCTCGCCATCTTCAACCTCCTCTAGTTCCACTCTCTCCACAAGCTCCTCCATACTTCCCTATCGTCCACTACTCTTCGTCCTCCACTCTCTTCTTCCTTCACTCGCCGGCCACATCCCCCCTCGCCATCTTCAGCCTCCTCTAGTTCCACTCTCTCCACAAGCTCCCTCCATACTTCTCTATCGTCCACTACTATTCGTCCTCCACTCTCTTCTTCCTTCAATCACCGGCCACATCACCCCCTCGCCTTCTTCAGCCTCCTCTAGTTCCACTCTCTCCACAAGCTCCTCCATACCTCCCTATCGTCCACTACTCTTTGTCCTCCACTCTCTTCTTCCTTCAATCGCCGGCCACATCCCCCCCTCGCCATCTTCAGCCTCCTCTAGTTCCACTCTCTCCACAAGCTCCTCCATACCTCCCTATCGTCCACTACTCTTTGTCCTCCACTCTCTTCTTCCTTCAATCGCCGGCCACATCCCCCCTCGCCATCTTCAACCTCCTCTAGTTCCACTCTCTCCACAAGCTCACTCCATACTTCCCTATCGTCTCATTACTATTCGTCCTCCACTCTCTTTCACGATTCTCTTCTTTCTCCCACATTCCACCCTTTTTCCCCCCTTTACCCTTTTTCCTTTCTCCTTTCACCCTTCTTCACATCTTTACATCGTATCCTTGGTATTTTTTGTTTCCTCTGTCGAGTATTTCATAATAATAAAGAGAGTGAACACATTAATTGGTATTAATTTACAAGTTTCAAATAACCGTAAACAAATCGTCCTAATTGCTATCATTTTCTAGAGGATCCATTACGATGAATGCATTGGCCTCGTTTTGTTTTTACCTTGACTTTATAACGGTACGTATTTTTATTGCAATTACTGCTGAAAGTCTACACGAATCAAATCAATGACGCAACGTTTGAAGAAATAATTGTGAGAAATACTATCGATTAATTATTGATCATCGCTCGATTAAAGGATATCATAACCCTGAAACTAGATTTTAACGAAAAACGATGATATATATTTCACTAATTTTAGAGAAAACTAAAATTCATCAAATCAATGTCGGAAATTATAATCAATTTATTAGTCTTTAAAACCCCGGTCAATTTTCTGAATCGTAACGTATAGACACTACTCGATTCTGTTTATATTTCTATCGAAAATCGGCGATATCTACGTCATAAAAAGGCTGGGTCCTGGAGGACAGTTAATAAATTAAAATTTCCGAAATTGAGATGTAAATTTCGATTTTTTTCTAAAATGATGGAAATAAATATCGTTATTATTCGTTAAAATCTACTTTCAGGTTGTGATTAACTCATCGGCACATGTAGCGCAGTGGTTAACGCACTCGCTTCATGTGATCCGGGAGACGAGGGGAATTCCGAACCCAGTTCGATCCCTGCCGCCGACCATCTTTACAGGGGTTTTTCGTGGTTTCCCTCTGTATAGTCTATACGCTAATGCCAGGATGCTTCCCACAATGTAGGCTACAACCGCTTCCTTCCCACTATCCTATCCATTACCGAAGATACCTCTATCTCATTATCTCATTAATCATCCATCCAACGCCAATAGATCTTCGCTAGATCATAACAGTGCGTCGTTAAAACCCAATACATATAAGAAAAGTGTGAATCCCCCTCCCCCCCGGCGGGAATTTATTTCCCACATAGGGAAATGTTCATCTTAATCAACCTGCAGTATTGGCACACCTGTGTAAGACATTCCAACATAGATCACGCTGTTTGATACCGACTTAATTGAAACCAGTATGTCTGCAATGTGTGCTAAACCTATTAGCTAATTGTTGACAATGAATGTAAAACTTGTTTGTCGAGTCGCGGGAATCGAACCAACGCCTGTCTGGGTCACCAAGAGTGTTGCGCAAGAACCAGTAGCGGATTGGAAAAGTATGACAATAAGGAATTCGACGAGGTGTGATTAATGACGTCATCTTCTGGGAGTTGTGTAACTTTTTGTGTCCAAGAAAAGATGTAGGCCTATGTCGTTGCCAAATTGACATGCACAAAATATCATCGTTATAGTGAATATACTTTTATATATCAAATATTAATTATTGAATTAAATATTTGAACTTGACAATGTCATAATTGGATGAGCAAAGCGAAGCCTCAGTTTCACCATAGTAAAAATAAATTAAAATGTTTTTTGTTCCGGATCCATATAGGTCGAACAAACAGAAATGTTGAAACTTGGCGTACACAAGTGTCATTATTAAGTGTCATCAATTCGATAGCGTACATTGTTCTGAGGCGCGCGCAATAGGTTGCACCACTTCTGAGAAAACATATTTCGAAGGTTTAAAAAAAAATTATTGAAAATAAAGAATAGGCATAACCAAAAAAAACCTGCAGAGTAGGAAACTCGGAAAAAAATATTTCCTCAAATAAATTCGAATAAAATCATTTCCAACGAGTCACCAAATTTTCTAGTAATAACGGTGGGAATATCACTTGTTAGATGAGCTTTAGCAAGGATTCAATTTGACATACTGAAAAAAATTGGTGTACGTTTTCATGTTTTTTTTTTATAACATTTTTATAACATGGCGGCAAAAAAAAAAAATATTTTCATTTTCCGAAAAAATGAAATTTCGCGTGAAGTTGAATTACATTTTTGTACATATGTCTAAACATTTTCAGCTTGATCTGGTCAGCCATTTTGAAGAAAAAACATAAAATGTGCTACATGGTACCACTCGAAGCAGTTTTCACCCATTTTTACTCATACTATTATTATCCGCTCGTCTAACAACGCATATATGGCGTTTTCCTAGTATTAAGTTATAACAGTAACACTCGATATTTTTGCCCTCTATTTTAACATCACCACATACTAATGTTTATTATGTATGGACAATATTCTAGAAGACACTGCTCTAAAAGGTATGAAGCAGTTTCACTATACAATATGTTCATTCAGATTCTAGAACATCACTACGATCGTTTATATGTCATGTTAACACTGAAAATGTTATACGCTATGGTGGAAATAGAGATACTTTTTTTTCTCCATCACGAACAAGTGTATTTGAATATAAAGTATATCAAACCTAACATAATTTTATGTTCTTTAATTATTATGACATTCTATTTCTGTGAATTCAATCAGTTTTAAAATAATACGTCAATAAATGTTACATTTTTTATATTTATTAACGTATTATCTTTAAACTGGTTAAATTAACAAAAATAAAATGTCATATTAATTGAAGAGCATAAAATTATCTTGGGTTTGATATACTTTTTAATTCAAATACACTTGTTCGTGATGAAGAAAAAAATAGTAAAGATGAATTTCTCTATTTTTATAAACACCGTGCATGCACTGCCTTAACCCTAAACTACCAAAGCAATAGAAATAAAACCAAGATATTTGTTTTTGTTATATTGGTAGACGGTCTGTGGTGAAGACACGTGTTTAGGTGCAGTTGTCAACACAGGTTTATGGTGAGTAAAAACCAGAAAGGTGATTAATTTGTGTAATGTTTATTTTCTGTCTGTGGAAAACCCACTAATAGACTTGATTACAGGTGCCACGTGGCATTATACGTCATAGCTCTAGATTGCTCGTGGCAGAAGGCGGTGCATGCACGGTGCTTAAAAAAATGGAGAAATTCTTCTTGAACATTTTTGTCTGTATTCACAAACAAGTGTATTTGAATGAAAAGTATATCGAGTACAAGATAATTGCATGCTCTCTTAATTAGATGATATTTAGCGAGGATTCAATTTGACATACTGAAAAAAATTGGTGTTCGTTATGTTTTTTTTTTTATGTTTTTTGTCGGTTCTCCACAGGTCAAACGGCTACAGCTATCAGCTTCAAACTTTTATTCAATATGGTTCCTCATCTAACTTAGATCTGTATAGTTTTGTGGCATTATCGGGAGGTAACTTTTATTTTTATGAATTCTAGAAATTTCAAAAATTTCCATTAGAATAACATGGCGGAAAAGAAAGAAAATATTTTTATTTTATAAAAAAAATTGCGTGAAGTTAAATTACATTTTGATACACATTTCTGGAAATTTTCAGCTTGATCGGGTAAGCCATTTTGAAAAAAAAACATAAATGTGCTAAATTGAAGCACTCGAAGCAGTTTTTACCCATTTTTACGCATATTATTACTATCCGCTCGTCTAACAACGCGTATATGACGTTTTCCTAGTTAATATGACATTCTAATTTTGTATTTGAAATCAGTTTAAAGATAATATGTCAACGAATTTGTATCATGTTATTGTTATTCATTGACGTACTATCTTGAAACTGATTGAATCCACAAAAACAGAATGTCATAATAATTCAAGACCATACAATTATATTGGAGGTGATATACATTCTATTTAATCACACCGGTTCATGCTGCAGAAAAAAAATAGTAAAGATAAATTTCTCCATTTTTCTAAACACTGTTCATGCACCCTTAAGGCGTCCCCACCGTCTATAGGGAAAAGATTCCACTAAGGATATTTCATATTATT
>OU015473.1:12858379-12980879 GCA_907164805.1 Brachyptera putata | reverse complement strand
TGGTTACCACATCTGAACCGTCATTCAGGAGACCGGGGTTCGAATCCCGCCATGGTCGACCATCCTGACTGGGGTTTTTCGTGGTTTCCCTCTGTCAATCAGACCAATACTCAGATGGTTCCTCAAAAACAGGCCACGACAGACTCCTTCCAAAATTAAAAAAAAAACGTTCATCTCATCATCTCTTTCATCGTTCTCCGACGCCAATAGATCTTAGTCATCAGTAAAGTGCGTCGTTAAACCCGATATAAAAAATTCCTAGCAATTACATCCAATACAGTGAATACACAGACGTTTTTAATACCTACTAAATGCAGGTATAAGTAAAAACTATATGCCTTTATGGCGCGTAATTGTCACAGGTGAATTTACAGATTGTGCAGTTGAAAAAAAATGTGTATATATATATATATATATATATATATATATATATATATATATAAATTATAATATATATATTATATATTATATTATGATATATATATATATATATATATATATTCATATATATAAATATATATATATATATATATATATGAATATTTGAATATAATATCTATATATCATATATATATATATATTCATATATATAATATCTATACTATATATATGAATCTTTGAATATAATATATATATATATATATATAATATATATATATATATATATATATATATATATATATATATACGTTCAACAATTGGGCGATATGAATCGAATAGTTGTAACTAAACACCGTCTTTAAGACATTAAAAACATCTGTTTTCTCCATAATTTGTATACCTCATATATAGGCCTATATACCGTTCGAAATTTATCGCCGAAATACTTGACATTTCGTTAAATCGCCCTACTCTTGCGGCCAGCTACTCCTCGTGAAGCAGAGCACAGTGGTTAGCATGTATAGTACCCAATTACATCATGACAACACATTCACGTCGCTTATAACGAATAAAACATGAATTTATTGTCCTTTATTTTAAGAGTCCATGGGAGTTGATTTAGCGGAGTACCAGTTTTTTGGTGATAAATTTTGAACGGTATGAGATATCGAAATGGTAATACGAAGGAAACACAGGTATTTTTAATACCTTCAAAACGGTCTGAGTAATAAATATTCATCTCATATCACCTCATTTTCAGGCGTACGGTTCAAAATACACTATTTTTAGCCGTATACGCAGACAATTATGCGATTCGAGATAAATAGTTATTTTTTACACCATCTTGAAGGTATTAAAAATATCTATGTTTCCTTGTATTTAGAATTTCGATATCTCATACCGTTCAAAAGTTATCACCAAAAAGCTGATTATATTCCGCTAGATCGACTGCCATGGACTCTTAAGATGCGCAAAGAACCATAAAACGTGTAGGTCTGCAATACGTCATGTATAATCATGTAAGAAGAAGGTCGCTTACCAACAAAACAAACACGAATTACAAATTAGTTATTTGTGAAGAAGTGGTATTTATAGAGTAAAAGATTGTTTTATAGGCCTATATTTGGTTTAACGACGCACTGTAATGATAGCGAATAGCCATTGGTGTAGAATGGATGATTAATGAGATAATGAGATGATGGGTAATTCTTGGGTAATGATAAGGATATTGTGAAGGAAGCGGTCGTGGCCTATATTGTGGGAACCATCCCGGCATTAGCCTAGACTACAGAGGAAAACCATGAAAAACCCCTGTAAAGATGGTCGGCATCGAAGTGGGTTTGAAATTCCCCTTGCCTCCCGGATCACATGAAGCGAGCGCGTTAACCACTGCGCTGCATGTGCCGGTGTCAAAGATTTTTCAGGATATATTCTGTAATTGGGCCTACATTAAATTACGTATTATTAAAACGCAACATATATGCGTTGTTAGGATGAACGATATCCGACAGAAAAAGTAGCAGTGTTTAGTGTTGAGAAGTAGAACTAGTGAAATGTCACAAAATTGCGCGAGCGCATATTTAAATGCCCCCCGGGTGTGAGTCCAAGCTGTAATTAGTAAAATAAAAATAAAAATAAAAAAAGCGCGCGCATATTTCAACAATGCTGATTTGAATATTATATTTTTGGGCCCGATTTGTGTAACTTTAGTCGGCCCTATGACTTTAGAAGCGCATTCTATTGTCATTTCATGTCGAATAAGCATATTTAATATTTATATGAAATATAATATAGAAAGCTAGGTACACACACCTCGAGTTCGAAACAATTATGTCACTGCCTTCCTGTTTTATTTATTACTTGAATTCGTTTTATAGTTTAATTGGTTACATCTGTTGTTTGAATTCCTAATGGATTTCTTAATGGCTTTGATTGATCTAAAAAAAAAAACATATTTTTAATATAAAAATGCAAACGGCTGCTCCCGGGTAACGTGACACTTCGGTCTTATGTGTATCGCCATCAGGACGAGCTTAGCGATGATTCAATTTGACATACTGAAAAAAATTGGGTGTCCTTTTCATTTTATTTTAATATAAAAATGCAAACGGCTACTTCGGTTTTAACGGCGCGTCAACGACGGGGGTGACACTTCGGTCTTGTGTGTATCGCCATCATTATTATAAAAAAACTCCGTGAAAATTCGAATTTATTCGAATGAAATATTCTTTCCGAACTTTCCCTCTGGGATATTCTCATGGCGGTGTTGAAAATTTCGAAATGGGTTTTCTCAGAAAACTCTCAGAAAAAGTGGGTTTTCTCAGAAAAAGTATAAATTAAATCCTTCTAGAGTGCAACCGATTGGGACCCCAAAAATATACATCGATTTAAATGATGACACACTTGTACACGACAAGTTGAAAGTAAACTTTCGTTCGACCCGTGGGAGCTCGAACAAAAAATGTTTGTTTTTTTCGAGCAAGGTGAAATTGAGTCTTCGCTTTGCTCACCCAATAATATTTTCCATCAATGAATACATTCAGATATACACAGCTACAACTTTCAAAAGTGTTAAAATAACGTAGTTTATAATTTTACTGTATCTAAGTTATGTGATTTTACAATTTTAAGAACATTTGATATTAGGCCTATTTGGCATTTCAAAGGACTATAATATGTTTTGTATGAGAATTGAGAATAATGGGTCGTTAATATTATCCTTATATTCTCGTTAGTATGGGGGTTACTAGAAATATTATTCAAGTACACTGGATATTTATGATCAATTATATTTTAAGATAATCAGCCATTGAATAGGCCATAGGCCTATATATCCACAATATACATGTCACAATTTATATACTATCGGAATATAAAGAAAAACGTAATAATCATTGTAATAACGTCCAAGTACAAAATACTTTTGTGACAATTCATGTAAAACACGTTCAATATTTAATTAAAGTCAAAACTACACGGTACTATAGTAATTACCGCACGTGCTTATTCAAAATTATCTACTCACCTGATTCAAGCGACGAGTACAAAATCCATCACAACAAACACAAACACTGTCAACAAAACGTCCGCACCGGGAAACGAACCTGTCCCCGTCAAGTTGACAAACTGAACTGTGTCAAATCACATGTACAAGTACGTCATCGCATCTATTGTGCTGCACGTGGCCTAACGCTAGAACCAGCCTATCAGAACTCGATTTACGCGGAACAAAAGAAAAATATGTTACACACAAATCGTACCAGGAACGAACTTGTTCGGAATTCACAGAATTAATAAAACTTCGATCGATGTTTACCGACTCAGACAATGTAAACAATAACAAGGTGTTATAATTTTCGAAATTCGAACGTCAAAATTCGAAAATAAAAAAAATTACCCGATCGATATGTTCACTCGGATAATATAAAATGATGATAAAGGAAGGTAAGAATAATTTTCGATCGCGAAATATCTAATATTAATCAACTAACAGTTTTTGAAATTCGAACGAGAAAAGAAAATGCAATAAAACCACAGCCGACGTTGTCACTCGGCTAATATAAATAATAATAATGAAGTTTAAATAATTTTCGAACGCGAAAGATTTAAAAAGTGCATCTGGAAACCGGTTTCTAAATATCAACCAGTATATTTACTTTCTATTTCGATTACAGGTGAATTCTGAAGAGTGATTGTATTTATTTCTTCGTTGGGTGTAGGCGGTTACGATCGACAGTTTTCTCACTGTCTTTGCATTATCATTCGGGAGTTCCGATCCGCGATTAATAGTAGTATAATGATTGATTTCACAGGTGTTTGGAGGTTACGATTGTATGTTTTTCCAATCTATTAGTATTGGCAATTGGTTGTTTCGATACATCAATACAATAGTAATGTACATATCTCCACAATTGGTGGTCACGGTTGTTCGTCTTCCCTATGCATTACCACTGACGATCGAGTATTCTGAGGCGTCAGAAACATGCCGATGACGTGAGACGAATAAAAAACATTTGTAGAACAGATAATTTGTTGGTGTAGGTAGAGTAGAAATGTTGTTTATGCATGCACGTTTTTCTTGTAGTGGGTCGTGTAAGTTGGTACTATTTAAATGTTTCAGTTGTAACGTCGTGAACATAAAAGGAATACGCTTTCGTAATCTCAATCATTCAACTCTGCTATTGATATGCAAAACAACAGAAAAATCTGAATAAAGAAGGCTGTGTGAAAAACTCCTATTGTTGATAACGTTAGAACCACTGGGCAGTGAAACAAAAATCTAGTTGGCAGTTGGAAATTAGTGGAAAATGGAATATTTTTCACTCAATGTGACAGTGAATCATAACTTTGGGTGATCATAAGCTCGGAGACCATGGTGAAAAGCAGAAAACCATCAAGAGTCAACGTTCAGTATCACCTACACTATCTTGATTTAATTTAAATTTGGGTTCAACGACGCACTATTATATTGACTCTGATATTAACTCTTTCCACTACCGTATACATACTACATTTCATGTATAAATAATAAAATATGAATATCTATCGCTCATATAAGGTAGCCTAGGTCTACAAACGCTTGTGCTGCGTTTTTCTATAATTTTACCAGTTATTATTCCATGGTTTTAGGCCTACTCTACAAGAAAGTAGAAACGAATGATACCGTACTAGATTCAATAATACATGGCAATAATAAGATTCAAAACAATTAACGGACAGAAAATGGCATTAGTAATACTATTGTCCCAGGTAATACCATGAGTTGCTAGTATATTAATTTTGGTAATACGTAAATCATTCATACCTGTTGAATTGATTAAAAAAACGTGTTTTTGATGGGCTTCATCCTAATTTATAACTATTCTGTCACGACCCATTAGATCAGCCAGGGAGACGCCCCTTTTTGACGTATCATGTGATTTCATCTAAAATCGAGCATGTCCATGAATCATGATGAAATAATGACATTTTTATAATAAGTTCGTGAGCATATTAACAGAAGAAACGGATATAGGACCTATCTATATAGATTTTTAGTTGCTGATTACCATGGGCCTACACGATGATGAAACAAATATATCTTGCGTGTTAACTATTTGATTTCCAAAACTTCCCCCTCAACATTGGTCTTCAAGAAAAAAAAATCTTACCTCTTGAATTCCCATGAGCTCCCATAGCGGCTAGCCTAGCGACTAGCTAGGCTAGCGCGTATCTCACAATTAGGTTTTCCTCATTTTCAACACCAGATATCACGTAAAATCATACAGACTAATTGGTCACAAATTCAAAAACATAAGGCACTTTTCTATAGATATATGACCAAACGGTCCAAACCTCACGTTTTATTATAGGATTAGGCCTACATACTGGACTAAACTTGACAGTTGATACAGAATACATTCTGCTTTTCTGTCAACAACTGACGTCTGTTGTTCCACCGTTTCACTGTTGTGCCCATCCTTTCACTCTGACGATTGGGCGTTTCGCTGTGGACTTCATGGATTCAGGGTACACCGCTTAGTCGATACCGATTGGGTCAAGTCAGAACACTATGACCGAGCCCACCAATAGTAGCAGTAATTTATTAGCATGGATATGCTGTTTACTCATATTAATACAATTTTATATTCAATAATGAAAATGAATTGAAAAAATAAATGAAATAATAAAATAATGAAACATAATATAATTAATATAGTAATGATAATGATGATATGCCCTCCGACTTTTGTGGCGCCATAGGCGTGAATGGCGCTTTAGTACGACGACGTGTGCTAATGGTGGTTACATTTGTATCTTCTCAATTTGCATTCTCGTACCTAGGTAAGTACAACTTATTGTTAACGTGTTCAAAGGGCCTAGGAAATGGCCTAGGCCTACTTCCTAAGCATTTTACAAGATTCAAATAATGGACTAGGTCTAGGCATGGCTAAAACTCATCCATTCAAATTGACTAGCCCGACCTAGGCAATGGCCTAGGTCAGTAACCACAGTGAATATACTCAATAAGTCAACCATTGAGTTACGAGCTCAGTGATTCAACTTACAAAATCAATGCTTATACCATAAGAAATGTATGTAGGCCTACTCGGTGCTTATATGTGGGCCTGTTGGCATATGTATAATCATAATTAATAATAATGATAAAAATATCTTCATTTGTGCGGTGGGGTTAAGCCGCAGCGGCATTAAGTATATAGTTGTTTAGCAGCGGCTTTTCTGCTACAACATTATATAAAGCAATACTGCAGGCCCAGGCCTACATTTATTTATTGCCTTATTGGTATTTTCTAGATGATGGCAAACATAGTTCCAAAGGTACCACTACCTGTAAGCTATCAGGTAAAATCACTGCAGGACTTGGCAATAATTGGGTCGTTTCAACATATACATCGCTTATGTGAAGAAATTGAAGTGTCTAGTGGTAATTTTGATGAACCACAATGTAAAAAAAATCTTGGTATATTACAAACATTTATCAATTCATGGATACCACCAGCTATATTGGACCGTCTACGTAATGCAGTACTTGACCGTGAGACTCCTTACATATTCAACTGTGGCCTGTACAGACACCAGAAAGATGGTCAGTTTACCAATAATATTGAGCCGGAGTTGGAGTGTTCCCTGAAGGATGGTCGGATTCTCTGTCAAATTTTGCTGCACAAGAAAACCAAGATCTTGCTCTACAGAAACGTACAGCACACATGCATTAAAAATCTTACGTTCCATTCAATTCCAAATTTCTGGGCGAAACATTTGTCGAGGATGAGTTCTTTGGAATATTTGGGCATGACTGATTGTGGCCGTGGCATTCTTGATGTTATTAATGTCAAGTGTCCCAAGTTGAGTTGTATTGATCTTTTCTATTCCCGAAATCATTGGGTTCTTTGGAGTAAACGGATACCAATACTTTCTCTTTTCAATAAAGCAAAGGAAGAGCTTCAAAGATTTAGAAAACCAATCAATGATGCCGGAAGTCACACCATAATTCCAAGTATAAACGTGCTACTTGAATTACTGTCTCCAATTATACATTCATCACCTGATATTCTGGAAGTGGAATTTATGAAAAAAGTGAAACAACATTCAATACCGTGCACATCACTGGACAAAGAAATTGACATTGCTTTGAAATCATCATCAGATTCTGTCATATCAGGTTTGGTCGCACAACTGAACGGCATTTTCCTACACGACTCGACAAGAGAAAATGGTAACGGAAATGTCAATTCTCAACAGAAAACAGTCAACTGTGATACGGGAACTATTAAGCGTACCAGTACCGCTGCATCTAATGACCCTCTACTTTCGTTGACTGTGACACTTGATTTCTTTCCCTTCGATATGGCTCTGATGACATTGTTAATAAACCGAGGAGTTTGTGTACAAGAATTGATTTTAGATCATCTAAAAACGCCAATCGAGCCGGAAATGATCACTGTGATAGGTGAATTATGTCCAAATATAAAAATACTCAGCCTGATTTCCTTCGAGCCATCCATTAAAGCTACGCTAACCGAATTGTGTTACGTCAATGCCTCTTCCTTCAACAGCCTACGAGATGTGACTGTCTTCGGTATGAACTGGGATCCAAGGATTATTCTATACTGCCTCGCTTACGCAAAGCATGTCCATTCGATTACTGTGATCGGGATGCTAGGTGGAATGGAAGTATGGGACACCATTTTGAGAACATTGTTTACGTTCAATCCACTCTCAGAATTGGAAGACATCGCATTACAAAGTGTAGCGGAGGACCCAGCAGCTTTGGAGGAGTCTACGTTTCGACACTTTTACGATCGCTGTTCCAAGCTGAAGTACATCAACGTAGGGGAGGAGCCATATATCGACAAATACATCAAAGAGATGGAAAGAAGTGGGAAAAATCTTGAAATCGATATGTTTGAAATACAGCACGAAGACTTGTATAATTTTCACTATCACCATACTCGTTACCAGAATCCAAAGAGGAAGATGCGATCCAGAGTATTTTAGATATTTGCCAAGAAAGACACAGTAGATTTAATCTAGTCTCAATTTGATTTATCGATATTACATACCGGTACCGGCGTTGATTAAATTATTTTTACACTTTCCAAGATGAACTAAATGAATCCAATGTGAAATGTTAACCCTAATATGTTGGTAGTATTTTTCAAATAAAAAGTAAGCCTATTTCCAAGTGTTAGCAAGTATGGCCAATTTTACCATACTTTTTATAATATGCTGTCTATTCTATTGACTTACCAATTGATAATAATTATTTTTCACCACAATAGGATGTAGGCCTGAAAGAGTTATCGATGCTCTTTCGATGTTTGTATAATTGATTTAATTAATTTGGTTAGGCCTATGTTACTATACAGTATTGTAATACAACACCTACTTTGTTCTAGTCCATATGGTACATAATTATTTTCATCTTTAACAAACAATGTAGGTCTAGTTTATTCTATAAAGAGAATCTGTATTGAAAACTATTATTCCAATAAATAAATGCTAATAATGTAGGCATATTGAATGTATTATTACTAATATTGTATGTGGTATATAGGCCTACATTTTAGACCACGTTTCACAAAAAATAAAAAATGTATTAATTACCGGTAAGCTGAATATTAATTTAGGTACAAAACTGTCATTGGTAACAAGTTGATCCACTAATTATTGCTCAATCAACGAATGATTAGGTAGTAAATCTGAATCTTTTCAAATATTTACCCTTTAATCTAAGAGAGTACAAAAACTGATGAAGCAAAATATCAAGTAGATTAGCAAATGTCAATAAGTAACACATAGCACCCTCTATATCCATTGGCTGACATGCGTAACAATTGGAATGATTTGAGGACAGGTATGTTATTAAAAATAGATAACAATGTCATTATATTACTTTCTTTTAATTTGTTATACATAGTTAGTGCTGTCTCACATAATCACTGTGCAAGTTTTTACTAAAAGACAAATTCCTACAGTTTTATTATATACTTTAATAAAATGCAAAAGCAAATTTATTCGAGCTGTTTCTAATTATAAATATTAAATAATATGTCAAACATAAGTCTGGTGCAACTTATTATAGGCCTACCAATCAATATTTGCTGTAGAAACAAAAAACTACAATTTTTCAATGATATATATATTTGATATTTTGTATATATCATAATAATTAATAAATAGTATTTAAATATATTAAAATTGATTTGCATGCAGACTGAAATTAAAAAATAGTTCATATTTTGTTTATAACAAAAAGTTCCTAGCTCGCAAATCAATAGTATCGAGGCACTATTTCGTAAGGCTAAAAGTTGATGGACTAAGAAGAAAAATATACTGTACTTACAGTAACGATTTTGGACATCCACAATAAACATGTTACTCTCATAAAGCCTTGGTCCTATACAAAAATTGGAATATTTTAAATCGTGACAGAAAAGAAAATATAGTTCTAACCTTTTATATGCCGCAATTCATCATTCAAGCGAGACGAGACGTGGTATGATCGTCTAAATATGAAAAATCAAGTTGAATTTCTTTTATTTATAATATACGGTAGATAGCAATTATTTCCGATACACCCAAGCTTTGTTTTTACTCAACCGTTTACACGTTCTACTGATGCTACAATTCCACCGAAAGCTAGGTACTAAAATGTGAGCAAACAAAATCACTTACAAATGCACTGGCTGGCAACTTTCTTTATATAGTAAAAGAAACTATACAAATTAAATGTCAACCATTATAACTTGTACGTTAGCCCTACTTTGTAGATTGTATTATTCAACAAATACACTGCATGGTATGTAACAATGCATTTTAAAAAAATTAAACAATAATCAGGCTAAATATTCAATACAGGAATTCAATGTTTTCAAGTAGAGCCTAGCTGCCTATGTATCACAATTATTTAGTACCGGTACTTGGAAACAATAAGGTTCGTTATGGATTCAACTATTGCGCAACGAAGTGTTTTGTTTGCCCGCATTAAAAATAGTAAATGCTTACATAAACGATTAACTGTATCTATCTACACGATTGTGAAGCAGGAAATAAACCAAAGTCATTGTATCCTAAACCAGTTATCGTGAAATGGATAATTTTCAAATTCGTTCTATACTGAACGACGATTATTATAATACCGAGTTCAAACTACAACAATATCAGTTTATTTGGAAGAAATATTGATTGATAATAGTAATCAAAATTTAGATTATTCATGAAAATGTGATTGAAATTGATTGTTTTTGTTGTTTTTATTTTGCTAAAAAATAAAATGTAGTGGATAAAGATCTATGAACTAAATCTTTCAATTTTCATTAATATGTATCAATTTAAATTCAAAAGACTCTCATTTGGAAAATATTTCCTTCAAGTTCATTAGGTAGATAATAAAATAATTGGTTTTTAGAAAACGTAGAATTCCTTTGGTGTGTTTTTATATCAACTATTATAAATGGTGTAATAAAAACTGTATACGTAGTACCACTGAATAAGTAGGTAATAACTATTGAAATATTTCTTACGCTTTCTATTGACGTTTGTCTTAAGATCGTCAATCAAAGAAGATGCTGACAAATACGCAAGTGTTCTCATAGGACCCTTACGTACGAAAAATTATTGGAAAATACCGTACATTTTTTTTACGATTCACAACACTAAATAGGTTTATATTTTTATATTAAATAGAAGCTGCTTTCTTCTCAACAAAATCTCCGTCTTCTTCAACCCACGAAATACGAAACGCAACGTAAACAATTCCTAATCGTCTAACTTCGATACTTTGAACAAAAGTAATAACAACTTCACTGTATCAGTCTCTCAATGGTGACTGACACAAGCTTTTCAAAAAAATTCTCGTATTTTGTATTGCATTTATTTTTCAAAATTTCAATAATAACAATTCAAATAGCTTGACACCAAGCTAAGGTGAGGAATATCACCAGAAATAATAGTGAAAAGTTAACCGTAGATTAAATACAGTTTACCAAATAGGTTGTTTCTTACAAACCAATACGAATGAGGACTTTGTCAATCGTAAGGACTTCCACATACAAATACGCTAACACGAAACCAAACAATAACCCCATGTTCGTTCGTAGCGAACTACAACTGTAAACGGAAACAAAGTCAGCAAACGTAACGAAGTTCAACTAATATTTCGTAGGTATCAAGAAGACGTTTTTGTCGAGTTTGTCGAAGCTCTAATATATTAATTATGCGTGATATTTTTTTATTGGTGCTGCCGTTCGTCCGTCATGAACTGATCGAGCGCTTGTTGCATCGACTGGCGTAACCCGTCGGTCGAACTGTCCCCGCCCATTACCGTCCGCGTGGTCGTTACAACCCTGCAATCACAAGCAAACACTCCAATCAATAACAGCCTGTATCTTTTACTGGGGGTGTGTAGGAGAATAGCCTGAGCACGATGTATGAATTGGGTGAAAGGTAAAGAAAGAACAACACCTTATCGAGGTTTATAAGTACACATATATAGGTACACTGTAGAAAGGCCTACTCATATTGGAGAGCCGTTGATAGAACACAGACGATTATTAGACGAGCCTCAGCGAGGATTCAATTTGACACACTGAATTTTTTTTTTCTTCTTTCTCCCTTTATTTATGTTTTTTTGTCGGTTCTCCACAGGTCAAACGGCTACAGCTATCAACTTCAAACTTTTTTTCATTATGGTTCCTCATCTAACTTAGATCTGTATTGTTTTGTGGCATTATCGGGTGGTAACTCATTTTTATGAATTTTAGAAATTTCAAAAATACCCATTAGAATAACACAGCGGGAAGAAAAAAAAGAGAAAAAAAATGAAATTTTGCGTTAAGTTGAATTACATTTTGATACACATTTCTGGTAATTTTCAGCCTGATCGGGTCAGCCATTTCGAAGGAGAAACATAAAATGTGCTAAATTGGTACCATTCGAAGCAGTTTTTACCGATTTTTACCCATACTATTACTATCCGCTCGTCTAACAACGCATATATGGCGTTTTCTTAGTTCATGAAAACACACGAGGTTTTGATGTTTCAGCTACTGCCTTGGTCATAACGGTAGAGTGTTCTAGTCTAGACCTACTGTGACCAAGGCAACAGCCGAAACGTCAAAATCTCGTGTGTTTTCATAATTATCTCTGTGTTCTTTCAACAGCTCTACTATAAGTAGGTCTATCTACGTATGAACCTTGGAAAGCTGCTATTCTTTCTTATTTATTTATTTATATTGGGTTTAACGACGCACTGTTATGATAACTGAGATCTAATGGCGTCGGATGGATGATTAATGAGATGATGGGATGATGAGATGAAGGTTCTTGGGTAATGGGAAGGATAGTGGAAAGGAAGCGGTCATGGCCGACTTATTGTAGGAACCATCCCAGCATTAACCTAGACTACAGAGGGAAACCATGAAGAATCCCTGTAAAGATGGTCGGCGGCGGAGATCGAACTGGGTTCGAAATTCCCCTCGCCTCCCGGATCACATGAAGCGAGCGCGCTAACCACTACGCTGCATGTGCCGCTTATTCTTTCTTTACCTCAAATTACCAAATTCACATATATCATTTACAGATCATTTGTTAGTGATCCTGGAAGAAGAAATGGATACAGTAGAACCTCTTTCATACCGGTAAGTTTTTTTCCAATAGATTCATCACCTTGGTAAGTTTTATTTTTTGATCCTATCAAAATCCTCCCACATGTTGAGTAATTTAGTTCCTTTAGTGAGTTTTTCCACTATGATAAATCTTTTAATTTTAGTATGGCCCCCTGGTACTAAAAAGTTCCACTGTATAAATTATAAAAAATGATTTCTCTATTGCCTATGGAAGAAACCAACAAGTTTAAAGTTTAAAAACTCTGAACTGAAAAAAAATTACACAATTACAGTAGAACCTCTTTAGTGAGTTTTTCTTCAGTACATTCTTCACCTTAGTAAGTTTTAGTTTTTGATCCCATTTAGATGCTCTCATATGGTTAATAGTTTCTTTAGCAAGTTTTTCACTTTAGTAAGTTTTTTCTATCTGGTTCCCTGAAAAAAGTACTCAAGAGGTTCCCCTGTAATAATTGTTTCCACACATCAATTTGTTGGGTCGAAGAACCTTATTTTGAGATGAACAAATAATAACAATATGGCCCATAAATTATGGTTGTTATTTTTTGTTTCTGTGACATCAACAATGATAATTTCCATCATCAACAAATCAGTCACCAGTTATTTTCTCAAGACATCGAATTCAGAACCCAGTACCCTGAACGCGACTGCCACGTCTTGAAATAACGGCCTAGGCCTGGCTAGCTCCAACATACTAGGACTTTGATTGGTTTCTATTCACCGGTAGAGCTAACTACCATGGCAACATGTCTGGTATTGTGTATTTCCATTGTTGTTAGCACAAAATCCTAGCACTGCTCTAAAGGGGCTAAAGATATGTCACATTTCTGCCCTCTAAGAGACCGTGACTTATTATTTTGTATTATTAATTATAATAAAGCCGCCCCGGTGGCTCAGTCAATTATCGCTAGCGGTAGTAACTGAAATCACCGTTGGGCGTGGGTTCGAGTCCCGTAAAAGGCATGGGTTTTTGTAAACGTCCTTTCACCTATTATCACGTCATCGTTTCATTATCATCCGCTCATTCGTACCCCCGTATAACCTAGCTGTTGGTGGGGTTGTCAGGCAACATTTAAAAAAAAAAAAAAAATGATATTAATATGTTTTTTGTCTTCAAATTGATCAATTACATGATATTCAGACAGAACATGATCATGATATGATACATGATATTCAGACATTCAGACAGAGTATTGATATTCAGACATGATATTGTCATGGTATTTAGCTCTCCTAGATAACATTATCCAATCAAAGTTCTCGTCTCTTGGAGCTAGCCAGGCCTAGGACGTTCATTTAAGTAGCAGTCGCGGTAAGGGTCCAGAATACCGTCTCGTTTCATAATTCCGCCGAAAACCAAGCAAAAGATGAAAATAATAAAAACGAAAAGAAACGCTACCTTTTCTGTGTGTTTGGGTCAACGTCGGTGGTGACTGTTTCGGAAACTATTTGTCGTTCGTGACCGAGGAAATCACCTGAAGCTGAGGACGAAAACAAAAGAGAAACAAATAAAAAACAAATGAAACGAAAACCTGATAACAAAAATTAAAATTAGGTAGGCCTATTATCATCAACGGACAGGAAAATTGTGGAATTTTACTATACAAAATGTTATGATCTAGAGGTAGAGGGTCCCGAAATCAATACAAACACAATCAACTTTTAAAATAATAAGTATAATCTTCAATTATTGTAATCTACTTTACAACACAAACAGGTCAACGATCTTGCCTTGACGGCCGCCCGACTAGAAGTGTTGGGCTACAGCAGCCTCCCCTAACACTCGTGCCCAACCCTTACTTCTAGTTCACCCTAATGGCTTCTAACTAATGGTAATACTAAACTCTATTCTAAATATATTGACCCTTAATCTACAATTGTTTCTTCTATACACTACTTACTACTATCCAATATATATTACTATTCTAACTAACCTAGTTAGGTGAGGCCTAACAAAAAGAAAACGGATACAAAAAAGGATGACGCATCGTAAGGTCAACATACTGGATTGAATAAGAACTAAAAAAAAAGGTATTTTTTTTTAAAAGTGCTATCTAGCAAATGAAGTGATAGGCCTATGGATTATGTAAGCCAAAAATAGTACCGGTAATATAAAATGAGGTTGGTTAGAAACTAGGAACACCGTTGATTATTTCTTTAAATTGGGTTTATCGACGCACTATACTGATGGCTGAGATCTATTGGCGTCGGTGAATGATGGAATGATGAGGTGAAAAGTAATTTCATCTCTTTTCTTTGGACAGTGGGAAGGAGAAATAAAAATAGAGACAGAAACAGAAAAATAAATGAAAACTACAAATAAAATATGACTAGGCCCTACATAAAATCCAAGTACTGTACAGTGAAACCTCTATGCATCGTTCCTGGATCCATCGTTTTCCTGCTTGTATCATATATATTTTCTCAACCCACTCCCATATAGAAAATACTACATTATCCTGGGGAGATTGTTTTATTTTATGGATGTTTTCCTAATTCCTTGAGAAAGATGGATTAAAGTTTCACAGTAAATAATTAATTTGAAATATACCAGTAGTTCAAAATAGGCCTGTATTTAAAACACGGAACATTTGCGACGATAAGCTGAAAATATGACACCGTGATTCACACTGGCCGTATTTAATCCATTGAATTATTTTTACGAGCATCGCAGGTCGTTCGAGTGCCCACAGAATGCGCCACATGTATGCTCGTTCACAAGTCCAAGCGACGCTCGTCAAAATAATCCAACAAGTTTACAAAAGCGAATTTCCGAAATTCACAAAATAAACTGAACAGTCGTAAAATGACATATTTATACAAATTAAATGGGTGAAAAGCGGACACAGTTAATGGACATCACAAACCTAAAACTAGATTTTAATGAATAATGACGATATTTATTTCAATAAATTTAGAGATAACTAGAAATCATCATCTCAATTTCAGAAAATACAATCAAATTTTTTGTCGTTCAGAGACATTGAGTCTAGACATACACATTACCGATTCTCTATAGAAGAGAAAGAACAAAGAAAACTCTTAAACTCTCTCTCTTTCTCTTGAACAGAGAAAGAATCGAGTAATGTCTACGTCACCAATCAGAGAAAAGGACAAGCTCAGCAGGACAAATAAATCATAATTTCTAAAATAAAGATGATGATTTTTATTTTTCTAATAGAAAAATCTCAAGATCGCCCTTGTGTTGACCCGCCCAAACGATCTTGTTTTCCATCCATAGCTTTTATTAGGGATCAATGATTCTGTATCAAGTTTCGATGTTATTAAAGAAACATCTCTATAATTATAGACATAAATACCGTCACCATTCTTTAAAATCTAGTTTCAAGATTGTGATATCCTTCAAACTAGAATAATTCGACGCCAATCGACCAACAAACGAAACAACGTCGGACGATAACAACGACAAATAAATATCTTGTTATGCCACTTACAGCTGCCTCTTAAATACCAACCCACATATCCAATCTAGGATCAGGATTAACCGCACAATATTGAAGAAAACGACGACTGAAAGAAAGAGAAGTGAAGGAATATCATGCACCCTGGCCCGTTGCAAGCAGCGCGAGAGAAACTGTTGCGCCGATATTATCGTCACGTGTTCAATTCGAATAAAATAACGCAGCTTGAAGGATGTGGGCGTAAGATTCAGGGATGTCGTTAGGATTTCTGTATTGGGGGGGCGCAGATAAGAATTTGGAAATATCATCAAGTAATATCGTCGGCTAATTCGGTTTTGTCGGCAAGAACAGGGGTGAGTTTGTGTAGTTCTGTGTACTTTATTATCGCTAAATATGAAATATCGTTGGACGAGGAACACAAAGCATGCGTTACGTGTGTATTAGTTATTCGCTATAATGAGTTTTGTATTGCCAAAAACGAGTTGGAGATCTGAATAAATTTGAAGAAACGTGTCACCGGGATCCAGAGTCATTCTCCTAGAAACGAACCATGTATGTTTATCACTTCTGGAAGGAAGTTTGAGGAAGTCGAGTTTATACTGATATAATTCATATTGATAAGTAGCAATATTTCATTGTGTGTTCATTCGTAATAGGTGAACATTTATATATTTTTAAAGAGGATACATTATTGGGGGGGCGCAAATGTCTATTGGGGAGGCGCGCGCCCCTCTTTGGACCCCCTAACGACGTCCTGGTAAGATGGATTCATTTACGACAGATCGAAAAGCTTTTATTTTACTGAGAACGAACTCCAACTCGCAAGTTCTATGGTCGTTTTTTGGTGAAACAAATTCAAATGTGTTAATTTTGATGATTATTAATGATTATTGATGATTATTAGGGAACAATTAATCATCGGTAACCAAGGGTAATAGCAAGTCAAACCGCCAATTATCGAGTAATCCAATTGGAGCCAGTTTTACAAATCTAAGAGCCGGTTGTACCAAGTGATGATTAGTGAATCAAGCAAAAATTAGCAAATTAACTTGTTATCACCCTTGGTTACCTATGTTATTTTTGTACCTTAAGTAATGATTAACCAATTAATATTTAATCATCAGTTGGTACTATCGGCTCTTAGTCAAGTACTAATCCGCGAACTATTAGTTAAGGTTAACGATTAATTAGTGAAGGATCTATGTTCACGTTAATGTTGGAGTACGCGTATATTATTACACGTATAAGGTAGGCTACGTTTTCCTATTCAACACGTAACCATAATATCTCAACGCACTATATTACTACCCAAAGCCCAAAGAGCATGCTTATTAAAAGAGAGAGAAAGAGAAAGAGAGAGAAACAAGAGACCCTACCGTGGTTCCATTGTATCGTACAACGAAAATGATTTTCAGTTCATTCCAGTTGTATATTGAACTCTGAACTATTCGTAATAGACTTCCTTTTCTTCGTTTTGTTACAAGAATAAAGCTGTACAATAATATAACGTAATCAAACAGTTTTGAAAGAACTTCAAGGTCGTTTGTAATCTTATACGGTATAGTAGGCCTATTTACATCAAATAAAATTATCAAATTACTTTATAGAAAAATTTCTTTGACTGGTGACAACCATCGAAAAATATTTTCAAGAATTGAAAAAATGTTTCTGGGTCAATATTTTTTGTGAATGTATCTACTTGAGCTGCCCACTACGTTACAGAATTAGTCATTTCTCATTTCCTTTTAGATATTAAATACAATATTGTGAATTAAAGTCAAACAATACTGCTATTTACATTCTACCTATCAAATCGTTACAATTTTCAAAAATTAAAAAAAGTTTTGAGTCAATATTTTTATACGTGTAGGCCTACTTAAGCTACCCACTATGTTACAGTATTAGTTAATTATCATTTCCTTCTACATATTATAGTGAAAAGTTAGAGTTAAATATTTACATTCTACCTAATCTACTCAAAGTTTTAGTGTCGAGAAGAGACGACCGCGAGAAGAAAACAACGCATTATCGTAATCTACTCGTATCGTACCTGCGTGTTCGTCGCCCGAAACGTTATTCTCAACGTCCGACCCGCTCGAACTTCCGAGCGTGATCCGTTTCGTCGTCGGCCTACGTTTCGTCGCCCTGACGACGGGCACGTCCTGAATATCGCTGTCCGAGTCGCTGTTCACCGTCGCCGAATCGCCCTTGTAATACCGCCGCGCCCGTTCGAACTCGTCGAAGTTCGAGTCGGTCGGTATACCGTCCTGATCGTTACCGTTATTGTAACGCATCGTCGTTATCGGTTCAGTCCACGCGTTTTCCATACGCTCGTTATTCAAAAAGTCTCCGTCTGCGATTTTAACGTTGTCGAGAAACTGTCTCGTCAGTTCTTTCTCGTCGATTTTGTATCCGCCACCGTTGGCCGTTTCTTCGTCCCAAACTTCTTCGATGTCCAACGGATTCGCCTCGTTTCGGATAAAATCCCGAGCTTGTCGCACGTAACTATCCGAACTCTCGTGCGGATAAGAAACGGCGTATATTTTATCGCCGGAATCGTCGAGGATGTCCGGGAATTCCTTGATCATTTCCCCTTCTGGAACCGACGTCAATCGTCGTAGGGGCGGCTCGTCGAACGGACTGCGACCTCCGTACGGGTCGGAATAATCTTCCGCGCCGAACGGGTCGTAGGATTCTTCTTCTCGTTTGTTGTCGTGGTTCCCGGAGATGCCGAAGTCCCACTCGATGTCGTCGGACGGGAACGGGGTGTCGCCGGTGGCGGGGGTCGGTGCGGTTTTCCGAGGCTGCGGCCGCGGTATCTCGGACGGGGCATGCAGAGCCGCTGTGGGAAAACGAGGCCAACATGCGTACTAAACTAGGGTGCGATCCAGAACGTTTGTGAACGTGCACACCCCACATGTACAATGTTGTAGGTGCGAGCCGGGGCGGGAACACGCGAAGGTGAGCGGATGGTTCGAATGAGTAGTATGTTGTTTTCTCGTTTCGTTAGTCCGATAACAAGTGATTTGATGTGAAGGTGTGAATTTGAAGCTAGTCCAATATTCGGTCAAGCTGAAATCGTTTCCACATTTTATTTTTATCTATGATCCATAGACGATGTGAACTACAGTGAAACTTAGGCATCGTTCCCGACATAGTTTTCCTGCTTGTATCATTCAAAATTTTTTCTCACCATCCAATAGCACTGAATTTTAATTTTTTAGATTTTTTTCTGGAATGGATCGTCCTGCGTTAACGTTATTGTAACGCATGTCGTTATTGGTTCAGTCCACGCGTTTTCCATACGTCTATCAAAGTTGTTTTAACGTTTCGAAAAGTCCGATTATCTGTCGATTTGATCCGTCGTCCCCCAGATGTTTGGGAAAACGCTTCGGCGAAACGTCTCGTGCGGATAAGACACAGCGTATATTTTATCGCCGGAATCGTCGAGGATGTCCGGGAATTCCTTGATCATTTCCCCTTCTGGAACCGACGTCAATCGTCGTAGGGGCGGCTCGTCGAACGGACTGCGACCTCCGTACGGGTCGGAATAATCTTCCGCGCCAAACGGGTCGTAGGATTCTTCTTCTCGTTTGTTGTCGTGGTTCCCGGAGATGCCGAAGTCCCACTCGATGTCGTCGGACGGGAACGGGGTGTCGCCGGTGGCGGGGGTCGGTGCGGTTTTCCGAGGCTGCGGCCGCGGTATCTCGGACGGGGCATGCAGAGCCGCTGTGGGAAAACGAGGCCAACATGCGTACTAAACTAGGGTGCGATCCAGAACGTTTGTGAACGTGCACACCCCACATGTACATGATGCTTGTTAGGGTTAGCGAGCCAAGGTCGGGGAAACACGACAAAAGGTGACCGGATGTTTCGAACTGAGTAGAATTATGTTGTTTTCATGTCGTTTCGATAGTCGATTACACAATGTGATTTTGATAAATGTGAAGTTGAGATATTTGAAAGCCTAAATTCCAATTACTGTCAAGCTGAAATATCTTTTTCAATTTGATTTTTGTTCCTTTCATGATCCTTTATTAGACGATGTGAACTACAGTGAAACCTCTATGCATCGTTCCCTGATCCATAGTTTTCCTGCTTGTATCATTCATTTTTTCTCATCCCACTCCCATATAGGCCTAATCAATGTTAAATTTTCCTGGATGGATCGTTTTCCTGCATGAATGGTTTTATTTTCCTGGTCCCTTGAAAAACGATGGATGGAGGTTTCACTGTATTATAAACTATGAAAAAAAATGTAGAGATTCAACCACTGTTTTATTAAACATATCTTTGAAATGTGAGGCCTAAAAAAAGTTCACAATTTTAGCTGACATGCTACAAAGCAGTGTAGTGTACCTAAATAATTCGAAAAAAATTGAAAAAATGACAATGAACTGTGCAACTAGGTGTATCTATTTGAATTTAGAACACCTTCAATGTATAAGTGAAAAATTAATTTAGTGCCTTAACATTTTCAAATCAGACAATAGGCCTTTACCGTACTTTATGATACTACCGGTAAATAGTAAGCCTGAATATCCTCCACACTAGACCTACAATACTATACTTTAAATCCCAAATTTGTTACAAGTACGGTAACATTGTTTGAATGAATATTCTAGATTAGAAACTAGGGTTGCCCTTTGATATGAATTTCATGATCGATAATCATTGGCTTCATATCGATAATCAACTAGAAACATAACCGATATTTCAGATAAATATCGATAATCAACTTGAAGTGATTGATAATCGATTATATCGAATATCAATTTGAATAGCATGTGACCCATAGAGTTATTATAGTGGTGTCAGCTTCCCCTTCCTCTCTTCCCTTTCCTACCACCGTAAATAACACCACTTCCAACATTGAAGTTATTGACAAGCAGTTCACTTTGAACAACAAGAGTGTCCACCAATCGTATTACAGAAATGTTCCCGCCTTACTCTTTCATTGGATAACTTCTGAAGTAAACTCCAAACAATCATACAAAAATGATGATATACACGTTGATTATCGATTTAATCGACTATATCGATACATTGATACTAAAAACACATTCGATTATCATATCAAACAAGTGATTATCGATACATATTGATATATCGAATCAACTGGCAACCCTATTATAAACACTACTCTTGTTAATAATAGTCTCGGACCAATCGATCTATAGATTTCCCCTCGACGTAAAGACATGCTCCAACAACAATAATTCATACAAAGCACGAGAAAATGGTTCACCGTTTCAAAGTCTTTTCAAAACCTACGCGGCGTTTCGGGATAAGATCACAGTCCAACTTCTACTCGGTAAAGCGTATGAAAGTCACAACTGGAAATTAAACGAAGCTAAAAGCCAACGTGAATCAACCAATCGCACAACAGGGTGGGGTGAGGTGAGGTAAACACAAAAGAGGCGACTTCTATCAGCCGCGTGCTGTAACACGTTGTGAAGCAAGGATAAACGTACGTGAATAAGTTCTTTACGAATGTACAGATGTGGTTAAACGATAGGCGTTGGTAGTGATGAGAGAGGGCTTACCTTGATCGTGAGGTCCTGCAGGACTTGGTGGGGGCGTGTTGGTACTACCTGGAATGTAAACAAAATGGACGGTTATTATTTAGCAGCGGTGATGTTTTTCAGTGAAACCTCTATGCATCGTTCCCGGATCCATCGTTTTGCTGCTTGTATCATTCATATAGTCCAACCCCACTCCCATTATAATCAATGTTAAATTTCCCTCGATGGATCATTTTCCTGCATGTATGGTTTTGTTTACCTGGTCCCTTGAAAGACGATGGATAGAGGTTTCACTGTAGAACCTCTTTACTACTAAAGAAAACTTACTAAAAAAACTTTTTTCTTTTCAATGCTGCTAAACGACCCCACCAACAGCTGGGTTATACGAGCGGGTGATAATGAAACGATGAAGAGATAATAGATGAAAGGATGTTTACAGAAACCCATACCTTATGCGGGCCTCGAACCCACGCCCTATGATCACTTCAGTCTCTGAAGCGTGCCTCAGCTGACTGAAGGGCGGCTTTAAAGAAACTATACAACAATGTTATGTACTGTAAATGCTTTTTCAGCAGAAACCACGCCAAATTAGATCTAGAAACGAGAATTCAAGATTTCATCATTTTAGACCAGATTTAGATGTAGAATTCCAATTTAGAAACCATTACTAAGGGCCCATATTACCAATAGTAAAAATGTGTCAATTAAGCCAATTAATCAATTGCAGTACAAAAATAACATTGGTAACCAAGGGTAATAACAAGCTAATCCAGGCCTGCCGTTTTCACGGATTTTTTCCGTTTTCACGGATTTTTTCCGTTTTCACGGATTTTTTGGGTTTAAAAAGTGTACAGGATTTTTGAGCAAATTTGCTCATTTTCACGGATATCTGTGACTTCACGAAAATTTGAACATAAACAGCGGTAAATCGGTAGAGTTACCGTATTTACACGCATATAAGACGCAAAACTGTCATATTCTGCAATATATTATGCTGCGCTCGCTGAAACAGTTTTTTTCTGATGTAAAACATCGCAAAAACAGTTCCCGTGAAACACTGCCCGGTCGTCCAGTGTTAAAGCATAGGGCGAACCCACAATCGTCTTCAGATTGTATGCACGACGGTCGTCCATATTAAAGCATAGGGCCGACCCCCATCCCCCAATCGTCAATTGTGGGGATGTAATATTGTCGTAAATGTGTCAACAAATGACAACAAACATACTCATAAAATATCCTTACGCCTTTTTCCTCCATTAGAGGTCAGGAGGTCAGACTCTGGATCATGTTACACTGAATACCAAGACAAACACTTTGACATGTCTGTTTATCATCAATCAACCATGCTTGCCTGGAAGTGTGCTATATGGGTGATAACTGAGTCTATAGGGGGCTACTCTCTCAACACTGTAGGATGGATAAAAACAAATCTAAACTTGGAAGATATATTATCAATATTGTTTATTGTCTAATAGAGTGGATTTGGTATTTTGCATTTGGTAATAGAGTGGATAGTGGATTTTTTACAATATATTTTGGTAAATTTCCGCATTTTTTGAACTAGTAACGCATAATTTACAGGATTTTACAGGATATTTTGATGAGATTTTTACAGGATTTTACAGGATTTTTGGGTAACATAAACAGGATTTTAAAAAAAAGTTGGTGGCAGGCCTGAGCTAATCCACTAATTATCGCTTAATCAACAAATCTATTATTCGTAATACCGGGCTTAAGAACATTTCAATAGAAATTAATTTTAATTTCAATTATCTTGTAATAGTAGATCATGACATGTCAGAAATTGTACTGAATCAAATCAAATAACTGAAAATAAAGCGGAAAAAAGTGTATATTTCGAATTAAAGACGGTTTACAATGACGCCGTCTTGTGTCCGATCGTCTGTTGACCTTACCGTGCCGCCTCACGTCGTCCGAAGTGTCCAACGGATCGAGCGTCGTTCTCCTCGCTTTCACGACCGGCTTCTCATTGGTCGAATTCTCCCGCTCTTGTTTGTGTACCAAGAAGTCTTCGAGGACGTTGCCCAGTTCCTTCTCGTCGATACCGTAATCGTTGCGATTGTCGCCTGGCAACAGAAGACAGAAAACGTGTTGATTATGCCGGTATGAATTATCATGATGAAAAGTGAGAAGGTGAATTATTATTATTATTATTATTGATTCTATACAGTGTAATACATTAAATTACACTGTATACAGGTAGTGAGAATAGAGCAGGAGCCCCGTAACAACATGTGCCTCACTACCTGCATAATGATATAAATTTAATTATAATTATTATAATTTATTAATTATAATTGTAATTAGGGATGTGCGAGTTTCAGAATTTAAGTTCGAGTCGAGTACGAGAGAGAATCGCAAGTTTCGAATTCAAGTTACATAAAAAAAAAATCTAAAAAATCAATTTTTAGGCCCTATTAAGTACAGTAAACCCTCGTTGATCCAAATTCGATAATCCGAAATTTGACGTATTTCGAACTTGAAATCGGTCCCCAGCTGAAGGTATAGGCATTTCAATGTTAATTAATATGGTTAATCTGAATTTCGGTTAAACCGTAATTTGAACTAATATTTTGTCCCTTCAATAGAGCTCTTCAACACTGATTTCGGATTGGATAATTCGAAATAATCTGAGTGAATTCCGTGAAGTTATCACTGTTTTCCCAATTTCCATCCTTTTCATTTGATGCGTAAGAATGAGTGGAAGCATGCTCAGCTGTTCCCGAATGCAGTCGACCTTGACGAAGTCTGAGCTCGGAACACTCGTTCGTCCGACTCGGGACGGCCGAGCGCCAATAGAAACGGGCCATATGAGGATCACGCGTCACGGAGATAGCCGAGTACACACGATCAGCGAGGCCCTAAGCAACGGATCTATCAGCCGGTGACACAGCTTCCTCTAGCGCGCAATACTTTTTGATTAACCCGAATTTTCATAAACCGAAATCATTTTTTTTAGGTCCCTTCGATTTCGGATTAACGAGGGTTTACTGTATTGAGTTTTCAATTGGTTTTGAGTGGAGTACAAATTACTATGGAGCGATCATTTTAGACGTGTCGTACGTTTACACTTTGCATATCAGTAGCAACTTCTGGTCCATAAAATTCGAGAAAAATCACATTTTATATTCGGTTCATTACAGGTAGGCCCTGCAACAAAACTGAGAAAAATCAAAAATCAAAATTTTCCAGTTCAGCAACATTTGAATTTGAATTTGAACTTGAATTCGGAACTCAGAACTCAAACTAGAAAATTTAAAACGAGCATAAGTAGAATACAGTGAAACCTCTATGCATCGTTTGTTCAAAAATAGATACAGTGAAACCTCTATCCATCGTTTTCCAAGGGACCAGGAAAATAAAACCATCCATGCAGGAAAACAATCCATCCACGAAAATTTAACATCAATTACCGTATTGTCCCGAATATAAGCCGAGGGTTTTTCTCGAAATTTGGAGTCCAAAAGTCACCCTCGGCTTATATGCGGATCTCGGCCTAAAATCGGTCAAAAACACGTTTTTCACCAAATATAATAGGGCGCACTACACATGCCTACTCTGAACAACAGAATCAACTTGAAACTGCAAAATATTGCACTAAAAACAAGATTAATAAATGTTTTATCATGAAGAAGCATCATTTTCCCATTATCTGTCATTTTTATTTGACCCGCAATAATAAACAAAGGCCCAGTCAGCAGCTGTGACTGCCTCGTCTTGTCAGACCTTGACAAGTAGGCGAGCCATATGACGATCGCGCGTCATCGGCACTAGCCGAGTACACACGATCGTGAGGCCCCAATCAACGGTTTCTCACACGCAGTTGGCATAGCTCCCTCACGCGCGCAATACGAAATTGACTAAATTCAAACTCAGGCGAGTGATGATTGAAGTGGAAAAGGATATAAAACCTTTTTTCAATTGTTGATCTAAAAGTCTGGGGGTCGGCTTATATTCGGGGTCGGCTTATATTCGGGACAATATGGTATATGGGAGTGGGGTGAGATGAAATAAATGATAGAAGCAGGAAAACGATGGATCAAGGTTACACTGTACCCTAATTATAACAAATCAAATCAAGCAAATCCTTCAACCCACCTGGATCTACAGCAGACTTATTATTAGCGTTGATATTATCCAACTCCTCCAGCGAGTCGGTGTCTTTCATGAAGCTGACGTCCTCGCCCCTCCTGAGCGTCTGGTCGCGCGACGGCCCCAGCTCGTCCCGCAGGTCGTCGAACCCGGACTGGTCGATCAGCAGACGGTCCAGGTGCGACTCCGCCACCGCCTTCTCGTTGTCGTCCGTCACCTCCTCGATGTTGTGGATGCAGCGCTTGACGATGTCGTTGCGGTTGATCGCGCGTAACGCCTTCTCGAGGGTGTTGCCTGCGGTGGACAAGTTGGCGGTTAGTTACGTTTCAAGGCAACATGAACGGTGGTTATGAAAATAGAGAGGCGAAAAACCTACTACTTGACATGTGGGAGTATATGGATGGGATCAAAAGATGGAACTTGACAAGGTGAAGAATGTTCTGAAGAGAAACTTACCAAAGAGGTTCTACTGTAACGTGAACCGAACTTGAGCCAACTAGCTTACGGCAGTGCATGCACGGTGCTTATAAAAATAGAGAAATTCATCTTTACTATTTTTTTCTTCATTACGTAGGCCCTACAAGTGTATTTTAATAAAAAGTACATCAAACCCAAGATAATTTTATGCTCTTTAATTGATTTGACAATTCTATTTCTGTGAATTAAAACTGGAGTTTTAAGATAATACGTCAATAAATGTTATCACGTTCTTGATATTTATTGACGTATTATCTTAAAACTGATTGAATTGACAAAAATAGAATGTCATAATAATTAAAGAGCATGAAAATATCCTGGGTTTGATATACCGTATTGTCCCGAATATAAGCCGAGGGTTTTTCTCGAAATTTTGAGTCCAAAAGTCACCCTCGGGTTATATGCGGATCTCGGCCTAAAATCGGTCAAAAACACGTTTTTCACCAAATATAATAGGGCGCACTACACATGCCTACTCTGAACAACAGAATCAACTTGAAACTGCAAAATATTGCACTAAAAACAAGATTAATAAATGTTTTATCATGAAGAAGCATCATTTTCCCATTATCTGTCATTTTTATTTGACGCGCAATAATAAACAAAGGCCCGCTCAGCAGCTGTGACTGCCTCGTCTTGTCAGACCTTGGTCCTTGACGAGTAGGCGGGCCATATGCCGATCGCGCGTCATCGGCACTAGCCGAGTACACACGATCGTGAGGCCCCAATCACCGGTTTCTCACACGCAGTCGGCATAGCTTCCTCACGCGCGCAATACGAAATTAACTAAATTCAAACTCAGGCGAGTGATGATTGAAGTGGAAAAGGAGATAAAACCTTTTTTTCAATTGTTGATCTAAAAGTTTGGGGGTCGGCTTATATTCGGGGTCGGCTTATATTCGGGACAATACGGTACTTTTTATTCAAATACACTTGTTCGTGATGAAGAAAAAAAAAGGAATTTCTCTATTTTTTATAAGCACCGTGCATGCACTGCCGTAAGCTAGTTGGCTCAAGTTCGGTTCACGTTACAGTAGAACCTCTTTAGTAAGTTTCTCTTCAGAACATTCTTCACCTTGGTAAGTTCCATCTTTTAATCCCATCCATATGATCCCACACGTTGAAAATTTTCTTCAGTAAGTTTTTTCTATCTAATCCCCTGCAGAACGTAGGCCTGCTGAAGAGGTTCCACTGTAGTTAGCGACGTATTTCCTAATGAGTGTAAATGAGTATGAGTATTCGAGTATTCTTCCCCCAGGGTTATTCTTATGGGGATTTCTCAGACTTTCGGCATTTTTTACGGAAAAACTGTTCAACTGATTTTTTGGAAAAACATTCCGAACCTATTCTGGTGTGACAACAATATTCAAAAAAAGTTTGAAGTCGATTGTTTTTTTTTTCCCAACCTGTATGCCGGGTACAGAAAAAAAAAAAGTGAATACAAAGCCCTTTTTTTTTTGGTATGTGAAATGGAAGTCTTTGCTACGCTCATCTAATGACGATTATTGTCTGCTCAACGACCCCACCAACAGCTAGGTTATACGGGGGTACGAATGAGCGGGTGATAATGCAACGATGAAGTGATGATAAGTGAAAGGACGTTTACAAAAACCCATGCCTTATGCAGGACTCGAACCCACGGCCAACAATGACTCCAGTTTCTGAAACGGTGTCTCAGCTGACTGAGCTACTGAGGGTGGCTACGCTCATCTAATTATACAATATAGTGAAGCCTCTATGCATCCTTTTTCAAGGGACCAGGAAAATAAAACCATTCATGCAGGAAAACGATCCATCCAGGGAAATTTAACATTGATTATATGGGAGTGGGGTCGGACTATATGAATGATACAAGCAGCTAAACGATGGATCCGGGAACGATGCATAGAGGTTCCACTGTACAATACCGAACAAATCGTACCGTGTGCCTTATTATCAGCTGTTTGCAGCCAGAGCCGTAGCATGACCATCGCCTGTTGCTTCGTGTCGTTGGGATACTCCTCGGTGATGAGTCGTACGTCCTCCTCGGTGACTCCAAGCTCGTCCGCGAGCATTCGCCAGTCTTCCGACAGCAGGCCGCAGATGTCCGACAGTCGTATGTCCGCCCGGTGGATCGTCTCTGGCCGCCCTGGTGACAACACATGGTATTATCATGGAGTTGTATATATGGAGGTCTATCTCAGTGCCTAGCCGTGTACCAGATCCCATACTTCCGGTTACTTCGAAACGGCGGCCATGTTCTTTTTTCAACTGCCAGTTGGAGCTACTTCCACATTGGTAATTCAGCAAGGCCTTCTTTATTATCACAAATTATGTAAAAATATAGAAGGCAAGACCTTCTGTATTATTACACCATGTAATATTATAGAAGGCCTGAATTCAGACACTAAATATAAAACAAGTTTCGTTCGGCCTACACCTGACAGCAATCAGCTTGAGCACGTAACATGGCTGCCGTTACTCACTATTAGTTGTGATCAAGTGGGCCGAGTTTTTAGCACGGAGTTATACCTCCAGTACAATACAACTCCATGGTATTATAATACATATATGAATTGTGTAAAAGTGAAAGAGAGAACAGCAGCTTACCGAGGTTCACAAGTAGATAGGCCTACTTATGGTAGAGAGTAGTTGAATGAACACAGAGATGAAAAACACATGAGATGTCAGACGTTTCAACTGTTGCCTTGGTCACAGGTCTACCTACTCTACAGTGATAAAGGCAACAGCGGAAACGTCAAAATCTTGTGTTACTTCATCTCTGTGTGCTCTGTCAACGGCTCACCACCATGAGTAGGCCTATCTACTTGTGAACCTCGGTAAGCTGCTGTTCTCTCTTTCCCTTTCACACAATTCATATATTGAGCCTAAGGTTATTTTCCTATACACACCAAGTCATTTGATATTATAATAGTGTTAAGTGCTACAGTCTCAGTTCAGTCGTTTTACGCCTCTATCGAATAAATTAATATTGAAGTTCAACGACGTAGTTATATTGCATCGAAGGAAAGTAACGTTGATTAAACAAAAATTCATGCAAAGATGTACCGTATTGTCCCGAATATAAGCCGAGGGTTTTTCTCGAAATTGCGAGTCCAAAAGTCACCCTCGGCTTATATGCAGATCTCGGCCTAAAATCGGTCAAAAACACATTTTTTACTGAATATGATTGGGCGCACTACACATGCACACTCTTAACAATGGAATCAACTTGAAACTGCAAAATATTGCACTAAAAACACGTTTAGTAAATGTTTTATCACGAAGAAGTATCATTTTCCCATTATCCATCAATTTTATTTGACGCTCATTTATAAACAAATGCACGTTGAGCTGTTAGCTGCATTGTCTTGTCAGACCTTGACGAGTAGGCGGGCCATATGACGATCGCGCGTCATTGGCACTAGCCGAGTACATACGATCGTGAGGCCCCTCTCAACGGTTTCTCACACGCAGTTGGCATAGCTTCCTCACGCGCGCAATACGAAATGGACTAAATTCTAGCTCGGAAGAGTGATGATTTACGGGGAAAGGAGATGAACCCTTTTTTCAATTGTTGATCTAAAAGTTTGGGGGTCGGCTTATATTCGGGGTCGGCTTATATTCGGGGTCGGCTTATATTCGGGACAATACGGTAATCCAGAAATGACAGGCTGAAGGCATAATTGCATGATTCATGCTCATATTATGATAAAACACTTGCTTTAAAAAAATGTGATTTTGCCCGTTCCAATAAAATCGGAGCCCTACACATGACGAACCAAGAATTAATCCGCAATTTTATGAAAAACCCAGCCATGTCCATGCTGAGATGAGTTTATTCTTCGAAATTTGTAGACCAAGTAGTTTTTATTGATCAATGAAAAAAGAAATGGATCCCTTGATTTTTATTTGTTGACCACGCTATGAAATAATACAAATATTTCATGCACTTTGTATATTTGTTTATTCATTTGTTTTACTGTTTGCTTATTTATTGTGTATTTGTGTATTTCTTTACCGATGCCGTCTCGCAAGAAACTGAAGTTCCTCTCGAGCTCGAGGAGGTCTGGCATGGACGCAGAGTCCGGGATGATTGTGTCCGGAAGGGCGATGTTGAGGGAGCAGACAGGTGACTGAGACGGTTCCCCTTTAGCCACCTGGAATAACGGGAACAACACACTTGACTACGAGTCAGAAAGTAACTAATTATACCAATTAACAACCTGATGTGGTAAGTGTGATTAGGGATTCAAAAAAAGGAAAATCCGGGACAACGCCAAGACATGGGTATAGTCAAAATCATTTGTTCCAAATTTTATTAGGGGGGAGAGGGGTCGAGGGCTCAACAGCCCCGCAGGGGAATTTTTGGGAATTTGTAGTCTTCTAGTCTTTTTCTGGATGTATTTTCTAGTCATATAAAATCAAGAATATATTTTTTTCTATTGTAATTGCATACAACTTTATACTCTGAGGATGTAGCAGACACATGTTAATGATAGAAAGAAAGGTATTTGAATTTGATCTGCAATTTAATAATTGATTCAAGAAATATCACAGTTTTTTAAATTTAAAACGAAAATAAATTATGACTAGATGAGTTTTACCGAAATGAAAAATACACAGTTAGGCCTATTTATATTTCTTCCGTTTTTGAAAATCAGGGATAATTATTCACCCAACGATTGGGAAGTCTGTTATTTTGAAACCGGGAACTGAAACCGGGACAAATACGTGTCCCGAAATAACTTTTCGGGACACCGGGACAAAAGATGGAAATCCGGGACAATCCCGGTTTTCCGGGACGGATGGTCACCCTAAGTGTGATATTTTCAAATTTATAGAAAGAAATGAAAATAAAAATAAGTTCTAATGATGCAGAATAATTTCAATTTCCTTGTTGGCAAAGGTCTACAAAATTATTACGTGGCTCCAAAACCAACTGGTTGTTAATTTTGGCCTAATTTTCCATCCGACCCAATATTTGATCAATGTGTCCCATGCATTGTGTTAGGCCCACATTCAGTGAGAATTTCAATGTTTTCAAAGATTTTTTTCCCAAATTTTCCCGCCCGGTCTAATCTGATGGAGGTTTTCAAATTTCCGTGATGATTTTTCTTGAAAAAGGTCCTACTAATAATTCACCAAAATAGTTTCACCCAAAACCTACACAGTTCAAAGTCGAATAAGTTTTTCGTCCACAAAAAGTTTCAGATTCATCAGTCAAACCATGTGACCTATGCTGTAGAGACATGTCAATATAGCTTCTATTTTTTTCTTTTCATAGCATTTTGAATTTGGAAAATAGCAGGATCAGACTTCTGTAGCACTTTGTTGCCTTTTCAAAAACATGATCAAACAACATCAAGTGTATTGAAACATCAAGATATACTAGAAAAACATGTATTGAAGCACTTTTAAATTTCATCGCTTCTATAGCAATTGCTATTTTTACATGTCTCTACCTATGCAGTGTGTACAAAAAAACACGGACAAATCTACATAAGAGTGGGATGGAAGTCTTTGCTAGTGCTCATCTAATTTTTTTATTTTTTCTTATTTCAATGTTGCTGCTTAATGACCCCACCAACAGCTAGGTTATACGGGGGTACGAATAAGGGGGTGACTATGAAACTATGAAGTGATGATAGGTGAAAGGACGTCTACAAAAACTCATGCCTTGTACGGGACTCGAACCCACGCCGACTTCGGTTTCTAGCACTAGCGATGGATGTCGACCAAATAACAGGGGCAGCTAATTATAGGATGGAAAAAAATATATATACGGTAATTCTAGAAAAAAATTAAAAGTTGAATCAATTTAGGCTAATAATTGAATAATTTAAAAATTGAATTAATTTAAAAATTAAATTAGGGCCCAATGTGAAAGTTGAATTAATTTAAAAATGATTAAAATTAAAAATTGAATAATGAAAATGAAAATTGAAAATCTAAATTAAATTGAAAATTAAATTTAAATTCAAGTTTGAAAAAAAAAGAGTCCTTGCACTACCTTCGGCTCCCTCATGAACAACATCCTGCCGAGCGCCTCCTCGTCCTGATCCTTGACGCGCACGGTGAACGGCAGCCGGTTCTCCTTGAACGCGGAGAACCCAAGCTGCAGCTGTTCCCCCGACTTGGCCACCGGCACCAGGTTCCCGCTGAACTCCATGTACTGGGTCTTCCCCTCCAGCACCTCCACGTCCCGACTCTTGGCCACCTCCGAGAAGTGCTCCTGGTGCTCCAGCGTCTTGTCCTCCTTGTCGTCCGTCATGCAGAACACGCGCAGACGGGCCTCCAGCGGGTCAACGCGCTTCGCAAACACCACCAACCTGGCAAACATGACAACGTGGCGTGAGAACAATACCAACCGTGCAAGCATGACAGCGTGGCGTGAGAACACCACCAACCTGACAAGCATGACGTGACGTGAGAACGCGCTTCGATAACACTACCAACCTGACAAACATGACAACGTGGCGTGAGAACAATACCAACCGTGCAAACATGACAACATGGCGTGAGAACACCACCAACCTGACAAATATGACGTGACGTGAGAACACTACAATCTGGCAAACATGACATAATTAGTACGGCTCTGCGACCACAGATTCAAGCTAGTTTCGAGTGAGTTTTCCCTATTTTTGAGCAAGTTTGAACCTAATTTTTAGTTTGAGAAAGTTCGAGTTTGAGTACAATTTTAGTTCGAGTTTGAGCACAATTTTAGTTAGAGTTTGAGCACAATTTTAGTTCAAGTTTGAGCACAATTTTAGTTCAAATTTGAGCACAATTTTAGTTCGAGTTCGAGCACAATTTTAGTCCCGAGTTTGAGCATAATTTTAGTTCCGAGTTTGACCACAATTTTAGCTCGAGTTCGAGCACAGTTTTAGCTCAAGCGAACGAGCACGATGAGCGAAGCGAGATGAGCTCAATCCCTTGTTAATCCGAAATAGAAAGGACCCCATAAAAAAGTTTTGATTCATAAAAATTCGGACATTAACATTATAACCAAACATGAAAACATTCCACGAAACATGAGAACGGGACGAACTCTTTTTCGTTTGTTTCCTAACCTAAAAATTACAGGCCATAAAATCAGACACCGTGAACCACTTCCGACTCACTTGGCCATGAACGGTGCGTGCGTTGCCTCTCGGTAAAGATCTCCGGCCATCCGCGTGGCTTCCGCGATGTTCCGGCAGTCCATCAGCCAGAACCGAGCTGACACTGTCGTCGTGAAGGTCACGCAGTCCTTGACGAAGGTCAACGGGGTCGATCCGGTCACGTCTTCCCACTGGGCCTTCGCTGTGCCACCTTCGCAAAGAAGAAAAATTAATTTATAGGTTATGTGTGACTATTGAGGTTTGATAATAGAACAGGAAGATAAATTTATGTGTATTTTAGATCTACGCTGTTAACTCACGACAGTTGACGACATTGGTTTTCTGTGAACGTAAATTAAACTTATAACTGCCATTTTGGTTCAATGTCTATTCTAACATTTTGAAAGTTATACCCAAATTGAATTGTTATTGGAAGTACAGACTTGACCGAAAGTGAACTCCCTATTCTACCTGATTAAACCATGGGATTCAACAGGTATCGGGAAAATAGAAAGCCTTCTTTCACTTATGGTTCAAACTCGACAAAGAAAATGCTCCCGTTTTTCTTCTTTTTTCTTCATCATGTACAACGCTTCAAAGTTGGATTGAACCAAATACTTCAATGAATGCAAACTAGAATATTCTTACATTAACAAGTAGTTCAAATTCATTGCAGACATAAATTAAAAATGCAGTTCAATAATCATGGTTTTATATTTGCTCACAGTGTAGCTAAATTCATTCGGTGTAATGTATAAGAATATAAATATGGTATTAAATAATAAATGTTCTACTAATGAAAGATACCGTGGTAAAATTATTAATTGTTAGTAAATAATGTGTTGTTTATTTGCTTGTTTAATCCATGTGTACCTCACAGGCATGGGAGTATCGAAAATACATGCTTTGAAATACAAAATTTATTATATTTCGTATGTCAAATATATTTGTCGAGGTATTTTACATATCATTGGTAACTGGTAAAAATAGTCGGGTGCAAACGGTAGCCTATATGCATGTCACAGTAGGCCTACGTAGCAATAACTCAGAACAGAGCAAGTTTTGAGTACTTCAATTCATTCATACCAACTAAACTACACGTAGACTCAAAACTTTCCCCTCTCGTGATTGCGTAGGCCTACCAACTAATCAATAATAAATCATTCACGTTATACATATAACAATGCGTGACTAGGTAGGCTATACAGACTCTGTAGTGATATCAGACTGTTCCAATATCATTGTAGGATGCATTTTTGAACAATACAAATTTATTAGGGGTAAGCACGTTTGAGAATTCAAGTTCGAGACCGAGTTTGAGAGAAAATCGCAAGTTTCGAGTTCGAGTTCCGAAAAAAAAATTAGTTAGCTCTATCAAAGTATTGAGTTTTCAATTGGTTTTGAGTGAAGTACGAAATACTATAGAGCGACCATTTTAGACACGCCGCACGCTTACACCACCCAATTACAAAAATTACAAAAAACGATGCTAGGTGGAGATTTGCATATCAGTAGTGACTTCTGGAACCTAAAATTCGGGAGAATCACGTTTTATACACGGAACAACACAAGTACAACAAAACTAGAAAAAAAAGGATCTAAAAAAAAAAAGAAAAAATCGAGTTCAGAAAAATTCAAACTCGAATCTCGGACTAGACTCGGACTCGAAACTCGGACTCAAAACTCGGACTCGAGAATTCAGTTGCTCGCACACCCCTAAAATGTATTATTATTATCATTATTATTATTATTATTATCATTATTATTAGATATCCTACGACAGATTCTGTAAATCTAGTCACGCATTACTCATACTCAATATCAAATCATCCACAGCAGCCATGTTGTTTTTCTATTACCAAGACAACTAAAATAGCTAGACGTTCGCAATGCAGTTCATCATACAGCAAGTTCCACTTACCCTCGCAATACTTTCCTATTAGTGAGTACGGTGATAGTAAAATACCACAAGTCATTATTTTAAAACATATCTCGGCACGAGTTGGTCGATTTCCACCGGCCGGATTCATTCCGGAGTGTTCGGCTCCTTGGTCCGAGCCCGGACGAGCAGATTTTTCAGATATGTTTATAACTCTATCGTTCGTTGTGTCTGAATGGCTCAAGCAGTATGAGGTATGCCTGGCGTGTTAGCGGGGGATGTTCGATTTCCACGCCTTCCTTCTTCTTTCATTACTTTTTAAATATTATAAATAAATGCTTTTTGCCAAAGATTATGTGTCGAGAGGATTTTGTTTTCTAATCCGATATTGTTTAGCGATTGATATTGGAATTATTCTTTATAACGAAACGCACAGGGAGCCGACCTTCCTTGAACAAATCCGGCCGGTGGCAGCAGACCCGCTCGTATCTCGGACTACTTGCCTACATATATATAGATATACAAAAAGCTGCTAAATAGAAGTAGGCCTACTCGTGAGTAGCATGTGTGAAGGGTGAACTAGTCGAATAGAATAGATCTATACTGTTTTATGTAGGGTTGTGCAAGCACAGATTTTTTAATCAAAATGAGTTCCGAGCAAGTTTGACCTATTTTTTAGCGAGACTCCAGCGTGAGAGCTTAAGTCAAGCAAGCAAATTCAATTTGATTCAATATATATATATATATATATAGAAAAATGTAGGAACGAAACTTTTCAACAAGTTTCAGACACTAGATTTTTAATACCAATCTATTAAATAATAACAAAAGTACAAGTTAATCTTTCCACTCTTGCTTGCTCGCTCGAAATAATTCAAGACCCGTTTCGAGTCTTGAAATTTCAATCTGAGAAACAATATTTTTTGAGTTTGAGTCTTGATCTCGACCCGATCACGTTCGAAAGTTTCAAGACTCGCACAGCCCTAGTTATATATACAAACTAGGAACGCTCGAAAGAAGAAAAGCAGAAGCCTATAAAAATGTTGAATGATATTGAAATTGGAATTGTAATATCAAAGTGGGTCTTATAAGAACATTTATAATTTGTACAAGTGGGAGTGTGAGAATTACCAACATGGGAATTTGATTTGTTGTCACCAAGTCTCTTAAAATATCTCAAGACAATTGTATGAGTAAATCGAGGACTGAGACTGTTAGGCAAAAATTCATTCTAGACATACCGTAACAGTAAATTTGTGAACGATTCTAAATATTCAGTGACAAACTAATTTTGTCTACAATTTAATCAATTACTAAATCCAAAGAAGTGCAGCCTACAAAAACAATGTACAAAATGTTAAATTACATACAGAATTAGAATTTGATTTACTATTGTAAGTCACGCACATTCTATTTTGAAAACCACTTGAAAATACTACTGGCGCTAATCTTCCAGATCATCCTTCAAACTAGGAATCAAGTAGCATTTTCCTAGTTCAAGTTGATTCAAGTTGGGCGTTAGGTCTGATAGTAAACAAGGCTCATCTCTCCCATTTTACTCAATTTACATATCCAGCCTCGCTATTTTCCTACACACCAAGTATAGTTAGCTTAGGTTATAACAGGGTAATTCAAGTTGTGCGTTAGGTCTGACTGCAAATAGGGCTTCCCACGTAGCGGCCTCGTAACGACTCGTAATGCGAGCGAGAGAGGGAAATAAAGAGAGCGAAGGGCGAGGGGAGGAGGCGTCTTACCGGTAATGCTGCAGAGCAGACGCAGGGTGGGCGCCTCGCCAGAGTACTGGTTGATCATGCCCCGCGCGGCCGCCTGCGGAACGGGTATCGTCAGCGTGATCGGCTTGTGGAACTTGCGACGCCGCGGCTCCACGGTCACGATCGGAGACACGGCCACGCGGTTCCCGAGCAGCTTGGCCGCCAGCTCCGAGGGGATCGGCTGAGCCTAGCGGGCACGGAGAGAACGTTAACACAATTAATTTGCTTTTATACATTTTTTTTTATATATATATATATATTGGGTATAACGACGCACTGTTATGATACCGCAGATCTAATGGCGTCGGATGGATGATTAATGAGATGATGGGATGATGAGATGAAGGTTCTTGGGTGATGGGAAGGATAGTGGGAAGGAAGCGGTCATGGCCGACTTATTGTGGGAACCATCCCGGCATTAACCTAGACTACAGAGGGAAACCACGAAAAACCACTGTAAAGATGGACGGCGACGGGCATCGAACCGGATCAGAAAACCCCTCGCCTCCCGGATCACATGAAGCAAGCATCTTAAACACTACGCTGCATGTGCCGTTTTTTTTCAATGTTGCTTAACGACTCCACCAACAGCTAGGTTATACGAGCGGTGATAATGGAACGATGAAAATGATGATAGGTGAAAGGATACTTGAAATGCCGCCACTGTGGCCCAGTCAATTATCGCTAGCGATAGAAACTGAAGGCACCGTTGGGCGTGGACTTGAGTACCGCATAAGCCACGAGTTTTTATAAAATTCATATCACCTATCATGCTGCGACGTACCTGTATGGCCACCCTGATCTTCTTGGTCAGCGCGAGCGGTGGAAACACGGCCTGCACTTGCGGCACGACGCTGGACGACACGGTGCCGCCCTCGGGCCCGATGGCGTGAACCTCCTGCCGCAGACGAGAGACGACGGCAAAGTAGCGAGGGAAGTCGGCCGTCAGGATGCGGGTGATGCGGCTAGTGGCCAGGTCCTCCAGCTGACTCAGTTCTGGAATAACGGATCGTTTTAATCGTGGCACAGGATTGAATGAGATGACATATGTGTATGAATGATTATTATTTGTAGGGGTGTGCGAGTTTGAGAATTCAAGTTCGAATAGAGTTCGAATTCAAAATGATATGAACTTGAAATTTTCGAGTTCAGCTAAATTTGAGCTTGAATCGAAACTCGAAACTTGAACTCGAAAAATCCACACTCGCACACCCCTAATCATTTGCTCAGTGGTCATAACAACTGCTAGTTAATTTGAGGTACGAAAGAGCAGACGATAAGGTGCTGTCCATAAGTGACGTTCACAATTCGGATAGATAGGGGGGGGGGGGTCATCAAACATGTGACAATGTGTGACAAGGGGAGAGGGGGTACACAATATGTGACATCCACATTTGCACTACTTATTATTCATTTCTTTCAATATTTAGGAAAATCAGTTGGCGCCACATAATTTGTAAGAAATTCTGAATGAGCAGATGATGATGAAACTATGGTGCGATGATTAGTTACCACTGAAAAATTGCTTACAAATTACAATTGAGCATTGAAAAATTCAATCAATCAAGAAAATCTATGTACCGAAGTATGTATAATTAATTACAGGAGAAGGCCTACATCATTTATAAGTTAGTCTTGAATCCTCGATTATAAAAAACTCTCAACTTGATGTGAATTGCAGCAGACTATGTTGATGCAAAAATTCCTCGTTAATTCAAACTTCAGGTCAATCGTTAGCTCGCCAGCTGAGGCACACTTCAGAGACTGAAGTCACCGTTGGGCGTGGGTTCGAATCCCGCATAAGGCATGGGTTTTTGTAAACGTCCTTTCACCTATCATCACTTCATCGTTTCATTATCATCCGCTCATTCTTACCCCCGTATAACCCAGCTGTTGGTGGGGTCATTAATCAGCATTAAAAGAAAAAAAAATGTCAACTACAGTGAAACCTCTATGCATCGTTTTTCAAGGAACCAGAAAAATAAAACCATCCATGCAGGAAAACGATCCATCCAGGAAAATTTAACATTGATTGTATGGGAGTGGGGTTAGAAAAAATGAATGGTACAAGCAGGAAAACGACGTATCCGGGAACGATGCATAGAGGTTTCACTGTATTCCGAAATGAGTATTTCTGGGTACATTGAATTTCGAATTAAACAGGGATCAACGCGGCTAGAGTACCTACAATAACCGATCCTGCTCATCCGAGTCATCGACTGGTTCTTACCGTCTCCCTCGAAGCTCTCGTTCAGCACGTCTTGCACGGCTTCCTCGCTGGCCTCGAGCGTGTGTTCGCGCCACGACTCTCCGTTGTCCGAGCGCAGGATCACGATCTCACGCTCCTTACCGCGCAGCGACGCAAAGTGCGGCACTTCGATGATCACGGGGCTGCGGAAACATAAACAACAGTTCATTTTCGGTTATTTTTAGGGGTGTGCGAATCTATTTTTCATTTCGAACCGAATCCGAACCAATAATTCATCGAAATGACCGAATCCGAATCTTTTTAGCATGCATTGTGAAGTGTAATAATGGGACAAACGACACTGCTGATCAAGTTACACCGGATCCAGGAAGTGAAAATCTTATCTCAGCATTCTCATAATTACCCCTGCATAAAACATTTGATGCAGCACAAGTCTAACTAGTTCAGCAATTGTTCTTCAAACTTAAAAATACCCAAGATTCAAAATGTGCAAATCTTTTATGTTGGACCGAAAACGAATCTGAAATATATCATATTGTCAAGTTGGCATTACTGAATGTTGTAGTAGTGAATGTTGTCACAATGTGAGGCCACAGGCAGTCTGTTAACCGGCAATGTACAAGGCTCGTGAATAAAGAGATATTATTAAAACTTATTACGGTATGTTGTTGGCTATTATTAATTAATGGTATACAACTGTTATGAGCCGGATTCGATTTCGATTCGGATTCGATTCGAAAAACATGGACTCGCACACCCCTACATACAGGAACGATAAGGATGTGGTTGAAAAAGTTATAGAGAGACCCAGTAAAATGATCGAGGAAATGGGATGGGAAAATTTGGCAAAACGAAGACAAATAGAAAGAATGTGCAATTTTGTTAGAGTCAAGAATGAATATACAGGATGGGATGAATTTGGCAGAAGAATTGGAAAGGGATTACAAAGAAGTACAAGGGGAGGGGTAAGAATGGAAGTGGAAAAAGTGAATAGAGAAGTTACAGGTAAATATGGATTCATACCAAGAACGACGCGGGAATGGAATGAATTGGAAGAAGATATCAAGAACATAACGAAGATTGGTGATTTAAGAAGAGAGCTAAGAAAAAAATGAAGTATAATTATATCGAGTATGTTTGATTGTAATTTCATGATAGTAATCATTACCACCTGTTCTATGAACAATCTGTAATGAATAAATAAAATATGTAATATGTAAATAAGTATTCGGTTTGTATGTTTCAAACTGCGTTCGTCAAGTGGTTGAAAACACCGCCAACAAAACAACCCCTAAACGAACAAACCAACTCACCCCAGGAACTTGGCCCCGACCGGTCCCAGCTCGAGCACCCTGCTTGCCAGCGCCTCTCCGTCCATCAGCGGCGGCGGGTTGTTCAGCTTGTCGCGTCGCAGGTATCGACACGTGATACGCGTCGGCATGGCGGCCTTGCGCGGCGGTACGATGACGCGCACGCCGCTGTGACGGCAGCCGCGCATCGCTCCGCCGCGCGCGTCGACCAGGAAACTCACGAGGAAGCTGCGGCGGACGGGGGAGACTAGTTAGTTGACGTTACGGCGGCGTGATTTGAATATTTAGAAGAATATAGAGTATGAATTATTGTTGTAGGCCTACTTTGTTGTAGGCCTACTTTGTTGTTTTTTGCGATCTACGTAGTGATGAATTTATATTTCTTGAAAGGAGTAGATATATAGATAGATATACGTGAAAAAATCGTTGTAGATAGATAATTGACTATTCTCACATATACAATGTATTACCGATTAAAAGTTTTACTGTCATTCTAGTGATTGACTACGTATATCACACAGTCGGGAAACGGTTTAGTCAAACCGGTTCACGCTGAAACGGTTTACAGATGGTGATATACCTGTCGGTTTTGGTGTAAAACACATTAGTTCCAATCCAGTTTGGCAAGTGGATTGGAGAATTCGATACGATTGATATACACGTCAAACCGATTCAGGGTAACCTTGAACGCAAGCGATAAATCGATCCTTGTTGAATTCCAGCTCCGTTATCGATTATATACCGACTTACGTCACCAATATCCAATATATACCAATTTCCTACTACCAATATATTGACTCACGTAAATATTTAAAATGGCTGGCGCTGAAACGTTGTGACCGCGGTTTTGCCAAAGTGTTTCTGAATCATTGTGATCATTTGTTGAACCGTTTCAGCGTGAACCGGTTTGCCTAAACCATTTCCCGACCGTGTGATATACGTAGTCATTGAGAAATAAAGTGAATCAGTATACACCTATATAGTGGAACATGAAATCAAGCCTCGCTATATCTCATACTATTCCTGTTGTGTCGCCATATATGATAATGCGCTGTAATGATCGATCATAGAAATGGAACGAGTAAACAAATCTTGATAATGAAGTGTGACATTAAACAATACCCGTAAGTTGCAGCAAATTTTGCATGACATATTTTAAATCATGCTACTACATTGACGTTGATCGTGTAATCGAAGTAGTACGAACGGGTCTTGAGGAAAACCGTTCAAATTGGGCCCAATTAATTTATAAAATAATATCTCGACTGAAATGATCGCACTGAACATATTTACAAAATACTATTTACAAATTAAATCCACTATTATTATTACTAGCATGCAACATCAATACGTACAAATATATATATATATATATATATATATATATATATATATATATATATATATATATATATATATATATATATATATATATATATATATATATATATATATATATATATATATATATATATATATATATATATATATATATATATATATTTCTGTGCAGAACAATCGTGAAAAAAATCATGCATGTTATTTACATTAAATACAAACTTGTAAAACCATTAAAAATCAAACAACAACTTTGGTGCCAAAAAAACAAAAACAATTGCTATTTATCATAATTATTCAAGGTTAAGATTAGTGCCTTCATCTTGAATCAAATGATTATGTCCAGTATTTTAGTTAATGATTGATAACCAAAAACCTAAACACTAAGGCCCGGTTTTACGGATCTTAGTTAAGTGCTAATCCACTAACTATTTGTTAAAGGTACGAAAATATCATATTTAACCAATGGTGATAACAAGTTAATCCGCTAACCATTGCTTAATCCACTAACTATCGATTCGTAATACCGGCCCTAACCAACTAGACTAATTTCCAGTTAGGTCTAAAAGTGACTATTTAGTATTTATCAATCACATTGTAGGGGCTACTTCTGGCATATTAGTTGATTGGACGTTCCATCCAAAGCAGTTAACAACGACATAAAATGAAAACCCATCTTCCGGAACTATTCAATCGGACTTCGTATTTAATTACGTAACATTGCAGTAACATAATGCAATGCAAAACGGAACGCGAAATTCATTTCTTTTCTGTGTTTTTACACCACCGAAATTGATATAATTTGACGGTATTTGGTTTCCAACGAGTCACAAAAATCTATTCTATTCTATTCATTGAAAATAACTGCCTGTTGGCTTATGGACTTGTACTACTAGTTCCTAAATAAGCTACAAAAACTATTACTCAATGAACAACCACTATTAGCTATAGGCCCTACAGCCACTATAAACTATACAAAAAGTGTGAGTAATTTGTTAGCTACAAAAAAGATGATAAAATTACTGGAAGGTCAAAACAATGCAACTAGGCCTATGTATTACATGCGTCTAATGAGTCTGCGTTTTTTAATATCGAATTAGTAAATTTGTATCTTATTGTCACCCTGGCTAGCCCCTTCCTTACATATTCAACCTACAATTCCGGTTCAATTGAAATTGAAATAATCACGAATTTGAGAAACTTTGAACAACGATTCTTCCTCCGATCATTTTCTTAAAATATCAGGACTGATGCCCCGCCAGTTAAGATTGTATTTCATAGAATTTATTACCGGTATTCATGTTTGGAAAATGAGGCCCCATGACCCACATAATTATTAATATTACTAACAATCCCAGGTTTACGTATGAATGATTTTAGGAGCAGCTATATTCGTAGAAAACGTGGAACATTAGCATCTCTCACAATCTTCATGAATTAATAAATTGATAAAAGGAATCGATATTTAATCGACTTCTCTTATTAGATAATTGATACATCATCATAATTATCCACAAAATAGATACAAAAACGTATCCATTAGTACGATCATCATGAAGGACTGTGCGTAGGTCTATTCATGAATATATTTCTGGCTAACGCCCATCTGAAATCACCCCCCCCCCCCCCCTTTTTCAACCAACACCAAAATATAAACAAAACACAAACGCTAATTCATCATGCGAATCTATTTCCAAACTATATAGCAGAAACCGCAAGAAGACAACAAGGAACACGTAAGAACACCGTCGTTCCAGAACACAACCAAACGCCACTTACTTTTTCCAGTGCGGAATCCTGTATATTACCATATCCGCCGTTACGTGACAAATCAAAAGAGGAAAAACAAAATGCAGTTAATTATCGTGATGTGATTAAACTAAATAATAACAACAAATGTAAGACAATAATCACAAATGACGATGTCACACACACGCACACGCACACGCACCGCTGTGAGGTTGGAAGAGTTAGATGGATTAGTAGCGAATAGACGAGAATGTGCAATGTATCGTTTGAGAGATCTCAATCAACGGTTTTATTTCGAAGTGAAAAATTTGACGAGTTTGTGCTAATAAAAGAAGTGTGGATTGAAGTTTAATATTTTAATTTAAAATTATTTAAATGGGGTGGTAAAATCCCATTTTCAATAATAGCCTCAATTGGGGAAATTTTGGATCAAGTTGTGATGTCAAGAAAAAAAATCAAAGACAAATTTGGGTTGGATTTAGTTGCCGAGAGTTCACTAACCTGATACCAGATTTTGATGAAAAATGACGATATTTATCTCCCTAATTTTAGAGAAAACTAGAAATCATCATGTCAATTTCAGAAATTATAATCAATATTGTGTCCTCTAGAGACCGTGAGTCATGACGTAGGCATTACACCGATTCTGTATATATATATATATATATATATATATATATATATATATATATATATATATATATATATATATATATATATATATATATATATATATATATATATTGTTTAATGTTGCTCAACAACCCCATCAACAGCTAGGCTATACGGGGGTACGGATGAGTGGGTGATAATGAAACGATGAAGTGATGATAGATTAAAGGACGTTTACAAAAACCCATGCCTTATGCGGGACTCGAACCCACGCCCAACGGTGACTTCAGTTTCTACCGCTAGCGATAATTGACTTAGCCACCGGGGCGGCTCCGATTCTGTATAGAAACAAGAACAGAATCGAGTAATGTCTACGTAACGACTCAGAAAAAGGCCCGGTCCTAAAGGACAAATGAATCGAGAATAATTTCTGGAATTGATATGAAAATTTCGAGTTTTCTCTGAAACTAGTTAGATGAGCGTAGCGAAGATTTTCACTGAACTCTTACGGAACTTTGTCTGTGCGTTTTTTTTTTTTTTCTTTTTCTGTAAGCACTGCACAGGTCGCAGGGTTTGACCGATCGACATGAAACTTTTTTTTTTATATGCAAACTTATCCAACTTAGAACTGTATAGTTTTGAGGTCTAATCGGTTGGACCATTTTTTAGAAACATCATTTAGAAGTTTCTAAAAACCCCATAAGATTTGGCTGAGCGGAAAAAATTGAAAAATTAAATCTCTTCAATATGATTCAAATTTTCCACAAATGTGAACACAAGAATAATATACATGAATACAAATTTGGTTTGATATTCGGACCAGCCGTTTTGGAGAAAATAATATAATAAATGTATTTTATTCATCGGAAAGATAGAAATATTAGTTGAAAAATGTTGCATTGTCGAAGTCACGGATTTCTAGATTCATTGACATCGGATGAAGTTCATTTCAAATCTCGCTCATCGTACAACGCACATCCTGCGTTTGCCTAGTAAATTAAATATCATCATCTAGTTTCATTGTTGTGATGTCCTTCAACTCGATAAAGAAAAACAGAATCAGTTTTCCGCAACGAATCACCTGATTGAGATCTCGAAAACGTAGAAAATAAAAACAGTGTGACATTATTGAACAAAACTTACCAAACACACACCGCAACCGAAGAAAACATAACAATAAGTAAACATATTTACACAACTAGTTTAGATATCTGTTTAGTCCATTATCAATCAAACGGATGCGATTATGGATTATTCTTAGGGGTGTGCAAGCAATCGAATTTGCTAGTTCGAATTTCGAGTTTCAAGTTCAAATTTAGCTAAAGTCTAGAATTTCAAGTCCATTTTTTTTTTAATTTCTGTAGGGCCTACTTGTATTGTTTCGAATATGGAACGTGATTTTTCCCGAATTTTAGGGTTCAGAGGTCGCTACTGATATGCGAAACTCAGCCTAGCATCGGTCGAAAACAAGTTTTTCATTTTTGTAATTGGGCGGTGTGTACTTTAAACGTCCGACATGTTGAAAATGGTCGCTCGAACTCGAACTCGAAACTAGCGATTTTCTCTCAAACTGGTACTCAAACTTGACTCAAACTTAAATTCTCAAACTATATTCTCTATATTTGTCTACGCTCTACATTTGACTCGAACTTAAATTCTCAAACTCGCACACCACTAATTACTATGAAGATTATCTTTATTTAAATTGTTTTTAACGTAATACCTGTCGCGCCACATCCCCGAGCTCTTAGACACTCGGCCGAGCGATGTCAAGGAATGGTCTAGCCTGTCTAAGCATAAGCTGTGAGGACGCGTTCGCAATGAGGGAGAGAGAGAGAAAACATAATAAGCACACAACAATACAAAATAAATTCATTGAATTAATTTTTAAAACTATTAAATTTGTCTATTTTGAGTGATATTGGTTGGATTTCATGGAGAATTAGTTTTTTTGGTAGGAATTTGTTATGCTGAGAGATATCAAAATTTCAATATAAGAAGTTTTGTCTGTTTTAAAAAACTATAAAATAAACTACGTATGCATCAATGAATGCAAAAATAGAAATAATGAAAATTTTGGTACTTTTCAATCTACATTCCTATGAAAAATGCATGACGTGAGTTTAGTGGTTATATGCGTATTGGTTCATTATGGTTTTAAAAATTTCTGAGTTATTTACATATTAAAATTTGATATCTAGAACAATGGAAAAGCTATTGGAGGACATCACAACCCTGAAACTAGATTTCAACGAATAAAGACGATATTCATTTCTCCAATTTCAGAGAAAACTAGAAATCATCATCTCAATTTCGGAAATTACAATCAATTTATTTGTCCTCCAGGATAGACCCTTTTTCTGAGTCGTGACGTAGACATTACTCGATTCTGTTTATGCTTCTATACAGAATCAGTTATTCCTACGTCATGACTTATGGTCATATACAAGAGACATAAATTATGATTTCTGAAATTGAGATGATTATTTATAGTTTTCTCTAAAATTAGAGAAGCATTACGTCATTATTAGTTGAAATCTAGTCCCAGAGTTATGATAACCTTTAACTAAAATACTAATACTCACTCAAACCAACCCATATCGCTTTGTAGGTGTACGAAGTAAAATGTCCATAACGTGTATACAATCAATTTGTACAGTTTGCAGACTGGGCGACATTTTACTGCGTACATCTTTAAAATAGACAGATCGTATTAAACTGAATGTTAAGAGAACCGTGCACGGCACATTCGGAAAGTGCAATCAGAAGGTTATGGAATATTCAAGAGAATTGTTGAGATTAAGAGTCCACGGAAGTCGATTTAGTAGACTATCAGTTTTTGTTGGGGATAACTTTTGAACGGTATGACATATCGAAATTCTAATAACAAGAAAACACAGATATTTTCATCATCTTCAAGATGGTGTAAGTAATAACTATTCATCATATTGCCTAGTTGTCAAGTGCATACGGTTAAAAAAATGTGTTATTTTAGCGGTATACGCGTGACAGTCAGGCGATACGCGATGAATAGTTATTAATCAACTGTCTTGAAGGTATTGAAAATATCTATGTTTTCTTTTTATCAGAATTTCGATGTCTCACACCGTTCAAAAGTTATTACCCAAAAGATGATATTCCGCTAAATATACTTCCGTGGACTGGTGTAGTGCTGTGAAAATTTTCACGAACGGATTTCCGTTTTAAATTCCATGCAAAAACAGTGCCAGTATTTTATTTGTGATTCATTTAATACGTACGTTCATTAGCCATGTTTTACTTTACGACAGTAGAAATTAATTCAAAGAGTGCATTTTGATAAATTGTGAGCGGGAAGAATTTGTGTAGCCTATTTATAGATGATACTATTGAAGATGATCCTGTTGCCAATTCAATTATTTATAAACTTTTCCGTGATAAATTTAGAATTTGGATTCACAGAATTATAGTATGTAGGCTTACAGATATCAAAGATAGAGATTTATAAAACTCATATCTAAGACTACTGCTTTAATGAAAACTATCAAACTCTGTACCAGTAATCTTTTGTTTGTATAACGACCCCACCAACAGCTAGGTTCTACGGGAACCAGTTATCTGACTGGTTTGAAGGCAAATTTATTAGTATATGCATTATGTTATTAATTATTTCAATTTAATTTCAATTTGATATCATTCCAGTTTTCAGTTATGCAATCATGTTTTATTCTATTTTTGTAATGTATTTTATATTTTAGAGTCAGAGAACAATAAAGGTTTATATACCAATATATTGAAAAGATTTTAATTTGTGTGAATCTAGTTACCTAGTTCTAAACTGTCGTACGGGAAAATTCATCTCTCTAATTATGAATTGACAAACGAGGTTCATAAGCCATGCCGATACGTGAAATATTAGTGGTTAGCTCGATGATAAAATATGTGCAAGGTGTTTGAATGTTTGTTAAGTTCCGTTCAATAAATGTAGTGAACAACGTTCAAGTTAACGGGGTGCATGCACGGTCCTAATAAAAATCACGATATTCATCTTTACTTTTTCTTTTAGAAGTTTGCAAACCAGTGTAATTGAATGAGAAAGTATGTCGATTCCAAGATCATTTTAAGCTCTTTAATTAATAATTATTACATTCTATTTTTGTGAACTCAACCAGTTTTAAGAAAATACATCAATGAATTAAATCACATTCTTGGTATTCATTAACGTATTATTTTAAAATTGATTGAATTCACGAAAATATAATGTCATATTATTTTGAATGCGTAAAATTATCTTGAACTTGATATAATTTTTATTCACTGACACTGGTTAGTGAACATAGAAAAAAATAGTAAAGAGGGATTTCTCTATTTGTAGAAGCACCGTGCATGCACCGGCTCGAGCTCAACTCTGACATCTCGCTCTATCCCATGATAACCCACACGTAAGAGCGAGATAGCCGAGTAAAACTAAGATGGAACGAGGTTCACGTATGAATCACAGCAATGTACAAGAGACAAGAACAATACAAGAACAACGACCCAATAGAGAACGATTAGATGAGAAGGTGATAGATATCCATCCACCACGAAGTCGCATCAACAGGAACAGAACGATAATGTACACGTGAACGAATTAGAACGATTGGTGATGAGATGGTATAAAACAGCCAGCTTAATATAGTAGAACAGTACAACAATTGAAAATAGAATAACTTGATTTTTGTGTCACAAAAAATAGAACGTTTTTGAATATTTGAATATTCGTATTCTATTTTTATCAACATGTGAAGCTTCACACAATTGAATAACTTATTTGAGAAAGGGCATTAGTCCAGAATGTCAGAATTTGAGTTAAGACTTGGAAAAATTAATTTATAAGTGGACCTACCAAACTAATGAGAATGGGCATCAGTCGAGGACATAAACCCTCTCAAATGGCCTAAAATTTATTGCGTTTGGCAGTTCAGAACTGATGCCAATTTCTTTTATTTAGTCTGTTCTAATTATCTCGAAACTTGTGAAATGTACTGATGCCATTTCTCAAATAAGTGATCAACTTCGTAATCCCCAACTAAGCTAAGAATGATAACGTAGGATCGTTAAGACAAGGGCGATCCTACCACTCTAAAGAAAACCACAATGTTTTATAGCGTAACTCATACAACAAAGAGATATTTAGTCAGTTAACAAGTTAACACGGATATGAAATTCATCGTAGTAAGCTGGCTGTTTGAATAAGATCACAATGGATTGTATGAACGATTAAAGGATGTAAAGAATGAATGTGCCGATAGTGCAGTAAATGAGGGCGATATGAATCACGTACGCAGAGAAATGGATACGCTAAAAACATGATATTATACACACTACAAGATTTTACAATTTCTGAAAAATAAAATACATTAATCATTACAATATTTCCTACGTGAATTGCGAATGAATCTGATACATAATTGACAGATACATTAAACAACTAACAACGTTCTGAGAATGGCCATTATAATTATGAATAATTCAGACTCTCTACGATTATTCACTAATATAAATACTAATGTTTCGATTACGAATCAACTATCTAGGCCTACTTATAAAACGATCCATAAGTATATTTTATTTTTATTTGACCTGACTCATCATTTCTATTTATCTCATATTTATTTTCAACTGTACCTATTTTAATGTGAATCTATATTTTATCTATGTATCATTTTGTAATGGATATGCCACATATTTCAATATTCTTGTGAGAAGAATGTTGAAAATCTACTAGCAACAAATAAATGAATAAAATAAATAATTAATTACAGGTATTACAGTTAGATTACAGTTCATACAATAATTATTCAGAATTTTCATCTTATTTTCATCTTATTTTTGTATTCCCATTTATACTAATAGGTCTACTTCCTAATAATGTCTATAATAATTTTTTCATAATCAGTTATGCTGGAATTATTATCATTATTGGAATATTTTTTACTTGGTTCATTATCATTAATTATAGTACGGTACCGGCATGTTTTTTTTGCAATTAATTTATATTTCCTTATTATTATATGTCTTTGGCAACCATATATATTATGCCATAGATATCTTCATTCAATATAGATTTATATATACAAGCTTAAACAATTTAATAACAATTAACCAATCAAAGATCCAGACAAAAAAGACCCGATCAATTCCGTTCTCGACTTACCCGATATGCACGGGCGTCCTGCTGATATCCACGTTATCGGGCGCGTGACCGAACTCTCCCCTCGAGTCGGCCGAATACATGTCAGCCGGCGCGACCGACATGCGGTACTGGCCCATCTCGTCGCGCGACACGTCCATCGACACCTCGTCGCCGCCCATCGACTTCATGTCGTCGACCGTCATGTAGCGGTACTGGTGGTGGTCTTCGTCGTCACCTAGATGCGGGCAGAGAGGGGCGGTTAGTATTGGCAGCGTCAACGTGTTACATAATCTTAGTGACTTATATTGCAACTTCGTCGTCACCTAGATACGGGCAGAGCGGGCGGTTAGTATTATAATAATAATAATAATGATAATAATAATAGAAAGTCTTTATTAATCGTGTAAAACAATGTTGTTAGTCATAAAGGGCGAGGTTCGGTCAGCCGACCGTTCTACCACCTAACCTTACCTATGAGAGAGTGGAAAATTTCAGATTAAAATACAGTTATTAACAGGTTAAAAATTCAAATACAATTCAGATAACTTCTTATATCATGAAAAATGTTCTTCTTCAAAAAGTTGCAGACGTTTGATTTGAAATTAGCAGCTGAATTGCTGTCTTTGACATGTTGTGGCAAATGGTTATAAAGTTGAGCTGATGAGAACATTGGACTATTGGTTGATATGGCTAGAGTCACAGTTTTATTAGTCACAGCTATATCCGCGTCAACGTGATAGCAACAATCGCAGTGACTTATGTTTGAACAAGATGCATTGAGGGTTGCGTTGGGGGTTATGGGGTGGTCAACATCTTCAGGGTCAACGTGACATATCAACAATCGTAGTGACTTCCGTTTGAGCATGTCACACGATTCAGAGGAGTGTGTTATAGAATAATATCGATCCATAATGAATATTCACTATCGGTTTCATGTATGTCATTTGTTTGAAACGGTCCGTGGTGAGGTGAAAATAGATTACAAAAATATCAGATGTTACTGTTTGTTCTTATTACTACAATATTATGATTAAAATCAATATATTATGATACTATATATTATACAATATATACCATGTATAATATATTATAATATATACAATTGATCTTTACACCTACATTTCTATCAAATTTGACCATTTTGCATTTTTGACAATAATTATTTTCTACGTCATATGATGTATTTGTCAATTTTGTATCTTGCGCCGTAAACTATTATGGTAATTTATATCGATGAAATCACTTTGTCGGGAACTTTTTTCCCCTCCAAGTACTAGGTTCGTCTTAGAGATGGGGTACTGACATTTCAAGTATTGATGTAGGAATATAAAAATAGTCAACAATAAAATTGAGTTAATCGATAACCAGTATCAAAATAATCACAATATAATCAAATATTGATTAACAACTATGTCAAGTTCATCACAACGGACACCACTCCCTATTGACCAATCACAATTCATTTACTACCGACTCATTCAAATATTTAAAATAAATTTGTTCAATTAAAATCTTAGAATGCAACTAATTTGAAACTGTACGTGAATGGGGCCTTGTGATAAGGAACTGAAATCCTATTGCGCGTGTGATTAAAATCATTTGAAAGTACAAGTCAGCTATGGGAAAGATGCACATGTCAGCACATCGAATCAGCGTTGACACGATAACGTCAAACGTGTCGCGTAGTAAACCAATCGTTCAAAAAGAAATACTTCTTAGAACTATGCTAGAATATACGACAATTACATCTCACTTCACAATAATATCAATACTAAAATAACATATTAAAAACGAGAACCTTCTTTACCGTCCTTACCCGACAACCAATCAGTAAGCTTTTCACAACTTTTAAACACAAAACACTAAACTTTAACACAGTAAGCTTGATAGACCTGGAAATGAACCGTCGATTTGTATTTTATAATAAATATATTAATGAGAACTCAGTTACACCTGGATAAAGTCCAAGGCACTTGATACAGAGATATGACAATATCAAGAAAGAAGCATGGATGTAATATTGTTATCTTTCTAATGATGTAATTATATTATGTATTTTCTACAAACTTTGATTACTGATTAGATATCAGAAAAAAAACATTATTTTTTCAAAAGCTTGTTATCAAAATTATTAATGGATAAATATAGCTATTAATAAATATACAATTATGTTAAAATATTAATAATTATGGGTTAATCTATTTACGTGCTTGATCTTTATTCAATGTAACATTGTTCCCTGTACGTAAAAGTGACATACAAGTTTTTTAATTAACTACATTTATTTCCACTATGCGATTGGATAGTAAATATAATTAATTGACTTATGTTATTTATGTAAATAACACACATATTTTAGTCTGTCATGTCGTTAAATAGCTACCAATACTGGAAAGTTGAACCCAGACCATATCTTGTACATTTATTTAAAAACAGAATCACATGAGACATGTAAACATAAAGAGTAACAAAAAACAAAACACAGACAGGTATTCATGCAGACCACGTCACCACATGCAACAAACGGTACTGTACACATTCACAATATAATCGTTCGAGCGATGGAAACAATTCACAAATACAAAATTGGTGAGGTTGTAAAAACATTCATCAATTTATTGACAAATTTATCCACGATATGTATTCGCAAAAAGTTCATTACAATTTATACGCCTAGGACTTTCCCCCTGAAATGTTCTCTTTGGCTCGTGAGAAAGAAAACCCCCTCACATAAGTTTATACAAATTTATGATAAAAACAATATATACAAAATAAAATAAGTCTACGTATGACGATTAATATGATACATACTTACATATGTAGACAATTATACACAGCTGTATGGTTACAAATCGGGTGAAGAGTAACTAGGGTTTTGGGGAGGGGGGGGGGGGGGTGATTACACAAATATATAATTAGACGAGCTTTAGCGAGGATTCAATTTGACATACTGAAAAAAATTGGTGTTCGTTTTTATGTTTTTTTTTTTTTTTTTTTTTTTTGGTTCTCCACAGGTCAAACGGCTACAGCTATCAACTGCAAACTTTTTTTCAATATGGTTCCTCATCTAACTTAGATCTGTATAGTTTTGTGGCATTATCGGGGGGTAACTTTTTTTTTATGAATTTTAGAAATTTCAAAAATACCCATTAGAATAACATGGCGGAAAATAAAGGAAATATTTTTTTTTTCCCAAAAAAATGAAATTTTGCGTGAAGTTGAATTACATTTTGATACACATTTCTAAAAATTTTCAGCTTGATCGGGTCAGCCATTTTGAAGAAAAAAAATAAAATGTGCTAAATTGGTACCACTCGAAGCAGTTCTTAACCATTACTACCCATACTATTACTATCGGCTCGTCTAACAACGCATATGGCGTTTTCCTAGTTTTACTTCAATGGTGAAATTTCATCAGCCTGGTAAGAATTTAATTTGTCAATTACAATTAAATTATCACATGACAGTAGGGTACCTATATAATATATGAAGAACTCTGATATTGGTGTTGAAATTATTATAATTTAATTATTATATTTATTATTATTAATACTATGAAGAAATGTATATATTAAAAAGTGAACAAACTAATAGTCCATCACCCTTGAAAGTACAGGCCTACTAGAAATTTTCTGAAATTAACCTTATATAATGAAATTTGTATATAAGAAAGTCAATTTCTGTCCTCTTCAATTTTGTTACGGAAAGGCCTGTAGCGTATGTGTACCAAAGTAGCTTTTGACTACATTAACTGACATTACAAATCAGTAATCACCTTCTAGTTTCTTTTCACCCCACTCAACGGTACTGAAATATCTTTCACCGTTGTTAAATGTACAACCCTCCGAACCTAAAACCACCGAACTCGTACGTAGAAGCAAGCAAATCAATAGCGACAACATTACGTAACATGCAACCTAATTACGAGTAAAGCGCAATGAGAAATGTACACGGGACAAATTGTAGTTTTGCTTGGAAAACGCACTAGCGGAAGACGACTTACGAGCGAATTAAAAACGATGCTAACGGTAGTGGCAAACGTGACGTTAGCGTGGATCGGCAATTTTTTCTCAATATACTATGGTTTGGCAAACGACCCCCCCCCCCCCCCCCCCTATCTTCGAATAAGTGATTAAATATAAAAAAGTTAGGTTAAGTAATCACTTACGACAGTCACAATGTACAGGAATGAAACCAGGGATGTCGTTAGGATTTGTGTAGGGGGGGGGGAAGGTTACCGCCCAGCTGGACACCACCCACGCGCTAAAAGGGGGTCTGGAGCCCCGCAGTGAATGTTTTGTAATATGGTCATTTTTAAATTGAATTATGGAGTCTAATAATTTAATCATTATGGATACCTTTGAAGTTATTTACAATAATTATACCATTATGGAAATTTTCGAATTTATCCTGCGATTTCTCCCAGCATAGCTCCACAGGGACTTTTTTGATATACAGTCATTTTTTTACGTGATGTTTACGTTTTAAGATCAGTTTTAGAGTTTGATAATTGAACTATTAGGCCTATATATAGACATTTCCAAAGCAATTTTTAATATTTGAAGTTAATCAATGTGGACATTTTCAGTGTAATTTTCGCAATCTCTCCCAGCAAAATATTTCATCGTGTGTTTATTTGTAGGTCAATATATAATTTTTTTTCAAAGGATTAATTATTGGTGGGGCGCAAATGACAATTGGCAAACGACGTCCCTCAATGAAGCCCCCCGTCACATAATAATCTTTCATACTAACACATTTCCCATGCAAAACATCAATTTGTCGCGCGTGAATGCAAACAAAAGCCAAACTAGTGGGTAATGGCCGAGCGAGCGTTGACTCAACTTACGTGTGTACTGCATTTGTCCCTGATAATACGGCAGGTAGACGTGCTGGGCGTGTGCCGGCTTACCGTACACGTTCATCACCGTGTCGGTGAGATCGTCGCCACCTGCCGGACACAAGCCCGCAAGCGCGATAAGCAAAACCGCTCTCGGCTCGACGTTACCTGCGAGCGCGTTATCGTCGCGACGGAAAGGGTTCGTATCGCGGCGTCGCGAGGTGGTTGGTTATGTTTCTGTTTGGGTAATTTTGGCTAATAGGTAGGCCTATTGTTCGATATTTGGATATGTTTTAATATTGACTAAAATGTATAATTTTGCGCTGACAGGTATTGTTCGATACAGTGAAACCTCTATGCATCGTTCCCGGATACATCGTTTTCCTGCTTGTATCATTCATTTGTTCTAATCCCACTCCCATATAAACAATGTTAAATTCTCCTGGATTGATCGTTTTCCTGCATGAATGGTTTAATTTTCCCAATCCCTTGAAAAAAGATGGATAGAGGTTTCACTGTATTCAGATATGGAGATATTGACTACAATGTATAATTTTGCGGTGATTAATTCCTATTGAATCATGAGCACAGACTTGTATACACGAAAGAAGAAAGTTATCTACCAACTAAATTCTTGGGAGTGACAGTAATTTCGCGCTGAAAGGCGTTGTTCGATATTTCGATATGAAAATATCGACTAGGAAGTATAATTTTGCGGTGATTAATTCCTTTTGAATCATGAGCACAGACTTGTATACATGGAAGAAGAAAGTTATCTACCAACTAAATACTTGGGAGTAAAAATAATTTTGCGCTGCCAGGCATTATTCTATATTTGGACATGAAAATATCAACTAAAATTATCATTTAGCGGTGATTTAATCCAACTAAATCATGAATACTAGTCTTGTATACACGAAAGAAAAATTTATTTACTAATTAACTATTCCAAGTAAAAATAATTTTGCTCTGACAAGCATTGTTCGATATTTGGATGTGAAAATATTGACTTGGATGTATAATTTGGTGGTGATTTAATACGATTAAATCATGGACACTAGACTTATTTACAGGAAAGTAGAAAGTCTAGAAAGTCTAGAAAGTAGAAAGTAGATCTTGTTACAACTGTAATGATTCAACGCCTATTGTTGACTTTGTCCTGTGAAATCAGAACACTACAGCTGTATAAATACATTGGTGATATTTGTGATTGCTAAGCTGGTAAATAGATAACCTTCTTAAATGGATACAAGTATATCACGTGTCATTCATAAGTGAGTCTGATTTTAGTATTGTTTTAAAATGTAATTGGTAAATATATGTTATAAAATCTAAAAGAGTCTATAATTATTTACTGGCGAGTCTATTACGATTTATGAAGCGTCAAAACGAATTCAAACGAATGGCACTAAAAACAGATAAAACCAGTCAAGCAATAGCAATCTTTATTCTTTAATGCGGTATCGACCGTCTATACCGTAATCTCAAATAATTAGTTGGGTTAGAAGCGTACTTATAGCCCATGAAAATTTATTATACACAGATGTATGTTTCATTCATTGATTATTATGAACAAACTAGATAGGCGACTGAGAAGTACGAATAGGTGAAATCAAATTTTAAAATGATACTGGAAATAGAGTTTTGGAAAAGTTAGTACAATTAAACAACCCAGTAATGAAATTTTATAATTCCTCTAATTGATTGGTTGTTAGGGTTTAAAAGCGCGTCGACATCAAGGTCATTTTGCGCCTAAATTCCTCCAATAAACACGACAGAATTCGATCGACCCTTTCCGACGTTACGATAATGTACGTCGCGGAAAGCACGACACGTACGTTCGTGACGTACTTGGACGTATTGTTATTACCAACATGCGAGAGTGAGAGTTATTTAGCGTCGGTTACAATAGTTAAACCAGCGTCGAATGTTGTTATTCACCCAGGCGATTATATTTCAAGCAGACATTTTTTATTGGATTTACTTGCTAGGAGGCACGGGAGCGATTGGAAGTTAGTTGAAAATCGAGTTGCGAGGGTTTTTATAGGGTAACGAATGATTCAAAAGAGAAAAAATTAAAAAAAGAATATGAATTCCACGACTGAGACTTCTTAGCATGAAGGTTATTCAACTTGAAGAGCGATACGGGCCTACGAGAAAACTTTGATTGTTCCGTCATCTTATCGGAACGCTAATTTAAATCAATCAAATTGATCACTTTGGAATCACGTTAACCAAGATATAGGCCTAAGCATCTTGATTTTTTCCGTTCATATGATGTCTCAAATTGAACGGAAAATAATTGTGGATTTTACCAATTTTCAATAATTTGTTTTGATTTTGTATTTTTAGGTTCCATTGAAACATGTTCAACATTTCTCAGGCTATTGATTGGTTTTTTGGAATTGCTTCAAGCATTTCTAAATTTCAATTGGAATTTGCCATCGAAAAATTTGGAATTTTTCCAAATTCTTGTACTTGTTATATATAACTTGTATTGCTATTTTTCAAAAACAAATTTTGTAACTTCCAACAAAAATTATTTACAAACTCTTTCAGAAATTTTATGAATTTTTTCAAATATTCTGTTAGAAAACATTTTCAGTATTTCTTACAGCTACTTTTGGCCAAGAAACTGAAACTCCAATAAATCGACCTCGCTCCCTCTCACAAGCAAACAAATCCGTTACATTTCATTCCGTTTACAGATTAGTCCCTCGGATTAAACGAGTCGCCATTATTCAGAACACCAACTCGTTGCCCTCGTCCGTTCACTCCGTCTCGTTGTGTAACCAACGATCACCAACACATAGGAACCACCTCGAACTCAAACACACACACACACAAAATACCACAGACGCTAAAAGAGTTACACAATTTCACGAAGAGTTACACTAAATCAACACTAACCGAGTTACAAGCGGAACTACGGAGATTGGTCAACTGTACCAAAAACAAACTGACCTTAAAACCAACTGACCTAAACTTCTATTTCTTGAGAAATGTACAGAAGTAAAATTGAGGGGTTTGGCTCCTCCCCTTCACAAATTGTTACCACCCATCATATAATTATTAAGGTTAGGTGGGTAAGGTTTGTGTCCAATAGAATTTCTCAAGGGAAGGAGTCAAATCTCTCACTCTATAGCCTGATTTACACGGTCCAAGTTTTCATCCAAGTCCGTGGATCCAAGGGTTGGTCCAAGTACCTTGACAGCAACTAGGATGGAACATTGAACGCCTGTCTTCACAGTCCAATCTACTGAAGGCCATACACGGCACATTAATCCCAATAGTTGAACATGCGGATCGAGTATCTAGATGACTTGTAACAGCTGACTGGCAAAAAGAAATGGCGGGAGACCGAGCGGTTGCCGTTAAGTGCGCATGCGCGCCAGACTTGTGTGGCGTCAAAGCCTCTGATCGGTTGGTTTCATCACAGGTTGAACAAAATATAGGAATTTTCTAAACAAAATGACTTGGATGAAAGGTTGAATTCCAGGGTTGAATAGAAGCTTTTTGCTTCAAGTTTTCCATTAGACGATCCAAGAACTTGTAATCAACCCTTGAATTCAAGGACTTGGATGAAAGCTTGGACCGTATAAATTAGGCTCAACTTCTGTACAGGTTGTTCAAGAAGTAGAAGTTCATGTCAGTTAGTTTTCAGGACAGTTGAGTTTTATGACAGTTGGTTTTCAGTACAGTTTGTATCTTCTTTTCTAGAAGTATCCGAAACATCTTAACCAGTTAGGCCTACTTACATTATTAGATGGTATCGACTACGCTAACGGGAGTTTTACGAAATCTCAATTGATTCAATCTGGGATTAATTCAAGGTTATTATTTTTGAGATGGATGTTGTGCGAAGTGAACGGAAGATAATACAACAGAGTAAGAGAAACGGTGTGGTGAGTGAGTAAGGGATGGACGAAACACACGGACAGAGTACAAAAACAAAAACAAAAAGAACGAGTATGAATCTAAAATTGGAATTGATATGGTGTAACCTAATTAGTCATTACTCGTTAGGCCCCGACTACATTTTCCAGGAAAACATATATGAAAAAAATATATTAAAGTGAAAAACTTACTAATACAAATATTCAACATAGATAGCATATAGGTGGGATCAAAATGTAGTAAACAAATAATGGAAAACTTGTTAGATAGGATATTCAGCTTGGATACAAACTAAACTTTAAAAAAATATATATATTATATTTATATTAGTATATATTGGTATTCAAGCTGATCACAACTTAAATCCCAGAATTGAAGTTTCAATCAAGATTTCGTGAAACTACGCCTTAATTAAGAAGTTATTGAAGTATTGAATTGAAGTAGTCCGAGTAGAAGTAGGCTACTACTACAGTAATAAACTACGATCAATTATTAGATGATTTATTAATTAAACGTGAGTCACGTCATTGGCATGCATATTCATTACTCAATAAGAGAAAGGAGAATCACATTAGTTTACACAGTGACAACTTGTTCACGATACAGTGAAACCTCTATGCATCGTTCCCGGATCCATCCTATTCCTGCTTGTACAATCATTTTTTAAATTTTCCTGGATGGATCGTTTTCCTACACGAATGGTTTCAATTTCCCGGTTCCTTGAGAAACGATGGACAGATGTTTCACTGTACTCAAAAGTACGGCCTACCGGTAATCTGAATTCCGATGTCTCATACCGATCGAAAGTTATCACCGAACTTCGATGCTCCCTTCCACTCTTGAAATAGACGTAATTAATAAAGCTGCATCTTCTAAATATATACTCCTAATTGTGCATTGTACACACTCAATTTTGTTCTATTTCCCGTTTACCAATACTGGGAAACTATGTAGTAACTAACATGCTTCTATTCACATAATGTTGACTGAGAGTTATCTAATAATAACTAAGACCTACATCTTAAATGGGGCCTAGGGCCTCTAGGTAGTCTGTGTTTATATCTAGTTCAAGTCTAGGTTGTATTATATATATATATACAATGTGGAAATAAAATATTAAAATAAAAGTCATACAAAGTTCCAAACTTATTCTATTGCAATATTCAATATTTAGGGTTAGAACTAATGTTGAACACAACCTCAAATATTAAGATTTGGATTTTATGTAACCTATGTGCCTAAATTGCATCAATATCTAAATTATTCTAGGCCTAATTCAATCTCAACCTAGGTAATTCTCTCCAACTGAGAGCCAGTTTTACAGATCGCAGTCAATACTAATCCACTAACCATAAGCTACGATACTAATGGTGCTACTCATCCGCAAAGGGTTAACAACTAGAAAATTCACGTATACACTTCAAAAATAATCAAAAGGAATCATGAAAAATCAAAAAAAAAAAAAAAAAAGAAAAAGAAGAGAAAATTCGAGAAAAAACTGAAAAATCACAAGAAATCACAGAAAATCAAAAGATTACAAAAAATCGTAAAAATAATGTTGGAAAAGAACAAAAAAAAAGTCGAGAAGAATAAAAAAAAATCCAAAATCAGGTGTACACTGGAATATCAAGTTGTTAACCCCTCGTAATCCGCTAACCATTAGTTAAGATACAAAAATGAGATATGCAACCGAGAAAGATAACACGTAAGTCTATTAAGGCGGTGCATACACGGTGCTTTTAAAAATAGAGATACTATTTTTTTTCTTTATCACGAACAAGTGTACCGGTATTTGAATAAAAAGTACATCAAACCCGAGATGATTTTATGCTCCTTAATTAATATGACATTCTATTTCTGTGAATTCAATCAGTTTTAAGATGATACGTCAATAAATCTTATCACATTATTGATATTTATTGACGTATTATCTAAAAACTGATTGAATTCACAAAAAAAGAATGTCATAATAATTAAAGAGCATAAAATTATCTTGGGTTTGATATACTTTTTATTCAAATACACTTGTTCGTGATGAAGAAAAAAAATAGTAAAGATGAATTTCTCCATTTTTATAAGCACCGTGCATGCACCCCCTCAGTCTGATAAGTATTGTTAATCCACTAACTATCGACTTATAAAACTGAGGCCAACTTCCATATTCTCCCGCACACGTACTCACACAGATCGACTACAAACGTTAAGAGAAAGCAAAACGGTACGAGCGAGCGAGCGAACTTACCTCCCTCGTCTTCCGAGTCCGACATGAAAGTTTCCGCCATGAGCTCTGGCGCGACGACGCGGTACTTCTCCTCGATGTTGGTGACCGTTGTCGTTGTGATCGTTGTCTCCGTAACGACCTTCAACGTCTCGACAACGCTCACGTAGCCAAGCTTCTGCGCGATCGACAGAGCCGTCTGGCCGTTCTGGAGGGGGGCAGAGTAGCAACGCGTTTACGATCATATCTTACGAGCGCTTGCATGGTAACGTATAGACATTAAATAATATTACTTGGTGTGGATAGGGGAAATGGCCCGAGGTTAATATATGAATTAGGTGAAAGGGAAAGAGAGAGCAGCTTACCGAGGTTCACAAGTAGATAGGCCTACTTATGGTGGAGAGCCGTTGAGAGAAGACAGAGATGAAAAACACTTGAGATTTTAGACGTTTCGGCTGTTGCCTTTGTCACACTAGAGTAGGTAATCATTTTACCTACTCTAGTGTGACAAAGGCAACAGTCAAAACATCTGAAATCTCGTGTGTTTTTCATCTCTGTGTTCTCTCAACGGCTCTCCACCACAAGTAGGCCTATCTACTTGTGAACCTTGGTAAGCTGCTGTTCTCTCTTCCCCTTTCACCTAATTCATATAAATGATATTACTGTTATTTTAGGATAGATTAGCCTACATTGTTTGGGTTTCAAAGGTCACTGGTTAGTTCAGGTCAATTTATATTCTGAGACGAGATTTGGTTAGCCCAAAGGTTCGAGTGGTTACTTTAGGTCAAGTTATTGTTTTATGATGAAGGTAGGCCCTATACATTAGTTCATTATTATTTGTAGAGCATATTCTTCTTTGTACTAGGCCTCATATATATTATTGGTACAGTATAGGCCTACTAGTCTTACACCTATCTAGTTCAAGTTAGGGCCTTCCATCTTAGGCCTACTCTTGGACAACCTTATACATCAACTCAATTTTTTCATCACCTTTAAATTTTTAGTTTTCGACATTTTTGACAATTTTTCATTTCATTTTCTAAAATAATTTCATTTTTGAAATTGAGCTCATTTCAATTAGGCCTACTTTTTTTTTTTAATTTCAGCAATTTTTCAAAATATTTCAATATTTTTTTTTAAATTAGGCTTATTTGAAAATGGTATAAACGAGTCGAAATTTCTCATTTTATTCATTTTATTCAAGTTCAAAATTTGTCAAGAATTTTTCAAATTTCATCGACACTTTTTCTCTGAACACCGATTGTCGACTGAACAGCGTACGTACGTTTGTGAGTGCGTCCGGGCTGGCCTTGTTCTCCAGCAACAGGTTGATGACGAGGGTGTGGCCCTGCTGCGCCGCCTGGTGGAGGGGAGTGTAACCGACAGCAGTGCTGTTGTCGACGCCAGCTCCGTGGTGCAGCAGAAGACGAACCATGTTCAGCTGACCAAAGTGGCAAGCCACGTGCAGCGGAGTGTACCCGGCCTAGTAAAACGACGAGGAAATAACGGCAAATTTCAATTCAATTCAATTGCACATGGAGGGAACGGAAACGGTTCTTCAATCAACCACTTGATAGGAATAGCCTCCAATACACCGGAAAAAAAAAACACCGAAAATAACGAAGAACGAAAATAACGATTTTTTCATAAATGATAGTATATTATTTTGGCAGAAGGGGAATAGTCCCCACTCTTTTAAAACAATATCGTAGCTCCACCCTGAATCGTCCTTCTACTCGGGCCTTGCCTCTTAGTACAGTCACACTGAGAAATAACATTTTCGGTGTTCGTTATTTTCGGTGTTCGTTTTTTCGGTGTTCGTTTTTTTCAGTGTTCGTTATTTTCGGTGTTGGTTTTTCTCGGTGTACCAGAGCAATCCCCTTAATAGCTGTGGACACGCACACATGCCTGTACATACTGGAAATTTGTCTGTTCGTAAAAGACAACTTGGCTCTGTTCCAAGATATTCGCGAAACTTAACTTCTACAGCATTGATGAATACCTGCAATCCCAGTGTTTGAAATGAAATATTGTTTTACTTTCATCTCCATTTATCATCATTCACTCATTCACATTCTCATATTAATTTTAGTACTTGGCACGGTTTATACAATGACATTGTTCACAAACTATGAATAAATAAATAAATAAATAAATGAATATGCGTTCTTGAACTTTCCAATACGATGCCTTCAATATCTTGACAGAATTACGTTATATTGTCATAGGACTTGTTCAATTTGTTTGCGCCGATATCACATTCTAATGGAATGAAAAATTATATAATAAAGTTGGTCGTTATTCCAAAACCTAATTCTAGGCTTTGCCTCTTTACATGTGTGAAATTGACGAGCCTCTGAAAGTGGAATAACAGTGATATCGGCGTATATATTGTTCCCCCACAATATTTCAATACAGTTGAACCTCTTTAGTACGCTTTTCAGGGGACCAGATAGAAAAACTTACTAAAGTGAAAAACTTACTAGAGAAACTATTCAACATGTGAGAGCATATGGATGGGATCAAAAACTAAAACTTACTAAAGTGAAGAATGTACTAAAGAGAAACTTACTTAAGAGGTTCTACTGTACCATAAAACCATTTGTTTCTGTTATATATGATACAAAATGCTATCTAAACACAAGTATCTGTGCAATATAACTGGAAAATAACTCAGCCTGGGAAGTACGGTAGTGATTTCGGTCAAGCGGTTACGAGTTTGAACGTGTGATATTGGAAAGTTGACCCACCTTGGTGACGGAATCCACGTGAGCCGCGTTGGCAATCAGGATACTAGCGCAGTTCACCTTGTCTTCTTGCGCGCACAGATGTAGCGGAGTCAAGCCGTTCTGGAACATGACGACAGACATCACTTATTATTACCATGACATGTGATATAATTCAGAATGAAAACACTAGATCAGCTTTTCGTAGTAGAAGACACCGCTTTAGAAATTGAAGTAATCGGGGTCAAAGATAATGATTCACGCTGACGATATCTTGGTGTGGGGAAACAGCAGAGAAGAGGTGCAAGAGAAAGTAGAAAGATGGGAAAAAAATGACTGAGGAGTTTGGGATGAGAATTAGCGCAGAAAAGAGCAAAACAATGGAAATGAGCAAAGAGAAAAGAAAGATCCAAGAAAAAGTACAGCTGCAAGGTCAAGAACTAGAAGAAGAGGAAGACTTTTCATACTTGGGAAGTGTAGTGAGTAATAAGGCCAAAGTAGAACCAGCATTCAATAAGAGAATAGCAAAGGCGGACGGGATATTTTAAAAAGTGAGGAAGCTGATTTGGAACCCAGATTTTCCGAGGAGTGGGAAGATTCTCATTTTCAAGGTCGACTGCATTCGGTACACAAAGCATGGAACAGCTGAGCATGCTTCCACTCATTCTTACGCGTCAAATAAGAAGGATGGAAATTGGGAAAACAGTGATAACTTCACGGAATTCACTCGGATTATTTTGAATTATCCAATCCGAAATCAGTGTTCAAGCAATTGAAAACCATAAACGGAGAAAGCCGGCGGTCGAACAGACGACTCGCGCGGCCGATTGACGATTGCCCGAAGGAACGAAATATTAGTTCGAATTAGGGTTAACCAAAATTTGGATTAACCATATTAATCAACATTGAAATGCCTATACCTTCAGCTGGGGACCGATTTCAAGTTCGAAATAAACCATCGAAGAAAACCATCCGTTTCTCTCTCATCTACGTGCGATCCCCACCTACGGTTATATAACGTGGGGGCAGGGGGGAAGAATTTCTCACTTACGACAGTCACAACGTACAGGAATGAGACCCTATAGCATTGACGAAGTCAGACGTGCAATTCATAACATGGGGTGTGTTTCTCACCTTGGCCTTGTGATTGGTGTCTGCCTGATGCTCGATCAGCAGAGAGGTCATGTCCGTGTGACCTTCCTGACAGCTGAGGTGGGGGGAGGGGGGTGTGTTTCTCACCTTGGCCTTGTGATTGGTGTCTGCCTGATGCTCGATCAGCAGAGAGGTCATGTCCGTGTGACCTTCCTGACAGCTGAGGTGGGGGGGGGGGGGGGGGGGGGGGGGGTGTGTTTCTCACCTTGGCCTTGTGATTGGTGTCTGCCTGATGCTCGATCAGCAGAGAGGTCATGTCCGTGTGACCTTCCTGGCAGCTGAGGTGGAGTGGAGGGGGGGAGGGGGGTGTGTTTCTCACCTTGGCCTTGTGATTGGTGTCTGCCTGATGCTCGATCAGCAGAGAGGTCATGTCCGTGTGACCTTCCTGACAGCTGAGGTGGGGGGGAGGGGGGGGGGGAGAGGGGTGTGTTTCTCACCTTGGCCTTGTGATTGGTGTCTGCCTGATGCTCGATCAGCAGAGAGGTCATGTCCGTGTGACCTTCCTGGCAGCTGAGGTGGAGTGGAGGGGGGGAGGGGGGTGTGTTTCTCACCTTGGCCTTGTGATTGGTGTCTGCCTGATGCTCGATCAGCAGAGAGGTCATGTCCGTGTGACCTTCCTGACAGCTGAGGTGGAGTGGTGTGAAGCCGGCCTTGGATTCGGCGTTGGCTTTAGCACCGTATTCTAGCAACGTCGTGGCGATATCCATCTGTAACCGAACACCGTCAGTGTTAGCAACGTGTTACGTGAACCTGCATTATATCTAGTTCCTGATTTCAAGAATATACTCTTTCCAGGGAAGAACTATTAGAGTGTAATGAGCATCCCAAAAGATAAATTAAATAAAACTGACATTATGCATCAGTTTCATCATATATTTCATATTTAATAATTAGACGAGCTTTAGCGAGGATTCAATTTGACATACTAAAAAAAATTGGTGTTTGTTTCTATGTTTTTTTTTTTTTTTTCTTTCTTTATGTTTTTTTGTCAGTTCTCCACAGGTCAAACGGCTACAGCTATCAACTTCAAACTTTTTTTCAATATGGTTCCTCATCTAACTTAGATCTGTATAGTTTTGTGGCATTATCGGGGGGGTAACTTTTTATTTATGAATTTTAGAAATTTCAAAAATACCCATTAGAATAACATACAGGAAAAAGAAGAAAATATTTTTTTTTCCCCAAAAAATGAAATTTTGCGTGAAGTTGAATTACATTTTGATACACATTTCTAAAAAATTTCAGTTTGATTGGGTTAGCCATTTTGAAGAAAAAAAATAAAATGTGCTAATTTGGTACCACTCGAAGCAGTTCTTAACCATTACTACCCATACTATTACCGGTACTATCCGCTCGTCCAACAACGCATATGGCGTTTTCCTAGTAGCATATAAAGAACAGAATTTTGCAACCACCAGAAAAACTCTTCGCATCAATCCTACTATTAGGCTACACATTATATTTCCAAGTTGTGAATTAGGCTACACTTCTTTCGTGGATACAAGTACACGAAACGAGTCCGACTAGTTGTTTACATTTACATATTTACATATTTTATTTATTCATTACAGATTGTTCAGAAAACAGGTGGTAATACGTAATGGTTAATGGGTACAAAATTGCACATTCTTTCTATTTGTCTTCGTTTCGCCAAATTTCCCCATCCCATTTCCTCAATCATTTCACTAGGTCTCTCAATAACTTTTTCAACCACATCCTTATCGTTCCTGATAATCTTCCAGCGCTTCTCTCTCCCCAATACCCTTCTTGCAGCAACCCTTTGGACGTTCTCCACAGCCTTTATTAGTCCAACTTGATGCGGACATGTTTACCCGCACGTCTCACCTGGTTCTTGCGCGCCGCGATGTGCAGCGGAGTGTGCCCGTTCTTGGCGGCAGCGTGTGGCGACGCCCCCTTATCGAGCAGCAGCAGCGCCACGCTCTGGTTGTCGTAGTGACTGGCCACGTGCAGCGGGGTCACGCCGTTCTACACACAAACAAGCGACGGTTGACAACTCAGCAGTTTATATTGTGTTTGGGAATTACTGAAAGAATAGCACGACACTGAAACTGCTTTTCAACGAACAATGTCGATATTTATTCAACCAATTTTAGAAGAAAATAGATATAATCGACACAATTACAGAGATTATAATTGGGTTTAGACATTTTTTAAAGAACATTACAACCTGAAAGTACATCTCAACAAATCATGCCGATAGCTATTTCTCTAATTCTGAAGAAAACTACACACAAACAAGCAACGGTTGACAATTCATCGATTTATATTTAGAAATTCCTTGAAGGACATGCAGTACTGAAACTGGATTTTAACAAATAATGATGATTATTTGGGCATTTTCACACAATTTTAGAGAAAACTAAAAATCATGGTTTAAATTTTAGATATTATTTGTGGTTTAGGAGTTTCTTTACGGACATCACAACCCTGAAACTAGATTTGAACGAATGATGACGATATTTATTTCTCTAATTCTAAAGAAAACTAGTAATCAACGTCATAATTTCGGAAATTATAATTGGGTTTAGGAATTCCTTGAAGGAAATGCAGCACCGATACTAGACTGTAACGAATAATAACGATATCTATTTCCCTAATTTGAGAGAAAACTATGAATCATCGTTTCAATTTCAGTAATTATAATGAATTTATTCGTTCCCCAGGACCCGGCCTTTTTTCCTCGTCGTGACGTAGGCATTACTCGACTCTGCTTATGTTTCTATACAGAATCGGTGATGCCTACGTCATGACTCGTGGTCTCTGGAAGACCAAAATATCATTTCAATTTCTGGAATTGAGATGATGATTCATAGTTTTCTCTAAAATTGGAGAAATAAATATCATCATTATTCATTAAAATCTAGTTTTAGGGTTATGATGTCCTTTAATATGGAATATATCGTTAAACTCATATTGCTGGTATACGAACAAAATACACAACAAAATATTACTCAAACTTTAAAACAACAGTAAAACAGAAAAACAGTGTTTTTCAAGGAAAATTTTTATGAACATAGAATTCTAAATAAGGTAGCGCTTATGTTGTTTTCTATATTTGACTAGCTCATGATGATGAGATCTGATGATTCATAGTTTTCTCTAGAACTAGAGAAATTAATATAAACATAAAATTCAAAATATTTTGTTTTTTATATTTGAGTAGCTCTTAAAGAAGATATTAAAATATCTAGTTCTCGTATTGTTCCCGTATTGTTCCGGTATAGTTCCCGTATTGTTCCGGTATAGTTCCCGTATTGTTCCCCTATTGTTCCGGTATTGTTCCCGTTACTGACCTTGCCCTGTGCGTCGACGGGCGCCTCCTTCTGCAGCAGCAGTCGAGCGACGTTGAGGTTGCCGTACTTGGCCGCCAGATGGAGCGGAGTGAAGCCCTTCTTGGTGGTCGCCGTCAAGCTAGCACCGTTCTCCAATAGCACCGCGGCCACCTGGGAACACGCACAAATACATGTCAGACACATTCAATTCGGTCCGGCAGATTAACACTGTCACACCAAGTACGCAGGGCCGTATCAAGACATTTTGAGCCCCTGGGCCTACCCTAGCAAATGACAAAATATAATGTCTAACAAACTGGCTAATACATGAATTGTGTGAAAGAGAAAGAGAGAACAGCAGCTTACCAAGGTTCACAAGTAGATAGGCCTACTTATGGTGGTGGTGCAGCCATTGATAGAGAACATAGAGATGAAGTAACACAAGATTTTGACGTTTCGGCTGTTGCCTTTATCACTATAGAACATTTAATGAGCCGCCCCGGTGACCAAGTCAATTATCGCTAGCGGTAGTAACTGAAGTCACCGTTGGGCGTGGGTTCGAGTCCCGCATATGGCATGGGTTTTTGTAAACGTCCTTTCACCTATCATCACTTCATCTTCTCACTATCATCCGCTCATTCGTACCCCCGTATAACCTAGCTGTTGGTGGGGTCGTTAAGCAACATTGAAAAAAAAAAAAAAAAATTAATGGGTGATAACAATTTGTAAAGGGGAGGAGCCAAACTCCTCAACTACACATCTGCACAGGTGGCTCAAGAAATAGAAGTCAAGGTCAGTTGGTTTTTATGTCAGTTGATTTTCAGTGTGGCCTACCGCTGACCGCGTCCCGTTACAATGTATCTCAGTTTTTTTGTTTTTTTTTTTTTTTTAATGTTGCTTAACGACCCCACCAACAGCTAGGTTATACGGGAATACGAATGAGCAGATGATAATGAAACGATGAAGAGATGATAGATGAAAGGACGTTTACAAAAACCCATGCCTTGTGCGGGACTCGAACCCACGCCCAACGGTGACTTGAGTTACTACCGCTAGCGATAATTGACTTGGCCACCAGGGCGGCTGTATCTCACCTCTTCCTGTCCCTCCTTGGCAGCGATATGCAGCGGCGTGTACAGGTCCTTGGTGGTGGAGTCGACGCTGGCTCCGTGTTGCAGCAGCAGCATCACGATGTCGGTGTTGCCGAGCCGGGACGCCACGTGCAGCGGAGTCTGCTCCTCCTGTTCAACGACACACACGTTACAACCATTCACTTCGTTTCACTCGTCCACCTGACAACGATAAGCACGTTACAACGATTCACTCGTCCACCTGACAACGATAAGCACGTTACAACGATTCAATCCACTTCACTCATCCAACTAACAACGATAAGCATGATACAACGATTCATTCCACTTCACTCGTCCAACTGACAACGATAAGCACGTTACAACGATTCACTCGTCCAACTGACAACGACACACACGTTACAACGATTTACTACATTTCACTCAACCAACTGACATCGATGAGCATGCTACAATCAGACATACAATTCATTCCATTCAACTAACTGGCTGAAAATGTGTACAATGGTTGTTACTACATTCAGTAGAAATTTTAGAGGTTTTGGAAATTTCAGCTTTTTCAAGTATTTCGCCTCCAGCTTATTCTTTTTGGGATTTTCCATACTTTGCACATTTTTTCTGGAAAAACCGTTCAACAGATTTTTCTGAAAAACAATCCCAAGCTATTCTGGTATAACGTCAATTTGAAAAAAAAAATTCGAGTTGATTGATCCTTTTTCCTGACCTGTATGCCGCGTACAAAATTACACAAAAAAAAAAACATAAGAACCAAGCCCAAATTTTTTCGGTATATGGAATGAAAATCTTCGCTACGCTCATCTAATCATTTTTTTTCATTATTATATCTTGATACCACTCAAAACTTATCACCAAAAAACTGCTAAATAGTCGCTGAATCGACTATCGTACGCTTCTGAAGGATTTAGCAACTGATCTACCCAACTCTACATCTAACTCGGCGTCTAGATTACCTCGTCAGCCACTAACGCACGTAAACGTCACTCACCCTGGCCTTAGCGTCGACCTGCGCTCCGTTCCGCAGCAGGATACGAATGATGTCCGTCTGGTTGGCCCGGGCGGCCAGGTGCAGGGGAGTTTCTCCGCGCACGGTTGGTATGTCCGGACTGGCGTTGTGTTGCAGCAGGTAGATCACGATGTTCATGCAGCCCATGAAGCTGGCTACGTGCAGAGGGGTCAGGCCAGACTGGAAACACGACAACAACAAATATTAGGGAAACGCCACATATCTGTTATATGAATTGGGTGAAAGGGAAAGAGAGAACAGCAGCTTACCGAGGTTCACAAGTAGATAGGCCTACTTATGGTGATGTTGCAGCCGTTGATAGAGCACATAGAGATGAAGTAACACAAGATTTTGACGTTTCAACTCTTGCCTTTATCACTGTAGAGTAGGTACTAGGTAGGTATTACCTACCCTATAGTGATAAAGGCAACAGCCGAAACGTAAAATCTTGTGTTACTCCATCTCTATGTACTCTATCAACGGCTGCAACACCACCATAAGTAGGCCTATCTACTTGTGAACCTCGGTAAGCTGCTGTTCTCTGTTTACCTTTCACACAATTCATATATTGAGCCCAAGGTTTTTTTTCCTATACACACCAAGTCATTTGCCACATATGTGTTGTTAGACGAGCGGATAGCCTAATAGTATGGGTAAAAATGGGTAAAAACTGCTTCGAGTGGTACCAATTTAGCACATTTTATGTTTTTTATTCAAAATGGCTGGCCCGATCAAGCTGAAAATTTCCAGAAATGTGTATCAAAATGTAATTCAACTTCACGCAAAATTTCATCTTTTTGGAAATATTCTAATAGGTATTTTTTAAATTTCTAAAATTCATAAAAAAAAAAGTTACCACCAGATAATGCCACATAACTATACAGATCTAAGTTAGATGAGGAACCATATTGTAAAAAAGATTGAAGTTGATAGCTGTAGCCGTTTGACCTGTGGTGAACCGACAAAAAAAAATGAAAAAAAAAAAACATAAAAACGAACACCAATTTTTTTCAGTACGTCAAATTGAATCCTCGCTGAAGCTCGTCTAATTAGAGATGATTAAATCGATTGTGAATTACAAAGAAGACGAATATTAGGGCTGTTTAAGCAGAGCATTTTGAATTCGAGCAAGTTTTGAGCACAAGTTTAGCTTGAGCGAGCAAATTCAATTTGAATCAAAATTAAATGGAGAACAAAACTTTTGAACAAGTTAAGACTGTATTTTTAATACCAATCTGTTCAACGATGAGAAGATGAAAATTTTACCCTTTCACTTTTGCTCGCTCGAAATAGTTCGATGAAATGAATGGAGATATATTAGAAATATAGATCCACTACAGTAAGCCCTCATTAATCTAAACTCGGTTAATCCCAAATTTGGCATATTTCGAACTTGAAGTCGGTCCCCGGTAGAAGGTATAGGAATTTCAACGTTGATAAATACGGTTAATACGAATACCAGCTAAACCAAAATTCGTGCTAATATTTCGACCGTTCAATTGATTCAACACTATTTTTGAATTGGATTATTCGAAATAGTTCGAGTGAATTCCTTGGAAATTGACAAAATTCTAAGCGGGACAGATGACTTCATGGAAAAAAAGTTTTTTGGTCAACTCGAATTTTCATAAATCGTAGTCCCAATTGTTTTTTCTCTTCCATTTCGGACTAACAAGGGTTTACTGTATTATAGAAAAGATCTGCCGTGGAATGCATCCCGAGTTGATTTCAACAATCAACAATCAACAATCAACGAACATAAAGATACCGCAACCCGAAAATTGATAAAATAATGGACAAAATAATTGACAAAGGAGAAAATATTGAAAATATAGGTCGCACTATTGTAGGATGCCATGGAATCAACATCGTAACGTAACAATACTCCAACGTGAGGGGTTACCAACAAAAAAAATCAAGTGCACACTTTGAAAATTAATACAAAAATACAAAAATAAATAAATAAAAAATTTGAAAAAAAATCAAGTGTAGGCCTACACTTTGAAAAAAAATACAAAAATACAAAAATGAATAAATAAAAAAATTACAAAAAATAAAAGAAAAAAGAACACAAAAAATAAGAAAATCAGGAAAAATCAAAAAAAGAAAAAATCAGGTGTACACTAAAATGTCACGATGTTACCCCTCGCTCCAACCCTCGCCACCTACCTCCGTCGTAGCCTCGATGGACGCTCCGTACTTCAGCAGCAGCTCGATGACCTTGATCCTGTTCTTCTTGCACGCGATGTGTAGCGGCGTGAACCCGTTGAGCGCGCGAGCGTTCGGGTCGGCCTTGCGGTCCAGCAGAAGCTTGGCCACGCGGACGTGGCCGCAGTGGGACGCGACGTGTAACGCGGTCAGGTAGTCCACCGTCACGTCGTCCACCGGAGCGCGGTGGTAGAGGAGGATGCGGGCCGCGTCAACGTGATCGCCCTGGGCTGCCATGTGTAGCGGGGCTAGGCCGTTCTACGAGCAAACATCACATTATCACTACTTTTCACGGTTTATTATTATTACTAGAAAAACGCCATGCGTTTTTAGACAAGCGGATAGTAATAGTATGGGTAAAAATTGGTAAAAACTGCTTCGTGTGGTACCAATTTAGCACATTTTATGTTTTTTCTTCACAAAGGCTGACCCGATCAAGCTGAATTATTTTAGAAATGTGTATCAAAATGTAATTCAACTCCACGCAAAATTTCATTTTTATGGAAAATAAAAATATTCTCTTTTTTTCCCGCTATGTTATTCTAATGGGTATTTTTGAAATTTCCTAAATTCATAAAAAAAAGTTACCCCTGATAATGCCACGAAACTATACAGATCTAAGTTAGATGAGGAACCATATTGAGAAACGCGTTAACCACTGCGCTGCATGTGCCGGTCCATGAAGTATCCCAAGTAACAAAGTTCGAAGCGGATCTCCGTTACCTTTGTCTTGGATCGTATCGGCGCTCCGTTCTCCAGCAGAATGTCAACCACCTGGTCGTGACCCGACCTGGCGGCGCAGTGCAGAGGAGTCAGGCCGTCCCTCGTCTTACTCTCGATGTTCCCGCCCTTGGTGATCAACATCGAGACCATGTTCGCCTTGCCCCACTTGCACGCCACGTGAAGCGGGGTTATGTTGTGCTGAAACACGACATTCGTTACAAATATTACAACTGCATCAAGCGGGTATCAATTACAATCAAATTAAAGAATACCGGTAATCTATTTGATAGATATATTGAATTGGTTTTATTGAGTGATTGATGAATATACTTTCAACTACCGTATTGTCCCGAATATAAGCCGACCCCCAAACTTTTAGATCAACAATTGAAAAAAGGGTTTAAATCCTTTCCACGTAAATTATCACTCTTCCGAGTTAGAATTTAGTCAATTTCGTATTGCGCACGTGAGGAAGCTATGCCAACTGCGTGTGTGAAACCGTTGCTAGGGGCCTCACGATCGTGTGTACTCGGCTAGTGCCAATGACGCGCGATCGTCATATGGCCCGCCTACTCGTCAAGGTCTGTCAAGACAATGCAGCTAACAGCTCAACGTGCCTTTGTTTATTAATGAGCGTCAAATAAAATTGATGGATAATGGGAAAATGATGCTTCTTCGTGATAAAACATTTATGAAACGTGTTTTTAGTGCAATATTTTGCAGTTTCAAGTTGATTCCATTGTTAAGAGTGTGCATGTGTAGTGCGCCCAATCATATTTAGTAAAAAACGTGTTTTTGACCGATTTTAGGCCGAGATCCGCATATGAGCCGAGGGTGACTTTTGGACTCGCAATTTCGAGAAAAACCCTCGGCTTATATTCGGGACAATACGGTACTAGCTGACTGCATTGGTAATATTTTAAATAATCAAAGTAATCCAACCTGTACCCACCTCATTATTTCTCATATCACTAGCTTCTCCTACAATGTATCATGATCTATCATCCATCTCTCATATCGGCCATCACAAAAATATATTCTTCAAATCAATTCCTACTTTCCAATAAAGGCAAAGTGAAAAATGATTATTTAAATAAAACAATGAACACATTTTACACAAACTCAATACAGTACATACATGTACAATGGTTAATGGCAAAAGTGTTTACCGGTATGGCAAAATTGATTTCAGACAAGTTCTAAAATGATATTAAACTGAATCTAATTATTTGCAAAAGGCCCATTTTTTATGAATGGATAGTTAGAGCCCATATTACCAATAATAAATATGTGTTAATTACGCTAATTAATCAATTGCAGTACAAAAATAACATTGGTAACCAAGGGTAATAACAAGCTAATCCACTAATTATCGCTTGATCAACAAATTTATTATTCCTAATACTGGCCCTTAGGCCCGGTTTTACGAATCTTAGTTAAGTGCTAATCCACTATTTGTTAAAGGTACGAAAATATCATATGTAACCAATGGTGATAACAAGTTAATCCGCTGACTATTGCTTAATCCACTAACTATCGATTCGTAATACCGGCCCTTAGTGGATTAGGCAACAATTGGTGGATTAAATTGGTATCACCCTAGGTTACATACTTTATTTTCATACCTCAACTAATTGTTAACGGACTACCGTATCAACTAAGTCTCGTAAAACTGGGCCTAACAAAACTACTGAAATTGAAAAAATATTACAAGAATGAAGCTGAAGACAGTTAGACAATACGATATAAATGTGAGTACGGTACATTATATCAAAGACAGTATTATTATCATAGGCGTGCGCACAGGGTACGCCTGGTAGGTGTGGACCGTAGCTAATGCATCACCGCGCCGCCAGGTGGTGATGCATTAGCTACGGTCTTTATAGCCTACTCTTTTTGTTTACACATTCTGTTAATTTTACATATCATATATTTGTCATTCGTAAATAGGGCCTACAACAGATAAATAAACTTTACTTTCGATGTCGAGTATTATAAGTGTCAGATTCTCTTATCGCGATCGCCAAACTAGGATCGCGTATCATCTCAAGCTTCGCCCTCGAATTTATAAAATCTACTCATATGTCGCCCAGGGCACAAAAACATCACGAGCCGGCTCTGGAGTTACTTCTAGATCCTACGAAACTGTTTCCAAATCAAGTAAATCAAAAAAAATCCCTGTGGGACTGACATTGGGGGGCAAGCCCTCCCCCCCCCCCCCCCCCCTCCTGAATATATATATACTACTCCTTTAAGCAGATGGTGAACTTTATATCATAATTGTATGCCATCTTCCATTATAATTATAGACGTAGTTATGTATGTTGTTTATACCCCCACAATAAGAGGCCGTATCTGATGATTTGGGCTGCGCACGCCTATGATTATTATACGGGTAATTCACAATAAGGGGCTGTCCATAAACGATGTCACACAATTTTAAGGTATATCGAACCCCCCTCCCCCCTTGTCCGATTTGGTCACAGAGATGATGACCCCCCCTCCCCCCCTTTAATGATGTCACAATCCAGACAATATTACCTCCCACCATTCCATGAAATTATTCATGCGAATTTGGAAAAACTGGGATTGGGATATTGAGAAAAAGTTCTCCTCAATTTTTTAATCCCCTAAAAACCACCTAACCACCTAAATTCTGCATTAAAATATAAGTTCTTTCAAATTATATGGCGTCAACTTATTTTCCTGAAAATTGAAAGAAACAAATAATAGGTAGTGTAAATGAGGATGTCACATTAGTGTACATCCCCCCCCCCCCCCCCCTTGTCACACATTGTCACATGGTTGATGACCCCCCCTCCACCCCCCCCCCCCCCCCCCCCCCAAATGTGGACGTCGTTTATGGACAGCCCCTAAGCAGTACAATCTGAATGAATCTCTCGTGCCGTGAAGGTACCTTAGCGGAGAAGTTGATGTCGGCCCCCTTCTCGTGCAACAGGTTTGCGATGTTCTCGTTGCCGTAGTGAGCTGCGATGTGCAGCGGAGTGAAGCCGCTCTTGGACGTGACGTCAGGGTTGTGGTCGTTGTTGAGCAACAGGCTGGCCGCCTTGCAGTCGTCCTTCTTGGCCGCAATGTGCAGCGCGGGGAGACGCACCTGACAAGTTGATCATTTTAAATACTGTTATAAAGACAGTTGTTAACCCCTTGGCTACTGAATACTACTTTGACAGTGTGGCCAAAACAAATGTATTTAATTTCAGAAATTTACAATTTTAGGATTTTCTTTGCAAATTTTCTTAGCAAATTCTTTGAGAACAGATAACTCACTAGAGTCTGTATTGTAATGACGTGTAATATCTGGAGAAATAGCTGGAATAGCAGTGAGAGGGAAAACATTGGAAAACAATCGGGAATATTGTTGTTTTTAGGCCTAGGCCTAACCTTGGCGCGTTTTGCTGGGCCTGGTGCCGGATCGTCAACATCTTCATCGTCTTCTTCTTCTTCCACTTCTGATAATACTACATTATCATTATCACTAACAACTGATGAACATCTTCCACTTCCATTTACTATACTGTCATCATCACTATCTTCATAATTACTATCAAAACTAAATCTAAAATCTCCGCGTCGTTCACTAGATTCCTTACCGCCATCTTCACTAGCTTTTCAATAAACTCAACAAGTTAGAAACTCAGTATCTCCTTTCGTAATTGATATATCGCATATTGTGGTGTATACATTTAAAGCTGACTTCATTATCTTTCAACTGATAGTACTAGTAACGCCATCGGCCGTCAATATTTGAAGCTTTGAATTATTAAACAGTGGGCGGGAATGGCGCGAGCACAGTTCGTCAAAGTATTGGAGGGCCTGCGAAAAGTTGGAGGGTGCCACTCGTCATAAGTAGCCAAGGGGTTAAGATCGTAGCTACGATAAACCGTCTTTACGAGCTATTGCAAAGGCCATAGCTACGAGATACCGCAGATACAGGCATAGATACAGAGATACAGGGGTAGGTTTACGCAACGTAAATAGAGCATTATTATTAATTCGCGTGGGAAATTATCATTCTGAAAAGAGACAATCACTCGAAACGAGGATAGTCTCGACTATTTTGGTACGAAAGGTCACCCTAACCTGACAAAACACAAATCTATAGTGCTTAAAATATAGTGCCTCAGTCTTATAAAATGGTTTACCCGCATTCCAAAATCTAAATTTTAATAAAATTCAAGCATATTTAATCATTATTTTTTCCATGACATGGAAGTGCATATATATGCGCACTGTCTTCTAGTTTCAGTGAGTATAATTCCATGCCATTTTTTTCAAAATGCATTTCAAATTTTAATATAGCTTGATCGACCAATTTATGTTACCGCAAGCGTATATTTTGCCATTGACAATGATTGGAGTAATCATACGGAAAAGAGGAAAGTTTTCAATCAATTTAATGTTAGTTTCGATAATCAAAATTAATCCTATTGATTATCGTATCGCAGAGATAGAATCGATTATCGTAACCTTCAAGAAACTATTCAACGTAATCGGTATATCAGTTATTGTTCTCAAACGTACATTATTGTTGACGAACGTAGGCCTATATAATTGTTCTCGAACATACATTATTGTTGACGAACGTAGGCCTATATAATTGTTCTCGAACATACATTATTGTTGACGAACGTAGGCCTATATAATTGTTCTCGAACATACATTATTGTTGACGAACGTAGGCCTATATAATTGTTCTCGAACATACATTATTGTTGACAAACGTAGGCCTATATAATTGTTCTTGAACATACATTATTGTTGACGAACGTAGGCCTATATAATTGTTCTCGAACATACATTATTGTTGACGAACGTAGGCCTATATAATTGTTCTCGAACATACATCATTGTTGACGAACGTAGGCCTATATAATTGTTCTCAAACGTACATTATTGTTGACAAACGTAGGCCTATATAATTGTTCTCGAACATACATTATTGTTGACAAACGTAGACCTATATAATTGTTCTCGAACATACATTATTGTTGAGGAACGTAGGCCTATATAATTGTTCTCGAACATACATTATTGCTGACGAACGTAGGCCTATATAATTGTTCTCAAACGTACATTATTGTTGACGAACGTAGGCCTATATAATTGTTCTTGAACATACATTATTGTTGACAAACGTAGGCCTATATTATTGTTCTTGAACATACATTATTGTTGACAAACGTAGGCCTATATAATTGTTCTCAAACGTACATTATTGTTGACGAACGTAGGCCTATATAATTGTTCTTGAACATACATTATTGTTGACAAACGTAGGCCTATATTATTGTTCTTGAACATACATTATTGTTGACGAACGTAGGCCTATATAATTGTTCTTGAACATACATTATTGTTGACAAACGTAGGCCTATATTATTGTTCTCGAACATACATTATTGTTGACAAACGTAGGCCTATATAATTGTTCTCGAACATACATTATTGTTGACGAACGTAGGCCTATATAATTGTTCTCGAACATACATTATTGTTGACGAACGTAGGCCTATATAATTGTTCTCGAACATACATTATTGTTGACGAACGTAGGCCTATATAATTGTTCTCGAACATACATTATTGTTGACAAACGTAGGCCTATATAATTGTTCTTGAACATACATTATTGTTGACGAACGTAGGCCTATATAATTGTTCTCGAACATACATTATTGTTGACGAACGTAGGCCTATATAATTGTTCTTGAACATACATTATTGTTGACAAACGTAGGCCTATATAATTGTTCTTGAACATACATTATTGTTGACAAACGTAGGCCTATATAATTGTTCTCGAACATACATTATTGTTGACAAACGTAGACCTATATAATTGTTCTCGAACATACATTATTGTTGACAAACGTAGGCCTATATAATTGTTCTCGAACATACATTATTGTTGACGAACGTAGGCCTATATAATTGTTCTCGAACATACATTATTGTTGACGAACGTAGGCCTATATAATTGTTCTCGAACATACATTATTGTTGACAAACGTAGGCCTATATAATTGTTCTCGAACATACATTATTGTTGACAAACGTAGGCCTATATAATTGTTCTCGAACATACATTATTGTTGACGAACGTAGGCCTATATAATTGTTCTCGAACATACATTATTGTTGACGAACGTAGGCCTATATTATTGTTCTCGAACATACATTATTGTTGACAAACGTAGGCCTATATAATTGTTCTCGAACATACATTATTGTTGACGAACGTAGGCCTATATAATTGTTCTCGAACATACATTATTGTTGACGAACGTAGGCCTATATAATTGTTCTCGAACATACATTATTGTTGACGAACGTAGGCCTATATAATTGTTCTCGAACATACATTATTGTTGACGAACGTAGGCCTATATTATTGTTCTCGAACATACATTATTGTTGACGAACGTAGGCCTATATAATTGTTCTCGAACATACATTATTGTTGACAAACGTAGGCCTATATTATTGTTCTCGAACATACATTATTGTTGACGAACGTAGGCCTATATAATTGTTCTCGAACATACATTATTGTTGACGAACGTAGGCCTATATTATTGTTCTCGAACATACATTATTGTTGACGAACGTAGGCCTATATAATTGTTCTCGAACTTATATTATTGTTCTTGAACGTACCTTCCCTCTGGTGTCGTTCTCCAGCAGCACGGCCACCACCTTGTCGTGACCTTGCTGCATCGCCACGGCCAAGGGCGTGAACCCGTCCTGCGGACAAACAGTCACGATAAAACAACGACTTCACACGACAAGGGAATACAGTGAGGAATCATTGCCGAGTTGTTATATTACACTTCTCTTTCAATAAACTAGTTGTACCGCTTAAATACTTGATAAAATGACTTTTAATAAAATTTCATTAGATTATGAAGCATGGAGGGAAATCAGGAATTTAGTGAAGACTTCCACATTTTTAGAAACGGGTAGACACAAATTTGAATTTGCAGCACGAACTTACAACACAAATATTGGTACATTTCCATTTATTGGATGGAACCACCACTTCAGAACGGACTACATAGAATAAATGTGGAATACAGAAAGATGGAAAAACAATATAGAATGAAGATAACAATATAGACCTGTGAGCCTTCACACAAAAGAAGAACTAAATACAGTGAAACCTCTATGCATCGTTCCCAGGTCCATCGTTTTCCTGCATGTATCATTCATTTTTCCCCACCCCACTCCCATATAAGCAGTGCTGAATTTTCCTGGATGAATTGTTTTCCTGCATGGATGGTTTTATTTTCCTGGTTCCTTGAAAAACAATGGATAGAGGTTTCACTGTACTTGTAAAAACTTTAGAAATTACATAATCTCGTTGCAACTTCAAGGATTCAATGCTTCTGAAAGAAACAATATTATTTCATTCGTTAAACCTTGTCCTGAAAAATCCCAATATTCTAAAAATTCCACAGCTATACAAAAATAATTACGATATTACTGTTTATGTTGGTCTACTGGGAGATGGACTAAATCATGACTGGCCTGAATACGGTAAGTGGAACGACTTGAAATAGGAAATATAGGATTAAGGGGGTGCATGCACGGTGCTTTTAAAAATAGAGAAAATCATCTTTACCATTTTTCTCTATGTTCACGAACCAGTGTAATTGAATAAAAAGTATATCAACTCCAAGATAATTTTACGTTCTTCAATTAATTTGACATTATATTGTTGTGAATTGAATCAGTTTCAAGATAATACGTGAAGGAATACCAAGAATGTGATGGAATTCATTGACGTATTATCTTGAAACTGACTGAATTCACAAAAATAGAATGTCAAATAAATTGAAGAGCATACAATTGTCTTCAGGGTGATATATTTTTATTCGATTACACTGGTTCGTGAACATGGAAAAAAATTAAAGATGAATTTCTTCATTTTTATAAGCACCGTGCATGCACCCCCTTAAACAAGATTGATTAGCAAGGATAAATAAATGGAAAATATTGTAAGAAAGTGAAAGATTGAATTCTTCAAACAACAACAAAAATTGAAACACACATACAAAATATATTACAACAATCACAACGGCATACCTCGGTGGCGAGATTCTGATTAGCATTCTTTCCGAGCAGGTACTTGACGACGGAATCGTGATTCTCCTGCGCCGCCATGTAAAGCGGCGTGAACCCGTTTGACGACTGAACGTTGACAGCGGCGCCCGCGTCAACGAGCGTGCGTACGACCTCCGCCTGACCTGCTAGCGACGCGATGTGGAGCGCCGTATTGCCCTTCTTGGTCGACGAGTCAACGTGGCAACCCTGCTTGATCAGGATCGACACGATGTCGGCGTGACCGTCCTTGGCGGCGAGATGAAGCGCGTTCAGACCGTTCTGGAACGCAACGACGGAACGATCAGCGACGGAAGTAATGGTCGGAAATACTTCTGAGTATGATTAAGTGACCGTAGGCACTCAAGTTTTCACGCCGTAAATTATCACGACCATATTCGTGAGATACCCTAGGCCTATCGATTTCATTTTTCTTTAGTTTGTCAATAATTAAAAGATGGGGGAATTGGACATACAGAATTTTGATCAAAATTCTGTATGTCCAACAATTGTAACCGACAATTGCAACCAACAATTGTAACCGACAATTGCAACCAACAATTGCAACCGGCAATTCAAACCAACGATTCAAACAGACGATTGAAATCAACAACTGAAACCGACGATTGCAACCGGCGATTGAAATCAACTACTGAAACCGACGATTGAAATCAACTACTGAAACCGACGATTGAAATCAACTACTGAAACCGACGATTGCAACCGGCGATTGTTACGTTAAAGCCGATTGAAACTAATGATAGCAATCGACGATTGCAACAGACGGCTGAAACCAACGATTGCAAAAGACAATTGAAACCAGTTATTGAAACCGAGGATTGAAAACGGCGATTGCAAAAGACGATTGCAAACAACGATTGCAACCCCAGTCTGTTAGAGGTATTCGACTCACCGCGTTGGCCGTGTTGATGTCGACGCCCTCGTCGAGGTACTTGAGCACCAGCTCCAGCTGTCCGGCGCGCGCCGCTCGTAGGAAGCTCGTGCTCGGGTCCGACTGAAACACACAAACAACGTCCTCGTTAGAACAAGTCACTCGTCGAGACATGAGAATATCGTACTACGAATAGTTCAACGGGAGCGTACTGTCGAGTACTTGTCGAGGATTAAAATGGGAACAATATTTCGGCAATGTTTCTATTGCCTTCAACAGGTAACAACTGCACGAGACTCGATAGAATGTCGACCCACCGGCACAAGTAGCGTAGTGGCTCGCTTCTAGTGGTCCGGGAGGCGAGGGGAATTTCGAACCCGGTTCGATCCCCGCCGCTGACCATCTTTACAGGGGATTTTGTGGTTTCCCTCAGTACTATAGGCTATAATGCCGGGATGGTTCCCACATTATAGGCCACGACCGCTTCCTTCCCACTAACCTTCCCATTACCCAAGAAACCTTCAAAACATTATCCTATCATCTCATTAATCATCCATCCGACGCCATTAGATCTTCGATATGATAACAGTGCCTCCTTAAAATCCAATATATATAGGCCCTACATAGATATTATCGAGCCATATGAAAAACCTCTTGCCAGGATGGTCGATTATGGCGGGAATCTAACCCTGGTCTCCTGAATGACGGTTCAGCATACTAGCCACTAGTCCACCAGCCTCAGTTCCATTTTTTAATTATATTTTTCTACTTCTAATTAATTAGTATATTTTCTAATAATCAGTGCTGATAATAAGTGATCAAATTTAGCATTCGAGTTTCAGAAAGTGTGAAACATGATGTATTAGGAATTATTGATTATTCAGCATTACATGACCTTGTGAATTGATAAAACCATCAATTACAAATCAGTCTGCATCAGTCAGTGATCGATTATAATCGACTGCATAACAATTAATATGCATTAATTATTTTATCGAAGTTTGGGGAAACTCACTCTAAAAATTATTGAATCATCAACTATGCCTGTTCAACTATGCCAACTACTGTTTGTTAAATGAGTTGCATAATTTATTGTTGGTAAGATCGCCCTTGTGGTGCCACATCCAACAATCCAATATAGTCTTAATTGGGGAACAATAACTTTAAGTTTAGCATTTTAACAAATCCTAGAACAAAATACTACGTACGGAGCACAGCCTTCTTTATTCAGCTCATTCTGTACTATAAGATACTGTCTTATCTAATCCAGAAGGCTATGAGAACTAGTTGTGGTTGTTTAATTAATTCGTTGTGAAACGACGAATTAAGCAATGCTACACATCGTTACAGCTTGTTAGATTAATTAGAACACATCAAAACAACAATAACAACAACTAACACAACCAGTGTAGTTGCTTCAATTAAATGCTGCTAGGTCAATTTAATTCTGAACAAAAAAAAAACGTATACTGAAAGTGATTCACGGTCCAGAGCAATTGACAAAATATGTTAGTGGCATTAAAAATCAGAAACAATTGATTTGACAAGATACATTAAATTAGTTGGTACAAACAGAACACTATGAAGTACAGTCACAGTATGAAGTAGTGACACAGAGTTACATTAAAAATAATATTATATGTTACTAGATAACATCCATTACTGTAAACTATTCAATTCTTATGAAAAGTATGAACAGTATTCAACAATGTATGCCCAAAACGACACTGTTGGATGTTTTTTTTTTATTTGACAAGTTTTTTTATAAAACTCAGTAAAATTACAGTCACAGTGAAGTCACAATATTCGAAATTGAAATTAAAGACACTCTTCAAATTCTCCAATCTCAACTTTGGTATTAGTTAGTATCCAAAGGAGTTCTAGATATTCTAACACGTTGGTTTACCCAAAAACATTCTAGTTGCTAAGGTAACCTAATCCAACATGCAACCTTTACTTTACTAGACATCAACGTTATCAAAACCATGTAATGAATGAAAAATCAATTCACACACTGTCGAATTATCCATTAGGCCAATTAAAACAAATTAATAATTTTCTGGAACCGTTTATAAATGCTCAAAGCTAAATAGGCTAGTCAAGATGTATTGAGGGTTGCGTTGGTTTGCCAGTAGGCCTAAGCTTGATACATTTTGGGCCTAGTTAAAATTGTATGACCTACTGTTTTTATTCCTTCACTGCCACCTACAATGATATTCTATTCACATCGGGTGAATATCACAAAAAAGTTCCATTTTCAAATAATTTCGAACCACGCTCTACATTCGAATAATAACAATGACACAATGAAAGAGAACTGTCACGATCAAACTGAGACGAAGGCGGTGGACGAAGACAAACTAAAGAACTAACCTAAAAAGAATTGTCTTTCGTGATAAACGAGTACGACTGCCTATATCCTACTGCAGTACTGCTGACATTTTCCTGATGACCCAATTCAAATCGACAATATGCGGTATAACCTTTGCAAGGATATTTATGAGTAACCTTTACGGGGACATTTCCGAATCGTCGATATAGTGATTTAGTGAGAAGGACGGGATTCGAATTCCGAGTGGAGCATATCGCAAAATATAAGTAAGTGTGTGATCAAGTAGACCACCAAGTTTTCATAAAGTGAACATAATGGAACTTGAAATAGTATTATTATTATATTCATTGGAAATTATAAAAACATATATCTAATATTCACCACAGAACTAGTTTAAAGGGATGCGTTTGAATAGAGAAAAATCAACACTTGTTACATTGAGAAAAGTGTGGTATGCAAAGAGTAAAAACATTAAAACATTTGGCCAAGAAGTGTATACATAAGTTCATGCTTCATTACACAATATTTTGGTATCACTCAATTTAGCATCGTTTAAACGGGCAACCACAAGCGTGATCTTACCCCCCCAAAGAAATAGTTGAATACAATATAGTTAATTCAACACATAGTAAAAATTATAGTGATAGACCCTAAGTTGAGAGATGAAGAACATTTAAAAGCTGTGTTCAGAAAACAAATCTTCAACCCTCTTTCTGAATATCTCTTCTCTTCATCCAATGTTTTCTGATCTTATTTTATTATTTAAAAAAAAAATTATCCATCAATAATCCTTGAGAATAATCACAAATAACACTCTTTTCTGGTTTATATTTATATTTTTCCCAGGGGTCGAAACGAAATTACCAAGACCCTGCCCTTATTTAAAACAATAAAATAATTCATATAGAATCGTTTTACTCTACACAAAACACTCTCTCCTGCTTTATGTTGACGTTTTTTTCTTGCAAGTAGTATAATTTTCTCCCCCATCTGTTGTAACTATCACATTGTAACACACATGTGTGTAACATGTCACTCCTCGTCGAATCATGCGTCTCATTAATCTTGTCACGACGTAACTTGAACGTAAAAGTCTTGAAAACAAGAACTGAGGGATGCATGGTTACATAACTAGCGAGACATTTTATATGGTGATCTACTTGTAAGAATATTAGTTGAATTATATAAGTAGGCCTGTACATTATTTGAAATAAATTGTGTGATTTACTTTTTGTCTTATACACTTAAATTCATTGTGTAGGCCCTAACTTCAAGTCAATTGTCCAAATTTTGCCATTTTTATACGTTACATGCTTTTATCTATAAATAAATGAATGGAGGGATAAATAAATGAGTAAAATCTCATGAAACATTTTATATTGTGAGCTCTTTGTTATGATAGAAGTACCGTTAGGTCTACATTTCATAAACTAGGAAAACGCCATATATGCGTTGTAAGACGAGCGGATAGTAATAGTATGGGTAAAAATGGGTAAAAACTGCTTCGAGTGGTACCATTTTAGTACATTTTATGTTTTTTCTTCAAAATGGCTGACCCGAACAAGCTGAAAATTTTTAGAAATGTGTACCAAAATGTAATTCAACTTCACGCGAAATTTCATTTTTTTGGTAAGTAAAAATATTTTCTTTTCTTTTTCGCCATGTTATTCTAATGGGAATTTTTCAAATTTCTTAAATTCATAAAAAAAAAGTTAATCCCCGATAATGCCACAAAACTATACAGATCTAAGTTAGATGAGGAACCACATTGAAAAAAAGTTTGAGGTTGATAGATGTAGCCGTTTGACCTGTGGAGAACCGACAAAAAAACATAAAAATTGACAAAAAAAAAAAAAAACATAAAACGAACACCAATTTTTTTCAGTATGTCAAATTGAATCCTCGCTAAAGCTCGTCTAATAACACGAATGATATCATCTAGTTTCATGACATTCTCATGATTTTCAAGGAATCACATCAATTATTGAACACTAACTTGATTAATTACCGATTTTTTTCATTTTTTCCAGTTTCTCAAATTTTCAATTTTTCACAAAAGCTTTGGACATTAAAGTGAATTTAAAATTCCATACTACTACAAACTGTTTGCCCTATGAAAACTGGGGACCCCTCAACCAAGGGATGGATATAAATAATCGACTCTTTTAAACTGTTTTTATAACACATTTTAAATGCAGTCGTTCCAAAAGTGTTTACAGTCTCTACTAACCATAGCTTTTTTTTTCAATGTTGCTAACGACCCCACCAACAGCTAGGTTATACGGGGGTGCGAATGAGCGGATGATAATGATAGGATGAAGTGATGATAGGTGAAAGGACGTTTACAAAAACCCATGCCTTATGCGGGACTCGAACCCACGCCCAACGGTGACTTCAGTTACCACCGCTAGCGATAATTGACTTAGCCACCGGGGCGGCTAACCATAGCTTCTAGAATGAAATAAATAAACCAACGTAGATAATTTATTATACGTACCGCTGGTTGTATACATGTACGGGGTAGATAAATGGGCACGTTGACGTTAGCAGGGGGTTGTGGGCAAACACCCCTGAAGACATGCTGATAAATAAACACGAAATCCTTTTCATAGTTCATCGTTTTCGGTAACTCATTCATACTCGAGACATTCAAACATTACCACACAACTATATAGTTTTTATTGAAAATTAATTGAACCATCCCTTTTATCAAGCACTGTATGAGTTGTCAAGTACTTCTAATAAGGGCCGTATTAAGGCAGAGGACCATAAGGGCCGCGTCTAAGGAGCTAAATATTCAGGGGGCACCGAATTTAAAAAACATTTTTTTTACTTTTCAATAATTAAAAAATGATTTTTGTACAGCAATTGCAATCTTGCGTGGCAGGTATCAAAAATGTTAAGAAAGATGTATACAGATTATATTACAAATTAGAACATATAGGAAAGTTCAATTTGTAATTCCTAATTTTCAGCTTCGCTTTTATTCTGTGTCGTTAAGCAAGCCAATGTGTAATTGTGAGCAGGGATCTCAGTAGAGATTGATAAACTTAAAATTTGTAAAGGTTAATTTGAAATTAAAATAAAATTCAAATTTGAAATAATAAAAAACTATCTAAGTACCGTATCTAATATACTTTTTTTTTTACTTTGTAGGTCTTTACATTTGGCTCATGAGTTCTACACTATTGAATGAACGATTAAATTACATATAAGTTTATGTACATATAGCCTATATATATATGTCGAAGTTTATAGGACCAAATCACGAAACAAACAGATCACCGAAACAGCTATCACCACATCACCAACAATAACTTCGAACGACTGAAGGGAACAACATTGCACTAAAAGAGTGCAGGAAGCGGATATCGGCCAATACAAGAAGTTGGAATATAATTAATCGTTCCTCGGTTGGACATATAGTAATGTATCTCCTATAGACGAGTGTGATGGAGTCAGTGGCGGGATGTACATGCAAGGATGTACAGGGATGTACAGGGATGTACAGTCGACACACTGAGAGAATAGGATTCATGCAGCCACCACAAGAAAACTTCATCGGTATAGAAAAATGAGATATTTCACAAATACACTCGTTATTGGTTGTTGTTAATAATTATAATGATTGAAAATGAATATATTTGAAATATAAAAATGTATCTTGTGCACTTAAACGAAAGGAACAGTGAAAATACGGATATGTTTTATGTGTATTTCATCCTTTTTCGGTCAGATGGTTGGTGGTTCTGTTAACCATACAGGTTCGTGAACAAGCAATGTTTCCATGCGAATCAGCTGAAATTAATGTTTTTTCATGCAACAAGATTACCTGTGATTTGAATTCATAAATTTGTTTTGTCATGTTCACCTGAAAGAATCCAATAGAACGCCATATATATTGGATTTAAAAAATCAAAAGAGTCGCTATCAGTGTGTAACATGCTTAGCTGATTTTAGTGTTGTCATGTTGAAAATTATTCAGTGCACTAAAGTGATACCAGGATGCGCCACGGTAGGAATCCTATTCTCTCAGTCAACTGTACAGGTGTAGGCAGCGATAACACGAAATAGTGCATGGCGAGAGTGCCGGACTTATCGAAATATTAGGTTTTTGGTGATAACTTTTGAATGGTATAAGATATCAAAATTCTAATACGGGGGAAGCGCAGATAATTTTAATATTGTCAAGACAATATAGGCCTACAACATGTTGTTCAGTGCTATACTCGGGAGATAATCGAACCTAGGTTCGATCCCCGCCACCATACATCATGTTTTTCGTGGTTTCCCTCTGCTGCCTATGGCTAATCCCAGGATGGTTCCTACAATATAGGCCACTCCATCCCTTAATTCCCACTATACTTCCCATTCAGGGCCGGCCCGTGGGCTGGGCGACCTGGGCGGCTGCCCAGGGCGCAACATTTCCAGGGGCGCAAAAATATACTGACGCTGTAATGGCAAAATACGTTCTTGAATTATATATGAATTAAATACGACTATCGATTTGAATAATCTCTCCACATCAATAGAAGATTAGCCTATAGTTGCTTAGCGCGAACTAGCGCTATCTAGGACGTTTTCCACATTGCGTTCACACTAGAGTCCATGACTTCCAGAAATTTTGTGTAGTTCTCAAAACTCGTAGAGTCGTGTATAAAAAGAGAACATTTCAAAAATTTCCCTGCGGGGCTTCATACCTTCTTCACTTGCATTCACTTTCACTATGCACACCTAGTTTGGAGGCTCACAATTTGCCTGGGGAATGGGACTCTGTAGTAACAGTACCTGTGATTGGCAAATATCAGTTGGACATCTCTAGTTCTATTAAAAAATTGATTTGGACATCTAAATCTCATCTGAAACATGTTAAACCATATTAAAAAAGCTGTAATTTTTTTTAAAATCCCTACGGGGCCAGAAGGGGGCCTTCCCCCCCTCCCCCCCCCCCCCCCCCCCCCCCCCTGCCGCCGCCGGCTTTGCATCAACGGGCCTTTGCACCACTGTTCGTATATTACATTTTCTTTTCCACTAATATCCCCTGCCCCCTTCCATCACCATCGCGATCGGCAAACTAGGATCGCGTATCGTCTCAAGCTTCGCCCTCGAATTTATAAAAACTACTCATATATCGCCCAGGGCGCAAAAACATCACGAGCCGGCCCTGTTCCCATTATCTACGAAACTTTCGTCTCATCATCCCATATATCATTAATCATTAATCCGACGCCAATAGATCTTAGCTAACATCACAGTAGTTAAATCCAATTATGAATATATATGAGACCCTATTTTAGAAACTGATAGTTAGCGGATTAAGTGTTATCACATTTATTAACATTTGTTATTTTCGTGCCCTAAATAATAGTTAACGGATTATTACTTAACTGAGAGTTCGTAAAACCAGCTCTAAGGCACGGATTTACGGATTTTAGTACTGATCCGCCAACTATTAAAGGTACGAGATTAAGATACGTGACCAAGGGTGATAACAAATTAATCCGCTAACTATTCCCTACTACACTAACTATCAATTCGTAAAACCAGCACTAAGAACCGGTTGTACCAAGTGATGATTAGTGAATTAAGCAAAAATTAGCAAATTAACTTGTTATCACCCTTGGTTACCTATGCTATAGGTGTACCTTAAGTAATGATTAACTAATTGATATATTTAATCATCAGTTGGTACAATCGGCTCTGAATAAAATAGCCTTTTAGTAGTGTTGCCATAAATCATATATGTGTAGGCCCATAAAAGCCATCCTCCAATCCTACAAAATGGCCACTTTGTTAAACAAAGAAATAACCAGGATTTACACCCTAAACTTTCTAAATAACAACCCTAACAAGCGCCACTGGACGAAGCAGATAACAGGTAATTTAGTCCCCGTTATCTTCACCGGTGCCGAGCGACCGTCCCCCCTATCCATCACCTCCAGCGCTCGAGGGTGTCGGTCCGCCAACCATCAGCAAGCTCTGACGTATATAGGTCAAACTGCTCGACTTCGCCCTTCCTTGCTTATAAATAAGTGATGTCCATCCTCGAGATATATACCAGGGAGACGCTGGCTTATCCTTATGGGGGTCCTTGGGGGGGGGGGGGGGGGGGCATACAAACAACCCGAGAAGAAAAACAAACTCACGAGGAGAAGTTTGTTCAAGGCCTATCTCTGTTTAGTGTCGCATTTCTCGGAAAACCTTTTAAAAGATGATCGTATATCAACTTTATACGTATTATGTTTCTCATGTTTTTATTTCATAGAGATAACCGTAAATTTCTGGATAATTTATAGCCGCCATCGGTAGCTCAGTTAGCTAAGGCACCGCTTCAGAAAATGTAGACATGAGAATTGAGAAGTTCAAGTCCCATCATAAGGTATGCGTTTTTGTAAACGTATCATCACTTCACAGTTTCACTATAACTTGATAATTGATATCCCCATATAAGCTAGCTGTTAGTGGGGACGTTTGGCAATTAATAATCATCACTATAGGCCTATTATATAGAGTAACGAATAGAAACAAACTATTTAACTGGACAAACATGGATAACCTGTCGAAAAGTAACCCCATCTTTACGATAGTATTTATTTTATTGTATAAAGTCGACTTTGTTAGTTTATGTGAAGAAATAAGGTCTTATAGAATCGTGTTGGTGGAGGTGCCGGGTTTATGCAAGAGAGATGAAGGCTTGAACCACCCACATGTTAGTGGTGTGGTATGGGGAGACGGTCGATCGGAGCCTTCTTCCACCTTCATCAACATCAATTCACTACCATTTAATTCGAAAAAAGTTTTTACGAAAATTACAATTATTTTCTTGGTTTCATACATTTGCCCGAGTCTACATCAATTCTGCACTTTGTTGTATGTTTCGTTTCACTTGTAATTATCACATAGTAGGCCTACATATACTTGTGTCCACGAAAGAAGAAAGTCGCTTACCATACTGATAACTGTGAAAAAGTACATTTTTCATTAGGACTTGAAAATAAAATGATATCAAAAATTAAAGATGTCAAAATGCTCATTTTTATCTTGATTTTAGGTGTCATAAACGCTGGTATATGTCAACTGATTTTCCTTTTCCCCTTTTTTATATACAGGCCTATAATTATTATTATAACTTACACCTCTGAATGGATTATTATGGTTCATATCAAATTTAGTATTAGTTAGTGTCTGAGTTCAAAGGCGAGTCGACAGCGAGGTCATTTTGCGCCTAAATTTATTATTTCAATTTATTATTTCACTTCCTTATGAAATATCAAGTTTTTCCTTGTTTTATTTTATAATTAATTACATCTTCCACAAGCTCCAAAGTTATCTATCTATATTTATCTAGTTATCTATCTATCCATCTGTCTATATATACATGTAGATATGTAATTAATTCCTACTTCAATTCAATTACACTCAAACTGACATTACGTGCATGCATCCCGGAACAAATCATATAATTATGATCGAGGAAATTGTTTCGCAAGTTATTTTTTATTTAAAACTGACGTTTCCGATCGACCGCCTTTCCAATCCATTACCACTAAACCTTGGCTGTGTCGAACCGGAAACGACTAAAGACGGAAGTAAACTTCTATTACCGACATTGTCGAGAGTGAAAATAGAACAGTTTTTTCACATATTTCCTTTATCGACTTTTGTCACGCTATATTTTTGTTCTGTTTGGATTATACATTTTGATAAGCTGGTGAAATGAATACATTAATGTATAATTTAGTATAAATATAGATATTTACTATTTATAGTGATAGTGTGAATAGTTTTGATTGTTCGGTATGATAGGGAATACTGATAGGGTTCGAGTGCCGGTACCTGTAATTATAGCTTATCAGTGTAATGGAGACGGCAACAGTGTATATACTTCACTTGCAGTGAGGCTAACTATTTTATGAATCCAAGTACGAGAAAAATGTTACTTAACTAGGAAAACGCCATATATGCGTTGATAGACGAGCGAATAGTATTAGTATGGGTAAAAATGGGTAAAAACTGCTTCGAGTGGTACAAATTTAGCACATTTCATGTTTTTTCTTCGAATTGGCTGACCCGATCGAGCTGAAAATTTCTAGAAATGTGTATCAAAATGTAATTCAACTTCACGCAATTTTTTTTTTTTGGAAAATACAAAAATTTTCTCTAATTATTTCCGCCATGTTATTCTAACTGGTATTTTTTAAATTTCTAGAATTCATAAACAAAAAAGTTACCACCCGATAATGCCACAAAACTATACAGATCTAAGTTAGATGAGGAACCATATTGAAAAAAGTTTGAAGTTGATAGCTGTAGCCGTTTGACCTGTGGAGAACCAACAAAAAAACACAAAAACAAACAAACAAACAAAAAGAAAAAAAAAAAAAAAGAACAACAATTTTTTTCAGTATGTCAAATTGAATCCTCGCTAAAGCTCGTCTACCAAATATAAAAATGTTCATATACATTTTTAGACGAGCTTTAGCGAGGATTCAATTTGACATACGGTACTGAAAAAATTGGTGTTCGTTTTTGTTTTTTGTCGGTTCTCCACAGGTCAAACGGCTACAGCTATCAACTTCAAACTTTGTTTCAATATGGTTCCTCATCTAACTCAGGTCTGTATAGTTTTGGGGCATTATCGGGGGGTAACTTTTTTTTATGAATTCGAGAAATTTCAAAAATACCCATTAGAATAACATGGCGGTAAAAAATAGAAAATATTTTCATCTTCCATTTTGATATACATTTCTAGAAATTTTTAGCTTGATCGGATCAGCCATTTTGAAGAAATAACATAAAATGTGCTAAATTTGTACCACTCGAAGCAGTTTTTAGTTTTTACCCGCATTTTTACCCATACTATTACTATTCGCTCGTCTAACAACGCATATATGGCGTTTTCCTAGTATATTGTAACTCTTCTATAACGAACTGTCAATAGTACCTATTGTCAACAACCACGTCGTTATGACGTCATCATTGCACATGACTCGACTTGCGTGTCAATTACCGTGTGTGTTCCAGACACATCCTTCAGCTGGCCGAATATCACACTGACAGCTGACACATGCATGGACTAGACATGCAACTCGCGAGAGATGACGTCGCGATTAAAGGGCACCTTAAAGGACATCACAACCCAGAAACTAGATTTTTACACGAGCTTTAGCGAGGATTCAATTTGACAGACTGAAAAAAAATGGTGTACGTTTTCATTCTTTTTTTTTTCATGTTTTTTTGTCGGTTCTCCACTGGTAAAACGGCTACAAGTATCAACTTCAAACTTTTTTTTCAAAATGGTTCCTCATTTAACTTAGATCTGTATAGTTTTGTGGCATTATCGGGTTGTAACATTTTTTTTATGAAAATTTTAGAAATTTCGAAAATACCCATTAGAATAACATAGCGGAAAAAAAAGAAGATATTTTATTTTCCACAAAAATGAAATTTTGCGTGAAGTTGAATTACATTTTGATACACATTTCTTGGAATTTTCAGCTTGATCGGATCAGCCATTTTGAATAAAAAACATGAAATGTGCTAAATTGGTCCCACACGAAGCAGTTTTTACCCATTTCTAACTTAAATGTCCGCTCGTCTAACAACGCATATATGGCGTTTTCCTAGTAATGAATAATGAAAAAAACGTTCAATGGAAAACACTATTCTTCGACAGTTCGTTTCCTCGACAAACCAAATCGTCGAAATCCCATATCATCAACATCTCGTACCTTCGAAAGCCCATTTCTTCTACAGTTCCAACATTTTGCCTATGGCGAACACGTGGGTTTTCGAACAAATGGGATTTCGATGAAGCAGTGTGTAGCCATGGTATACAACTAAGAAAACGCCATATATGCGTTGTTAGACGAGCGGATAGTAATAGTATGGGTAAAAATGGGTAAAAACTGCTTCGAGTGGTACCAATTTAGCACATTTTATGTTTTTTTTTTCAAAATGGCTGACCCGATCAAGCTGAAGATTTCCAGAAATGTGTATCAAAATGTAATTCAACTTCATGCAAAATTTCATTTTTGTGGAAAATAAACATACTTTCTTTTTTTACCCCTGTGTTATTCTAATAGGAATTTTTGAAATCTCTAGAATTCATAAAAAAAAATTCAGTACCGGTATGTCAAATTGAAACCTCGCTAAAGCTCGTCTAACAATCTTCTTCCATGGATACAAGTTTACCTGTCGATACACCTATTTTCCCCTCCCTACACCCCTCCTACTTTGAGACTCCATTTTCTATTCAATATATTTACTTTCTAACGCCGACTTCTTGTCGTCTTTATCTGTGTGATAGGCTTTTAGGAGGCCTCCGCCTTCTTTCCACCTCGGGTAGTTTGTCGCAGACCAAGATATGAAGGGTCGGAACATCCGTGCTATATGGTTATTATATACGGGAGACGGTCGATCGGGACCAACGTGTCGATGAGAACAACATGTCTTTTGAAACGATTCTAACAGGAAAATAATGCATTGATATAGGCCCTAACGTAAACACGGAAGCCAAGCTGATATGAAAAACATAAAAACATCATCGTAGGTCTATAATATTTATACAATTGTGTTACTTTTAGGATGAAGATTTTTGAGGACGAGATTAACGATAAAAAAACGCAATTGCATCTTTAGAAAGCAATACAACCTGAAAGTAGCAATGGATTATAACTAGGAAAACGCCATATATGCGTTGTTAGACGAGCGGATAGTAATAGTATGGGTAAAACTACTTCGAGTAGTACCAATTTAGCACATTTTATGTTTTTTCTTCAAAATGGCTGACCCGATCAAGTTGAAAGTTTCCAGAAATGTGTATCAAAATGTAATTCAACTTCACGCAAAATTACATTATTTTCCAAAATAAAAATATTCCCTTTTTTCCGCTGTGTTATTCTAATGGGTATTTTTGAAATTTCTGAAATTCATAAAAATAAAGTTAACGCTCGATAATGCCACAAAACCAAGTTAGATAAGGAACCATATTGGAAAGAAGTTTGAAGTTGATAGCTGTAGCCGTTTGACCTGTGGAGAACCGACAAAAAACATAAAAAAAACATAAAAAAAAAAAAAAAAAAAAACGAACACCAATGTTTTTCAGTATGTCAAATTGAATCCTCGCTAAAGCTCGTCTAATGACTATACGAAATGTACTTTTATTTGACCAGTAGAGCGCGAAAAAAACACGAGTACGGTGAAATAGAGTCTTCGCTTCGCCCATCAAATTACCAAAGAAATATTCAGTTGGTATAGACGACCAACTCACGTGAACACTAGTATATCATCAGGGAGTATGTTTGATACGTCAGGATTCTATCAGGAGAGTAGGAAGTGTACAGACATGTCAACAAACATCAACTGTGCGCTTTTAGAATGTTTTTCGTACAAGAGAACATTAAAATGATTTATAGGTCAATAAAATAGAAAATAGTGACTGATATAATGTATTATTGCAGTGTAGACTATACTTGTATCAACGAAAGTAGAAGTTCGTATACCAAAATAATAAGAACAAATATCACCTTTATATATTTTGTATTGCTGTGGGTATTTTTCATAGGGTGTTGAGATTTTTCAGTAACGATTTTTTTTATATTTATACTTTATAGTGGGTTCATATTCACTGTACTGATGACTACGATCTATTGGCGTCAGTGGATGATATATGAGATGATGGGATGAAAGGTCATTTTATTATCTGTTTTTGGATAGTGGGAAGGAGTCGGTCATGGCCTGTTGTTAAGGAACCATCCCAGTATTGACCTGAACGACAGAGGTAAAACCATGAAGAACCCCTATCAGGATGGTCGACTATGGCAGGAATCGAACCCCCGTCTCCTGAATGACGGTTCTGTGTGGTAGCCATTCGACCACGGGGAAACACAGATATTTTCAAAAACTTCAAGACGGTTATTCAATAATCTTTACACCTGAAAAAAAACATTTTTTGCTGTACTTTTTTTTTGGTAGAAAAATGTTTTTTCTAGTTTTTGTACCCCTATATAGATTGATTTTTTTTTAGTTATTGTATGCCTATGAAGCTAGATATTTCTTTTTGGTTTTTGTAGGCCTATACACATCGATTTTTTTTTCTTGTTTTTGTAAGCATATAGGCCTACAGCTAGATTTTTCTTAGCTGTACATCTGTAGCATTGTTAAAATCAAAGGCTTATAAATATCTTTATTTCCATCTCATTTCAAAAATTCCAACCCCAGCCTAATCTGACCACCATCCACCACTGTACCTCCTTCCAGTAGTCGGTGTGCATGCTGCAGGCCTATATACGTCATGGTCTGCAAACCGCACTGGCGGCATGTTAATTAGCAGCGGGGGGGGGGGGGAGACAATATGCAAGGCAGATGGAGGCGACAATGACGTCATCCAGCCCACAATGCCACGCCCCCTCCCTCCCCCCCCCCCTAGTGTCACATGCATGCCGGCAAATATTGTCATGCTGGTCCTATGAGCCACATCTGGTAGGCAAATTCCCACGTCCGCATATAATGATCTATCATCAACATTCTTGGATACCGAGAATATAATCGTTTGATATAATTAGGAAAACGCGTTATGTGTTTCCGCGTTTGATGGATGAGCTAATAAGAATGAAACTGAATTATTTCAAAAAGTTAAATCAAGTTGATGTTTTGACGGCATTCAAATTAAAAATTAATGTTTTCATTCGGTTGATTTATTTCGTAGACTATTCTCATCATGAAGGAAATATTAGATGCAATCTAAGATACAATATATACACCTTGAGATCCAATTATATTCATTACTCATTCTAAATAATATCTTTGATAATAAAGAAGGCTTTGTTTTAATAGTTCTTCAATAATTGGTGACACTTGTTGCTTGGATTTAATTGGTTTTCTTAATAGCTTTGAATGATGTATAAAAATGTCATTAAATCATTTTTTATATCTAAACGACTGATTGGATTCCAGTGAAAGTTTGGAATCATGTGTATCATTATTATATTGAAATTCGGTGAAAATTTTAATTTTTTTGAAGGACATTTTTTGTACGAAAATTTTTCTCCGGCTTATATTGCGTTTAACGACGGACTGTACTGATGACTAAGATCTATTGGCGTCGGTGAATGATATATGAGATGATGGGATGGATGAGCTTGGATGGTAAGGTGTCTGACTACCGTGCTAGAGGGCTGGGTTCGAATCCCACGCCTAGCCCATATTTTTTTACTTTTCAAATATTATATAAATGCTTTTGGCTAAAGGTTATGGGTCGGGAAGATTTGTTTTCATCAGCCGATATTGTTTAGAGACCGATGTTGGAATTATTCTTTATACCGAAACGCACAGGCTTACTCATAGTCTCATCTATATATATAAAGCTGAAAATCCGGACGGTGAGCGTTGTCGGGGCACATGCGCAGTGCGCGAAAGGTTTGTGGGTGCGAGGGCGGGAAAGGGTCGGTTCCGGGTGAGCTATGAGCATGTTGATCTAGATTATTGTCCTTGAAGCGAGGGGCTTACAACTCGCAAATTTGGTGTATACCTGATTTCAAGATTTCATGGATTTCAAGAGATTTCATAGGGATTTCATCGGAATTTCAATGAGATTTCATGGCAAGCGGACAACGGATTTCAGGAGTTGTTAACCCCTCGCCTTGAAGCTTCCCCCGACAGGTTAGTCTAATGGTCATTTTCCAACAATTGAAAATTGCGTATCTCAAAAAGTATCCGCTACATCCCGTGCAAAACACCGCGCGCAAGAGTATCTCCATGCTGTTTACTGCCCCATAATAACTTCACACGTGAATGGAACTCATTAGAAAAAGTTGACACTATAAATTACATCCGTGCTACGGTATGACGAAGTTGGGCGTTAGTCAAGCATATGTCTGTGTGGCGTTCCTGGTAACATAGCTGCCTCGCCTTTAGGGGGCCATGGTTCGACTCCCGATGCAGTTACTTTTTTTTTAGCAGAATAACTATCAAAAGTTGTCTCGAATGCAGGATTATGGTTTAGGTTTTTTTCAAATTTGACCACAAAAACAAAAATATCTACATAAATGTTGTGATTTCTAGAGAGGTGTTTTTTAGTCCCATTTAAAAACAGACTTGCAGAAAAATTATCGCTACCCGTGGCGGAAATATTAATTTCCTGCCCTGACCCGCCTGTCACCAATAGCCACGCCCCCTTTACTCGGAACATACGCTCGCCCACGCATTACTGCGCTCATCTGGCAGGCAAATATTCACAAGTAAAAAACGCTAATGAAAATAGTTCGCTTGCCTCGACCTTGAATTAGCTATGTTTGTCGTTGCGTTGGTATAATGTGCTAAAAATGTGTTAATATAGTTATGACTTGTTTATTACAGTTTACAGTGCTGGCGAAATGCTCTGGAGTGTTGAGAAGGTTCCGATCGACCGTTCCCTCTATCACAAACAACTGACAAGCGGGGGGTTTGAGCCTTTTTTGATTGATATCGACAACTTGATATAAAGCCATAGTACATAAACCTAGTCGTTCACGACCTGTAAGATTTCAATATTCATTTATTCATTTATTCCTCCCTTACTTCATTCATTCATTCATTCATTCGTCCATCCATCCATTCATCCATTCATTCATTCATTCATCTATTCATTCATCCATTCATTCATTCATCTATTCATTCATCCATTCATTCGTCCATCCATCAATTCATTCATTCATTCATTCAACCATTCATCCATCCACCCATCCCTTCATTCATTCATCCATTCATTCATTCATTCATCTATTCATTCATCCATTCATTCGTCCATCCATCAATTCATTCATTCATTCATCCATTCATTCATTCATTCATCTATTCATTCATCCTTTCATTCGTCCATCCATCAATTCATTCATTCATTCATTCAACCATTCATCCATCCACCCATCCCTTCATTCATTCATCCATTCATTCATTCATTCATCTATTCATTCATCCATCCATTCATTCATTCCAACCTATATCAAACATTATCATTATTTATTTATTGATTACTATTTTCATTCAAAAACGTAACATTTTCATACTTTTCTCGTAGAAATTATGAATTATAGACTTAATATTACATATATAAGGATAGTCAAAATATATATTTGTCACATAGTCATTATAAGGTATAATCGATATGATTATTGTTTGCTAACGACCCCACCAACAGCTAGGTTATTCGAGGGTACGAATGAGCAGGTAATAATGACATTACGAAGTGAACTTCAGTTTCAGAAGCGGTGCCTCAGCTGACTGAGCTACGGCGGGAGGCGGTATAATCGACCCATATCCATGGAATAAATGTATAAATTATAATCTGCGTTTAAATCCTCAACTTCCACTTCCAGCATTATGTGCTAACATAAATACAACATAAATCCCTCGTGTCCACATCATCACGCTTCGAGCGACCGTCCCCCCTATCTCACACCACTAGCGCACGGGTGGTTCGGTCCTTCAAGTCTATAGTGAACACGATTATTCCTTCGGATACCATGGGAGTATGATTAACATAAACAATACATGTGATAATAATACCAGGAAAACGCAATATATGCGCTGTTGGATGAGCGATAACAACAGAATGAGCTTCTGAATCCCAATATGGCCGACGGAAAGTTACAAATAAACTGTCAACAATGTTATATTCATAATAAATGTCATTGTTGAGATATGCGTGCGCTTTATTTTGTACCACTTCACAAGTTCCACTTTTCAACACAGACAGCGTATACCTGCTATTTTTAACGTAACATAGGCATATTTATTTCGATGTTATTTCTCAAGTTTTATTTCCTACACGGATTCAAGTTCACATGGTTTACTGTGATTATTTTTTCATCGTTATAAACCATGGGACACATAAAATGAAAAAATCGTAAAACTTGGCACCAATTTCCCAATTGATGCGAAATATGACGTGATAGGATCGATATGTCGGTGATCACGACAAGGGCGATTAGGGCACCACAACGGTGATTAGGGCACCACAAGGGCGATTAGGGCACAACCAATCTATAAGGGAATAATTATGATGTAATTGTAACTGATTCAATGGACTGTAAATAGCAGACTAAAATTCCCGGACGATGGACAATTCCATCATTTAAAATTTGAGCACTTATCATACCCATATACATGATATCCCGTCATTAAATCCGACAGTATCAATTGTATCGAATCAAATAGTAATAATGACTGTTCTTTCTTTAATCATGGTCGGTCTCTCTCTCTCTCTCTCTCTCTCTCTCTCTCTCGTGTCTAGCTGTCAGTCTGGGCCGCAGCCTTGGGCGTTTCACCGTCACAGAGCCCAACTCATCACTCCCCAACAATGCGGAATATAACTCCGCTTTCACTCAATCAAGTGGCTTCATTCGAGCTTTTTTTCAGTTATTATATCATGTAATTGACTTGACAGTACGTCAATCGGATCACCTAGTTGCTATCATCGGACAATCGGTCGATGCTAGGATAATAGCTATCTATTTTTTAATATATATAAATATATTGGGTTTAACGACGCACTGTTATGATAACTGAGATCTAATGGCGTCGGATGGATGATTAATGAGATGATGGGATGATGAGATGAAGGTTCTTGGGTAATGGGAAGGAAGCGGCCATGGCCGACTTATTGTAGGAACCATCCCGGTATTAGCTTAGACTACAGAGGGCAACCATGAAAAAACCTCTGTAAAGATGGTCGGCGGCGGGGATCGAACCTCGCCTCCCGGATCACATGAAGCGAGCGCGTCAACCACTGCGCTACATGTGCCGGTATTACAGCTATGTAACCAGCCGTATATACTGGAAACAAATGTGCTGTTACCTGATTGTGTGATTTCAAAAAAATTCAAAAGATTTCAAAATGTGTCATTTCAATGGGATTTCAAGTGATTTCAAGTGATTTCAAGGGGATTTCAAGGTGATTTTAGGGGATTTCAAGAAATTTTATACGGATTTCAAGTGATTTCAAGGGGATTTCAAGATGATTTTAGGGGATTTCAAAAAATTTCAATGGGATTTCAATGGGATTTCATTGCAAGTGTACACCGGATTTCAGGAGTTGTTAACCCCTCGGTATTCACTACATCGACTCTAATGTAACTGTGTGTACTGATGACAACAATGTGTGACGTCACTCGATATGAAAGAACAAGAAGTCTGTGTAGTGTGAATCTAGCTCCAATGAATAGCTGAGTAGCTAAACGCTCTGTCTCGTTCTATTTCTGGGTAATAACAGATCTCGAGGAGGAAGCTGCGCAAGCAGGCATGCAGGATTGGAAGCGCAGTGGCGTGCAACAAGAGTGCAACGAAGTGCATCAAGAACTGCATAACAAGTGCTTGTGCAAGGTGCATTAGAGAGTGATGGAGGAGGTGACAAAAGAAGTAAATTTAGCAGTTAGTTAGACGAGCTTTAGCGAGGTTTCAATTTGACATACTGAAGAAGATTGGTGTTCGTTTTTATGTTTTTTTTTATGTTTTTTTGTCGGTTCTCCACAGGTCAAACGGCTACAGCTATCAAGTTCAAACGTTTTTTCAATATGGTTCCTCATCTAACTTAGATCTGTGTAGTTGTGTGGCATTATCGGGCGGTAACTTATTTTATGAATTTTAGAAATTTCAAAAATACCCATTAGAATAACATGACGGAAAAAAAAGAAGATATTTTTTTATTCTTCAAAAAAATGACATTTTTCCTGAAGTTGAATTACATTTTGATACACATTTCTAAAAATTTTCAGCTTGATCGGGTCAGCCATTTTGAAGAAAAAACATGAAATGTGTTAAATTGGTACCACTTGAAGCAGTTTTTACCCATTTTTACCCATACTATTACTATCCGCTCTTATTGAAAATAAGAGGAGTGCAACACATGCACCTGTGGAGAACCGACAAAAAAACATAAAAACGAACACCAATTTTTTTCAGTATGTCAAATTGGATCCTCGCTCAAGCTCGTCTAATTAGATGAGCGTATAGACTTTCATTTCATAGCGGTGCAACGTTGCATGTGCAAGGTGCATAAAGAGTGATGGAGACAGTGCCAGTAGAAATATATATTTCATCAGTTAGGTGGAACTTCTAATTTAAAGACCTTACTGCATCATATAATTGAATGAGCGTAGCGGAGACTTACATTTACGAGCGGTGCAACGAAGTGCATCGCACTGCATGTGCAAGATGCATTAAATAGTGGTGGAGACAATGACAATAGAAGTATATTTAGCATTTAGATGGAACGTTCAATTTGAAGATCTTTGATTTAGATGAGCCTAGCGAAGATCTGACATTCTATTTTTGTCAATTTGTCAGTTTTAAGATATTACGTCAGTGAATTTCATCACATTCTTGGTATTCATTGACGTATCATCTTAAAAGTGATTGAATTCACAAAAATAGAATGTCATATTAAATAAAGAACATGCAATTATCCTGGGGTTGATATACTTTTTCAGACAATCCCACTGGTTCGTGAACATATAAGTAATTAGTAAACATGAATTTCGATATTTTTACTACCGGCACATGTAGCGCAGTGGTTAACGCGCTCGCTTCATGTGATCCGGCAGGCGAAGGGAATTCCGACCCAGTTCGATCCCCGCCGCCGACCATCTTCACATGGGTTCATCATGGTATCCCTCTGTAGCCTAGGCTAATGCCGGGATGGTTCCTACAATAAGTCGGCCATGACCGCTTCCTTCCCACTATCCTTCCCATTACCCAAGAACCTTCATCTCATCATCACATCATCTCATTAATCATCAATTCATTAATCAAAAAATCAAATCATTAATCAATTAATTAATCATATATATATATGTATATATATATATATATATATATATATATATATATATATATATATATATATACACATTTTTTTTTAAGAGCACCGTGCATGGACCCCCTCAAACTGCCGCCACTGTGTCTCAAACAACAACATGCCTATACCAAGTAACGTAACGAGTTCCCCATATATGATAATACTGCGAGTCTGCATTGAATGCTATGTGACATTAAACCACTGCCAGGCCAGCTGCACTGGAAGGAGAAGGAGACAAGGAGTGTGAAGGAGAAGGAAGGAGAGGGAAGAGGAGAGAGATGATTATGTAAGAGGCGAGAAATGGGATGTGAGAAGTGGAAGTACACTGACGGTTACTGAAATGGTTTCAAGGGATTTAGTTAAACTTTACAACATTCTGAAAAGTATCTTATAAATATTGTCGATCCATAATAAAAATTCACATTTTAGATTACAAAAGGCATATTAGTTGGAGGGGCTATAGCAAAACAGCGTAACTTTTTTGATTTACATCGAAACTAGATACAAAATCATTGTTCCCAATGTTCCCCATACCAGGAAAACGCCATATGCGTTGTTAGACGAGCGAATAGTAATAGTATGGGTTTAAATGGGTAAAAACTGCTTCGAGTGGTACCAATTTAGCACATTTTATATTTTTTCTTCAAAATGTCTGACCCGATCAAGCTGAAAATTTCCAGAAATGTGTATCAAAATGTAATTCAACTTCACGAAAAATTTATTTTTTTTGGAAAAAAAGACAAAAACATACACAAAAACATACAAAAAAAATTCAGTATGTCAAATTGATTCCTCGCTAAAGCTCGTCTAAATAGTAATCAAATGTAAATTAATTAAGAAGAAAAAACACATGATTACATATTAGAATGAAAAAAAATCCAATATTAATACTTCCAGCATGAATGATTAGTGACAAAATGATGGTAGAAAATAATGAGAAAGTATCAGTATGAACAGTAATATGGAAATAATATAAAATTAATGAATAATTATGCTATATGAATGTGTATAGAGAAAATAGATGATTTCTAAGAATGACAATTGAAACCCATCTTAAGCTATAAAATCACTGTTTTCCATGTCTATAAGAATACATAAAGAGTAAAATAATTGGCGTAAGTTTTCCCGTCCACTAGTGTACAACCGAACCGTTACAAGCGTGTATTAAATATTTAGCATATCAAAGAGAAAAGGTTCTCTGTGACTGACTCGTGTAGATAGTGAATAGAAACGGGACCGAGGACGCGGTATAGAAGATATCAGACAGGGCGCTGACTGGCTAGAACACTGAACCGTCATTCAGGGACGCGGTATGGATATCACACAGCGCGCTGACTGGCTAGAACACTGAACCGTCATTCAGGCATTTCAGGGACGCGGTATAGATATCACACAGCGCGCTGACTGGCTAGAACACTGAACCGTCATTCAGGGACGCGGGAATGGATATCACACAGGGCGCTGACTGGCTAGAACACTGAACCGTCATTCAGGGACACGGTATGGATATCACACAGCGCGCTGACTGGCTAGAACACTGAACCGTCATTCAGGAGACCAGGGCTCGATTCCCGATATGGTCGACCATCCTGACAGGGGTTTTTCGTCGTTTCCCTCTGTCATTCAGGTCAATACTGGGATAGTTCCTTAACAATAGGCCACGACCGTCTCCTACCCACTATCCAAAAACACCAAATAAAATAACCATCATCCCATCATGTCATATATCATTCACCGATGCCAATAGACCGTAGTCAATCAATACAGTGCGTCGTTAAAATACAATATAAATAATAAAATATATAATAATTATCATTTCCTTCTGGGGTGGTTTTGGGGGTGGCCTTATCGGGGTAAATGCCATTTCTTCAAGTTTCACGAAATTGATACAAAAATAAATTGTACAAAAATAAATACCAAATATTTCAAATACCATTATAAGATAGTTACCGGTAGCAGGAGATATAAGTGTACCAGAAACACACAATTCAAATAAATTCCAATAAGTAAAAAATATTATACTTGTTAGTTGAATGTAGCAACTTGGACAGCTGACACCTGATTGGCTGATAAGGAACACAATCACAAACCCTTGACAGAAAGTACTCGTTACTTCTTATCTATTCGTTACCTGTACAACTCTCATTACAAGTAATGACTGTAGATTAGGTCACAAAGTGCCGCCTACATATTCATGTTTATACACATTAACATGTATGACATGATACCAGCCACTGTTGCCTAATAGGGCTAGGGGTGCAGGGTAGGATCGTTCTGACGGGGCTCCACAAGGGCGATTTATCACCACATAACACAATATTAACGCAATTTACCTAAATTGTAAACAAGGAATTCAATAAGAGACAGTTTCACGAATCTTACTTATATATATATATACATCTTTTCAACACATTATAATAATCGATTATTGTTTGTTTGCTTAACGACCCCACCAACAGCTAGGTTATACGGGGGTACGAATGAGCGGGTGATACTGAAACGATGAAGTGATGATAGATGAAGGGACGTTACAAAAACCCCGTGTCTTATGCGGGACTCGAACCCACGCCCAACGGTGCCTTCAGTTACTACCGCTAGCGATAGTTGACTGAGCCACGGGGGCGGTTGTCAAGTAATTTCTACTACAATAAACTTGAACGAAAAGTCACTTAGATAGTTTATATATTAAACTAACATCAAAATGACTTATTAAACGTAGCTAGAACATCAGTTGAGAAATAACACATGCTACATACACTTAACTACAAGGAATTTCAAGATAACTTCCAACACTAACCATCTGTTGGACTTAACACTTGTTCTACATTCCAAATTAATTAAAATCTCTGAAATTCAGATGATGCTTTCTAGCTCTCTTTAAAATTATGGAAATAAACAAACAAACAAAAAAAAACACAAACACAGACAAAGCTCCGTAAGAGTGGGATGGAAACTAATGAAAACCATAACCTATCTCAACCTTCAGTGAACGACCACATAATTACAGGCGAAACCTTTAAAACATTTATATCGTCAATATTTGGTAAAATCTAGTTTCAGGGTTGTGACGACCTTTAACAATCCCTGGGAGTCGATTTAGCGGAATATCAGTTTTTTGGTGGTAACTTTTGAACGGTGTGAGATACCGAAATTCTGCATTTCTTTCTCTCTTTTTGTTTCAATGTTGCTCAACGACCCCACCAACAGCTAGGTTACACGGGGGTACGATTGAGCGGGTGATAATGAAACTATGAAGTGATGATAGGTGAAAGGACGTTTAGAAAAACCCATGCCTTATGCGGGTCTCGAACCCACGCCCAACGGTGACTTCAGTTACTACCGCTAGCGATAGTTGACTGAGCCACCGAGGCGGCTCGGTTATTTTCAATACCTTCAATATGTTGTATAAGTGATCACTGTTTATCACATATAGCCTAATTGTCAGGCGCATACGGTTAAAAAATGTGTATTTTTATTTTTTAGTCGATATGAGATAAGTAGTTATCACTAAAAACACCATCTTGAAGGTATTGAAAATATCTGTGATTCAGAATTTTGATACCTCATACCGTTCAAAAGTTATCACCAAAAAACTGATATTCCGCTAAATCGAATCCCGTTGAAAGGATCTTGAAAATATATTTGTTTTTGGGTATAATTCGCTCAATAGATATTAACACGGAAAAAGACAGCCAATCGTAACTCAAGAATACATAATATACTTTAAAATAGATCTGACATACTGATGATGAGTTATGACATAATACCGATACTTGTATCTACGACAAATGAAGGTTCCGAGCGACCGTCCCCCCTATCCCACACCACTAACACACGGGGGGTTCGAGCCTCCATCTGTGATGAGTACTTGTATCTACGACAGATGAAGGTTCCGAGCGACCGTCCCCCCTATCCCACACCACTAACACACGAGTGTTTCCAGCCTTCATCTGTGATGAGTACTTGTATCCACGAGATATGAAGGTTCCGAGCGACCGTCCCCCCTATCATACACCACTACCACACGGTGGTTCAAGCCTTCATCTCTCGTGTGTAACTTGTAGCACGAGATATGAAGGTTCCGAGCGACCGTCCCCCCTATCCCACACCACTACCGCACAGGTGTTTCCAGCCTTCATCTCTCGCGGATATAAAGTACATGTAATAACATCAGTTACATAATAATCGGCGCAAGTATACATGACAAAGATAGCCGCCAAACAAGTATTTAATCATCGACATAAATTGTAATCTAAATCAATTAGTTGAATACAAGTTGGTTTTTAAAGGCTTTATAAGTCAAGTTGTCATAAATTCCAGTGCCTTTAATCAGGGTTTAAAGAGTTAATCTGTGGATATGACTTGATTGCCTTTAATATGGTCTTTTGTAGCGGTATTGTATGGGTCATGACATAGAGGGGATATTATTACATATACCGGTACTAGGAAAACGCAGTACATGCGCTGTAAGATAGGCGACAGTGTGATATATAATTGAAAGTTCACATGTTTTCATTATGTGGCTAGCTTTTTATGGATTTTAAATCTCACAGTTAATTATCTTTTATCCAATGCGTTCATTGGTTTAAAAACGACCGAACCATTTTTTTTTTCAAAGTCAATAAGTTGAAGTTTTTCAATAAGTCAAGTTGGAAAATTAATAAGTTTATAAACAGCCTCAAGTCGGCGGAATAAACTTAAAGGACATCACAACCCTAAAACTAGATTTTAATGATTAATGACGATATTTATTTACAAATTTTAGAGAAAACTAGAAATCATCATCTCAATTTCAGGAATTATAATTTATTATTTTGTCCTCCAGAAACTATGAATTGTGACGCAGGCATTGCCGATTCTGTATAGAAACATCAACATAATCTAGTATAATGCTTACGTCACGACTCACAAAATTGCCGGGACTTGGGAGACAAATAATTTGATTATAATTTCAGAAATTGAGATGAAGATTTCTAGTTTTCGATGAAATTAGGGAAATAAATATCGTCATTATTCCTCAAAATCTAGTTTCATTGTTGTGATGTTCTTTAAGGTAAGTTGAACCGTGATGAGGATGACAAGGTATAGCATAGTTCGGACGAGGCACCACAAGGGCGATCTCAACACCCCAATGAATCATAGCAAAATACCCAACAACTAAATATAATTTAAATGCAAAGCTAGACGCATCAGACTTCGTGACATGCCACATCTTAAACTGACGATCACGATCAACCGTCTCCCCTATCCCACAACATCAACGACCAAGAGTCTCGAGCCGCCAACATTCAATCGAGTGCCACCAACGAAATCAAAATGTCACGAGCGACCGTCCCCCCTATCCCACACCACTAGAACCCGGCTGGTTCAAACCTTCATCTCTCGTGTGTAACTTGTACCCAAGATATATAAATGTCACGAGCGATCGTCCCCCCTATCCCACACCACTAGAACCCGGGTGGTTCGAACCTTCATCTCTCGTGTGTAACGTGTACCCAAGATATATAAATGTCACGAGCGACCGTCCCCCCTATCCCACACCACTAGAACCCGGGTGGTTCGAACCTTCATCTCTCGTGTGTAACGTGTACCCAAGATATATAAATGTCACGAGCGACCGTCCCCCCTATCCCACACCACTAGAACCCGGGTGGTTCAAGCCTTCATCTCTCGTGTGTAACGTACCCAAGATATTAATTCACAGCGACCGTCCCCCCTATCCCACACCATTGAACCCGGTGGTCAACCTTCATCTCTCGGTGTAACTGTACCCAATATATAAATTCACGAGCGACCGTCCCCCTATCCCACACCACTGAACCGGTGGTTCGAACCTTCATCTCTACGCTGTGACGTACCAATATATAATTCACGGCTCTATCCAATAGACCGATGGTTAACTTCACTCTCGTGGACGGTACCAAGATATATAATGTAGAAGTTCAAACCGCCTTGAATCATAACAGCCTTGAATACCAAACAATCTAATTCAATTGAAATAGAGATATTAATTTCGTCTATTTGCCACGCGTAAATCGAATGAGATAAATTTAGAATTTGACTCATCAATCTTGAACGAATTCGTGTTCTGAGAAGGTCCGTCTGACGCATGCGCATCATCGTATTATCACGGCTCATTGAATCAACAGAACACTCTCATGGGAGGTCAAGATGTTTTTTTAGATTAAAGTTTTTATACTTTTATTTTTTAATTTTTTTATGGCTGTAAGTTTCATTTGAATTATGGAGCTCACGTCATATGTGATGATATTAAAAAATTTAATGAAGTTGAAACTTTAGAAACGCATACATTGTGCTTCCTATAAGCACGCAATAAAGGAATATTCCAGAATATATTTAGCCTCCACTGAGCAGCTTGGCGGTCAAGACCAATATAATGAATAATAATAATAATAATAATTAGACGAGCTTTAGCGAGGATTCAATTTGACATACTAAAAAAACTTGGTGTTCGTTTTTATTTTATTTTTTTTTTTTTTTTTTTCGGTTCTCCACCTGGTCAAATGGCTACAGCTATCAAATTCAAACTTTTTTCCAATATGGTTCCCTACTTAACTCAGATCTGCTGTGTTTTGGCATTATCGGGGGTTAACTTTTTTTTTATGAATTTTATCAATTTCAAAAATACCCATTAGAACAACATAGCGGAAAAAATAAGAAAATATTTTTATTTTCCAAGAAAAATGGAATTTTGCGTGAAGGTGAATTACATTTTAATACACATTAGGAAAAAAAACAGCTTGATCGGTTCAGCCATTTTGAAGAAAAAACATGAAATGTGCTAAATTGATACCACACTCGAAGCAGTTTTTACCCGTTTCTACCAATACTATTACTATTCGCTCGTCAAACAACGCATATATGACGTTTTCCTAGTAATTAATAATGTGATAACTCGATCAATGAGAGTCTATGAGAGTTGATTTCGTGAAATATCAGTTTTTGCTGATAGCTTTTGAACGGTATATGAGATATGAAACTTTTGAGAAGGTATCAACTGCACTAAAAATCAACTGTACTAAAAAAAACTGTACTTAAAAAAACTGTACTAAAAAAACTGTACTAAAAACCAACTGTACTAAAAAAAAACTATACTAAAAAAACTGTACTAAAACCCAGCTTTTTGAGCAGTCTGTACTTCTGTATAAGGCTTCGCCTCTTCACAAATTGTTACCACTCATCCTTGAATAATAAGTTTAGTACATTTTTTTTAGTACAGTTGCAGCAGCCTACCCCCCCCCCCCCTTCCCAACAACGACATCAACCTACCCCCCTAAGCTAACCAACAACTAACTTATTTTTCAAGGATGGGTGGTAACAATTTGTGAAGGGGAGGAGCCTTATACAGAAGTACAGACTGCTCAAAAAGCTGGGTTTTAGTACAGTTGAATTTTAGTACAGTTTTTTTAGTACAGTTTTTTTTTAGTACAGTTGGTTTTTAGTACAGTTTTTTTTAGTACAGTTGGTTTTTAGTACAGTCTTTTTTAGTACAGCTGGTCAATCCCCAAACTTTTATTAAAAACCAAAAACGTATATTTTTTAATACCTACAAGAAGGTATAAGTATAGAAACTGTTGAACATTTATCGCACAATTTCAACAGGTATAGATCTGTAAAACTGATATTTTAATATTTTGGGAAGTTTTACTATAGGGGATTTGATAGTTTTTGTTGAATGGGTGTATTTTTGATAATTATTATTTGTTTTCTTCATCTTGTTCCTGTTTTGTTAAGAGTTTTGTTAATTAAGTTTAAGGCCTTGCCACCGCACTTTGGTGCAATTGTAAGTAAATAATGAATAATAAATAATATAATCATCAGCAAGAAGGGAAAAATGTTGAACATTTATTGCTTAATTTCAAAAGGTCTGTAAAACTGATATTTGATTATTTTGGGAAGTTTTATTATAGGGGATTTGATAGTTTCTGTTGGTTGGGTGTATTTTTGATAATTATTATTTGTTTTCTTCATATTGTTCCTGTTTTGTTAGGAGTTTTGTTGATTAAGTTTAAGGCCTTGCCACCGCACTTTGGTGCAATTGTGAGTAAATAATGAATAATAAATAATATAACCATCAGCAAGAAGGGAAAAATGTTGAACATTTATTGCTTAATTTCAACAGGTCTGTAAAACTGATATTTCGCCTAATCAACACCAATGCGGAATTAATAATTAACCATCAGCATAATCCTCGTCATTTCGTCACATAACAAGACCGAGTAACAAACAGATTTGATTGAATCGCCCTCAGCGTCTCACAGTAAAGGTGAAACTAGGGGTGGGTGGGGGTGGGGTGGGGGGGGGGTTGTTAATGACGTCATTAGAAGAAGAAATGCCAGACGTCGTTAATGAACTGAAGGTTAATTAAAAGCATGAATAATGGAAATGTTTTTGAGAAATTGAATTTAGTTTTTGAAATGTTTCGAGTATACCTAATCACATTTATACAGAATGACTGTATAATTCATCTAGGCCTACATACAAAGACAAGACTATTGTTAGCTCAACGATCCCATCAAAAATTGGTTATTTGGGGGGGCAATATACATTTCTATTAACTTGCGTTAAGTTTTTACTGCAGTAAATGATATAAAAAAAGGGGCTGTGGATATGGTACCAAACTACTACATGAAAGTTATTGAAAACAAAAGTTCGAAATATATACTCAATTAAATACTATTATGTAGGTTAGTGCTACCCCGGTGGCTCAGTCAACTATCGGGTTCGAGTCCCGCATAAGGCATGTTTTTTTTAAACATCCCTCACTTATCATCACTTCATAGTTTCATAACCACCTGCTCATTCGTACCCCCGTATAACCTAGCTGTTGGTGGGGTCGTTATGTAGCAGTTAAAAGAGTAGGTTAGTTAATTAATATACTTTGACACTTGATCAAGTATCAAGAATATACACGGTTTGTTTCGAGTCATCTACTTTTATATACGCCGACATGGTACAATATCCATGACATTTCAGAATTTTGATTTTCAAATATTTCTTGTTATTTCTTCCTCAAGTCGGTTCTAACATGACTTGATTAAATGCGGGAATTTTAGAAATTGAGAATTTTCAATTTATCTGATCATTTTATATCAATGCTATCTACCAAGAGAACAGAACAAAATTTCATGATAAAATACATGCCTTGATTCGTAGAATTCAATGCAATAAATGGGTATTACTTGCTTATTAATTTGTATTAATTTATTATTTCACTAGGCGAGGATTCAATTTGACATACTGAAAAAAATTGGTATGTTTTTTGTCGGTTCTCCACAGGTCAAACGGCTACAGCTATCAACTTCAAACTTGTTTTCAATATGGTTTCTCATCTAACTTAGATCTAAGGTTTAGTTTTGTGGCATTATCGGGTGGTAACTTTTATTTTATGAGTTTTAGAAATTTCAAAAATACCCATTACAATAACACAGCGGAAAAAAAATATATTTTCCAAAAAGATGAAACTTTGCGTGAAGTTGAATTACATTTTGATACAAATTTCTGTCAATTTTCAGCTTGATCGGGTCAATTAGTACAACTCGAAGCAGTTTTTACCCATTTTTACCCATACTACTACTATTCGCTCGTCTAACAACGCATATATGGCGTTTTCCCCGCGGGTTCTCTTTTCCTATCCTCACTTCAACTATCGTGACAATTGTCAATAGAAATACACCGTAATCCGCACGACGTCAATGAGCTCTGATCCCACGTGATCCCCGATCGACCGTCTCCCCTATCCTCTACCACTATCGCTCGGCCGTCTCGACCCGCCAAACACTCCTCCATTCACCTGTTTACTTATTGCAGTCACAGCCTTCCTGATCCTGCTGCCATATCACGGCCTGCTATATACATATCGCATCTAGAAGGCTCTGGTTGTCACGCCGTTGTGCTGTTATTATCCACATGGCGTATAGTCGAGGTGACGTAAGATGGTATATATAGCGAGTGACCTGCCTAGGGCCGTATTAAGACCTAAAGGCCCGTGGGCCTAGGGCGGCAAATTGTCAAGGGGCGTCAGGCCGTTAGAAATCAAATAATACATAAATATATCAAATAACGTATATTTTGTAAGGTGTAAAAATAATTATTTATCTCGAATCGACTGTATAGGCGTATACGCTTAAAAATACACATTTTTTTAAGCGTATATGCCTGACAATTATGCGATGTGAGATTAGTTATTACTGGGAAAACGCCATATATGCGTTGTTAGACGAGCGGATGGTAATAGTATGAGTAAAAATGGGTAAAAACTGCTTCGAGTGGTACCAATTTAGCACATTTTATGTTTTTTCTTCAAAATGGCTGACCCGATCAAGCTGAAAATTTCCAGAAATGTGTATCAAAATGTAATTCAACTTCACGGAAAAATTCATTTTTTTGGAAAATGAAAATAATCTTCTTTTTTATGCCATGTTATTCTAATGGGTATTTTTGAAATTTCTAAAATTCATAAAAAAGTTATCACCCGATAATGCCACAAAACTATACAGGTCTAAGTTAGATGAGGAACCATATTGAAAAAAGGTTTGAAGTTGATAGCTGTAGCCGTTTGACCTGTGGAGAACCAAAAAAAAAATAGAAAAAAATAAACATAAAGACGAACACCAATTTTTTTCAGGATGTCAAATTGAATCCGCGCTAAAGCTCGTCTTTTTTTTTCAAAGGAAGTGTTCGATAATTATTATTTTTGGAGGATCTTATCCAAACCCTAGTATATTGTTTGAAATGTCCTCAATAATATTATGTTCGAGACTCTGAGACATCATGCTCTAGCGTGACGTCATAGTCCGCTGACTTGGCCAGCGACTATGCGAGAAGAATAGACCAATTTCTGTCCAATTAAATGAGTATCCACGAGAGATGAAGGTTCCGAGCGACCGTCCCCCCTATCCCACACCACTACCACACGATGGTTCAAGCCTTCATCTCTCGTGAGGAACTTGTATCCACGACAGATGAAGGCTATGAACGACCGTCCCCCCTATCCCATATCATTAGCGCACGGGTGTTTCAAGCCTTCATCTCTAGTCTCACTTGTATCCACGAGAGATGAAGGTTCCGAGCGACCGTCCCCCCTATCTGACACAGATAGCGAACAGGTGGTTCAAGCCTTCATCTCTCGTCGATTACGTATTCCCTTCGATCTTCACACCACACCACTTCTGTTCCATTGTTTCCCTCGGCTCACAATCTACCGCTAAGATCTGGTTATCTCACATTGGCTCTATTCCCAGCCGAATATACGCTCTTAATTCCATTACGTATACGGCACTTGAATAATTTATAGAAATACGAATTACAGACATCACAATTTTTATTTTGTTTTTATTAAAGGACGTAACAACCCTGAAACTAGATTCTGATGAATATTGACGATATTTATTTCTCTAATTTTAGAGAAAACTAGAATTCATCTCAATTTCAGAATTAGTAATTAATTTATTTGTCCTCCAGGACCCGGCCCTTTTTCTGAGTCGTGACGTAGACATTACTCGATTCTGTTTAATCGTTTCTATCTACGTCATGTCTATCATTGTCTCTGATTGACGAATAAATTATTCATAATTTCTGAAATGGAGATGATTTCTAGTTTTCACTCAAATAGGTGAAAGAAATATCGTCAATATTTATTAGAATCTAGTTTTCAGGGTTCTTCAACTTCGAAACGGTATGAAATCATTGTTCTGCAGTTGAGGCTGTTGATGAGAGTAGGATCGTTTGGACGGGGCACCACAAGGGCAATCACCACCACATTTTGAGTATTTTAAATAAAAAAAGAATGAACTTTGAAACCAGGACTGCACTGTCTGTGACTAGACATTTTTGCTTCAGATAAAAGTATCTTGGTTTTCAAAAGTCCGGAACACATTATAACTTCATAAGTAGAAGAAAACCGGCACATGTAGCGCAGTGGTTAACGCGCTCGCTTCATGTGATCCGGGAGGCGAGGGGAATTTCGAACCCAGTTCGATCCCTGCCGCCGACCATCTTTACAGGTTTTTTTCGTGGTTTCCCTCTGTAGTCTAGGCTAATGCCGGGATGGTTCCTTAAATAAGTTGGCCATGACCGCTTCCTTCCCATTACCCAAGAACCTTCATCTCATTAATCATCCATCCGACGCCAATAGATCTTTGCTATCATTACAGTGCCGTTAAACCCAATATATATATAAAAAGTAGATGAACCATTTCTGTGATATTTCCGGACTTTTTGATGGTGTTTATTGTTCAATATTATTATTTCATAAGATTTCGTATTTCATCTTGAAAGAGAACGCTTTGACCTGTAATCATCTTCAATTACTTGTCACACTGAATGTGCTAACAATGCTTTACCGTACGCCTTGTCTATTGCCTGCACCGATCGACCGTCCCCCCTATTCTTGAACCGAAACAATCGTCCGTTTCGAGCCACACTTCTTGTCTCATCTTTGTATGGGATATCTGATCAACCGAAACCATGTACAGTCGAGCGTTTTTAAGAACAAATTACGGGTACCAACGTGAAAGTATGGAGCATTTGATGTAGATCTACATTCATTTTAGGCTTTTATATATTGGATTGGTTTTCAGACAGGTCAACGTTTTTTGACTTTAGGGGGGTCTACAAAATTGTAGGCCTACCCTAATCTTGAAAATCCTTTGAAAAAAAAATAAAACACTGCCGACAATACGGTTGCCACTTGGACACAGTATAACTATAGCAACAAATGATCAAATAAAAATAAAAAAAAACGAAATATTAATATTATCACGGAGAAAAATAATTACCAATACTTGTTTTTCAACGTCCTTTCACGTATCTCTTTTCATAGTTTCATAATCACCTGCTCATTCGTACCCCCGTATAACCTAGCTGTTGGTGGGGTCATTATAGTAGATCTGTATAGTTTTGTGGCATTTTGTTTTGTGGGTAACTTTTTTTTTATGAATTTTAGAAATTTCAAGAATACCCATTAGAATAACACAGCGGAAAAAAAAGGATTTATAATTTTCAAAAAAAAATGAAATTTTGCGTGAAGTCAAATTACATTTTGATACACATTTCTGGAAATTTTCAGCTTGATCGGGTCAGCCATTTTGAAGAAAAAACATAGCATGTGTGAAATTGGTACCACTCGGAGCAGTTTTTACCCATTTATAACTTAAATGTCGAACTTGAATGACAATTAAAAAAGTCGACATACTATTACTATCCGCTCGTCTGACAACGCATATATGGCGTTTTCCTAGTAGTATGTAAACTTGCAATAAAATGAGCGGTTGTTTTAGGACCTTGAAATTTAGATTTAACCTACGTAGGCCTACCAATGAGCTCTAATTTATGCATTAATTTTTAATTTGTTCAATTGATAATAAGTCATTCTACTTAGACCCCGTTCACATTACTACCATCCTACTACAGTAGAGTTACTATAGTAAATGGGCAGTAACTAATATTGCGTTCACACGGACAAAATATAGGTTCTTGGTTACTAGACGTTTTAATTACATATTTTACCGCGTGAGTGTGTTTTGACACATTTCGTCGACGCCATCTTGTAATTATTCTACCAAAACGTATCCTAGAGCAAAGACTTCCTACGAGGCTACGATCGTACCAACCTATGAGCGTTCATACGGGTACATCTACTACAGTAACCTTACTAACGAGAGTAAGTTGACTGTAGTAGCTTTTGTTCCGAGCGTAGCCACTATTTGGTGTTCACACACGGTCACTTACGATCGTAGATGGGGTTACTAGAGTAGTTGAGTAGTAATGAAAACGGGGTCTTAATGTGTCTATCTTATTCGCTTCACTGTGCTCCACTTGTAGACTGGTGACTTGATTTCGACCAATGACGTGGCTTTGCTTATGGTGCAAGAAACAAAGTATGTATAAGCCTACATACATATAAACCCGTAAAATATGACTGTTTCTATATTTTGTACTGAATATTCGAACGCACTTTTTCACTTTTACGTTTGCACTTTGACACAAAATATATTTTTATTGTTAATGTTGCTTAACGACCCCACCAACAGCTAGGTTATACGGGGGTACGAATGAGCGGGTGATAATGAAACTATGAAGTGATGATAGGTGAAAGGACGTTTACAAAAACCGATGCCTTATGCGGGACTCGAACCCACGCCCAACGGTGACTTCAGTTACTACCGGTAGCGATAATTGACTAAGTTGCCAACATTTCTCAAAAAAAAAAACGTTTTTTTTTTAAATAATGCTCTCCTATTGTCGGAATTATTCTACATTTGATTTAAGAGTGACAAAAACATCAAATCTTACCGTACTCTACCAATTGTCAACCCCATTTTTTTTTTTAAGTCAGATCGAGAAGATCCGAGGCCCAATTTGGATTTACTCCCTGAATGATCGCGAGAGAACCACAGCGTAGCAATTACCTGAAACACGGACACGGAATAAACATTAAAATTTCAACTATTTATGCAAAACAATTCAATTAACACTAGGAAAACGCCATATACACGTTGTTAGACGAGCGAATAGTATTAGTATGGGTAAAAATGAGTAAAAACTGCTTCGAGTGGTACAATTTAGCACATTTCATGTTTTTTCTACGAAATGGCTGACCCGATCAAGCTGAAAGTTTTTAGAAATGTGTATCAAAATGTAATTCAACTTCATGCAAAATTTCATTTTTATGGAAAATAAAAATATTTTCTTTTTTTTCCGCCGTGCTATTCTAATGGGTATTTTTGAAATTTCTAAAATTCATAAAAAAAAAGTTACCACCCGATAATGCCCCAAACTATACAGATCTAAGTAAGATAAGGAACCATATTGAAAAAAGTTCGAAGTTAATAGCTGTAGCCGTTTGACCTGTGGAGAACCGACAAAAAAAAAAACGAACACAAATTTTTTTGGTGCTAAAGCTCGTCTAATAAGAAACCAACATATCATCATCTCATTAATCAATTATTCGACGCCAATAGATCCTAGATATCATTACGTCGATAAACCAAATATAACTGAATATAAGTCCATCAATGTCACTACATTTCCTTCACGATGCATCTGAATGTATATTGATCGACCATTTCGAGTGCCCACTTGTGTACATGTACACACACCTACGTGCTGTGTATGTCTACACTCCCATAACCCGTGGGCACACAGCTACACGCGTAGTGTGCTCACACCTCGAGTCGAGATGTCTATCAGTGATTATCGTACCGCTTATCGTATTCTGCACACGGCCCGTGTATCGCAGCGATAATCTGCACGATAATATCGTGATAATCACAGCTGACAGTTTATCGTGGCGAGTTATTTATTGGTTGTAAATACTAGGACAACGCCATGTATGCGTTGTTAGACGAGCGGATAGTAATAGTATGGGTAAAAATGGGTAAAAATGGGTAAAAACTGCTTCGAGTAGTACCAATTTAGCACATTTCATGTTTTTTCTTCAAAATGGCTGACCCAATCAAGCTGAAAATTTCCAGAAATGTGTATCAAAATGTAATTCAACTCCAGGCAAAATTTCATTTTTTGGGAAAATAAAAATATTTTCTTTTTTTCCGCTGTGTTATTCTAATGGGTATTTTTGAAATTTCTAAAATTCATAAAAATAAAAGTTACCACCCGATAATGCCACACAAATATACAGTTCTAAGTTAGATGAGGAACCATATTTAACAAAAGTTAGAAGTTGATAGCTGTAGCCGTTTGACCTGTGGAGAACCGACAAAAAAACATGAAAAAAAAAAAAAAAATAAACGAACACCAGTTTTTTTCAGTATGTCAAATTGAATCCTCGCTAAAGCTCGTCTAATGATATATGTTTAACATGTCGGGTATGTCTTCAAAATATGAGCACATATGCAAATATAGTGAACGAAATTTACTAATATTACAACTCTGAAAATTGATTCCGATGAATAAAGACGATATTTATAAGACAAATTTCGAGACAACTATTTATTTATTTATTTCATTTCCAGAGATTTGTACATGGCACAAATATAGGAATATATAAAAACTTGAGACTAGAAAAAAAATGAATGAATAAGAGAACAGTATTTAGAGATGAAAGAAAAAAAGGTAATTAAGAAAATACAGATGATACATGTACGATGATTGAATGATTAAATGATTTAACTATTGTGGCTTGGAAAGGAGAAATTCATTGAGGTCATAGAAGGGGTTCTGGAAAAGAAAAGATTTCAGGTTGTATTTGAAGGATGAAAGTTTGGTGATGCTAGTTATATGGGCAGGTAGTTTATTATAAATGGTTGTGCAAAGATGGCGAGGGCTGTGTATAAAAAAAGAGTGGGAGTGTGTAAGGGAGCGGATTGAGTTGCTTTGACTAGTAGGGTAGTTATGGATAGAGGAATTTTTAGGGAAGAGGCTGGTGTTGGAGTGAACATATAAACTGGCAATTTGGATGAGAGTACAAGTGAGGGTGAGGATTTTAAGATTTATGAAATGTGGCTTACATGATGAACGGCGTGAAATGCCGGCAATAATTCGTATTGCTCGTTTTTGTATGATGAATATACGTTTAGCTGCTGAGGAAGAACCCCAGAAGATACTAGAAATCGTTACTCTCAATTTAAGAAATTATAATTCATTTATCCATCATAGAAATCCAGACTTTTTTTCTCAGTCGTGGCCTACACATCACTCGATTCTGTTCATCTTTTTTTTCTATTCAGAATTGGTAATGCGTACGTCATACTCGTAGTTTCTAGATTATTTTTTTTCAATGTTGCTTAACGACCCCACCAACAGCTAGGTTATACGGGGGTACGAATGAGCGGATGAAAATGAAACGATGAAGTGATGATAGGTGAAAGGACGTTTACAAAAACCCATGCCTTATGCGGGACTCGAACCCACGCCCAACAGTGACTTCAGTTACTTCCGCTAGCGATAATTGACTTAGCCACCGGGGCGGCTAGTTTCTAGAGGACAAAAAAAAAATCAATATCTGAAATTGAGACGACGATTTCTTGGTTTTCTCAAATTCTATGGAAATAAATATCATAATTATTCATAGAAATCTAGTTTCAGGATTATGACGTCCTTTAAAGAAAATATTTTTGAGAATTACCTTGCTGTAAATGCCTCCAAGGCACGTGTGAAACACGCCGATTTTCAAATCTTTTTTGTGCGTATCAAATATAGTCTCAGTAGGAAAAACCACCGAAAGAAAATTTTCAATTATACACTTTAGATTTTTTTCACAGTCTACAAAATCATCTTTCAATTTAAGCAGTGCCCAACTTGATAAAAGAACACTTTCGAATTTTTATACTGGCTTAACGATCCCGCCAACAGCTAGGTTATTAGGGGAACTTTCGAGTATAATTTCGAATTTTTTATATTTCAATTTTTTCAAATTATTCGACAACAAATTGAAACTAATTGTACGTCATGCACTTGAACCACATGATTTCAAAATTTCAACGTCTCATCTTTTTAAATATTCGACAACAATTGACACTCGTTGAAGTTCATCAGAACGGCATTTAAATAAATACAAAAATGACACCGAAATTAATACATGAATGTAGGCCTACGTACGAAAATACTACCAATAAAGTTTCAGTTTTCACTAAAATATGTGAAAATTAAACACGTGGGTTTTTACGAAAACCTATACCTCGTTACTCCATCAGATACAAGACATGTACTGTGGTAATCAATCCGCACAAAATACGCATCCACACACTAGTATTCTGGACACACCCCCTACACCCCCTCCCCTCCCCGACCCATCAACACCAAGGAGGTTAGATTAATAATAGGCTGGAGAGGGCTTCAATTGTTGGAGACTGAAGCTGAAAAATCTAGGTGGCTTAGGCCCGGTTTTACGAATCTTAGGTTAGTGCTAATCCACTAACTATTTGTTAAAGGTATGAAAATATGTAACCAACGGTGAAAACAAGTTAATCCGCTAACTACTGCTTAATCCACTAACTATCGATTCGTAATACCGGCCCTTATAAGTTTGAATTGTTTGTATGAATTGTTTGTACAATATTTGTATGTATAGTGATCTCAGTTTTGTGTACCAGATATTGTGTTCATATAGTCAACATGCATATTATTTTCAAAACATGTACAAATGGCCTTGAGTCCATTCATATAAGCGCGTTAATGATGCAACGATTCAACTTGAACCACACGATACACAAAATTTTTTTTTTTGCAATTTTGTTATTTAGATCCTATTTTGGCTTAAGTGTGGCTTTTTTGGCTTTTTTGGCTTTTGTGACTATTTTGGCTTTTTTTGGCTTGACTCTTACGAGTGTGAATTCTAACTCCAAAAAGAATATTTTGTAGAAAAATATTGTATATTTCACATAAAAAGACCTTGCTAAAGACAGTCACAATATGGCCGCCAGGAAATAAATTGGCTTCACTTTCAACAATACAGAAAGAGTCTAAGCCGAGGGGTGAACAACTCCTGATATCCGGTGTACACTTGCAATGA
>OU015473.1:12635879-12853379 GCA_907164805.1 Brachyptera putata | reverse complement strand
CGGATAGTAATAGTATGGGTTAAAAATGGGTAAAAACTGCTTCGAGTGGTACCAATTTAGCACATTTTATGTGTTTTCTTCAAAATGGCTGACCCAATTGAGCTGAAAATTTCCAGAAATGTGTATCAAAATGTAACTTAACTTCATGCACAATTTCATTTTTTTGGATTTTTTTTCCGCTGTGTTTTCTAATGGGTATTTTTGAAATTTCTAAAATTCATAAAAAAAAAGTTACCCCCCGATAATGCCACAAAACTATACAGATCTAAGTTAGATAAGGAACCATATTGAATACAAGTTTGAAGTTGATAGCTGTAGCCGTTTGACCTGTGGAGAACCGACAAAAAAACATGAAAAAAAAAATGAAAATGAAAACGAACACTAATTTTTTTCAGTATGTCAAATTGAATCCTCGCTAAAGCTCGTCTAACAAGAATGATGGGACAGTCAGGTGGGAGGTCGAAGGGCAAACCTACGATAAACCTGAAGAGCGTATACCGGAATAAAGAATACTTGGGTGTGTGACATGGGCTTGGGTGGCAAATCTTACCTGAACCCTAACCATATTTACAACGAACTGTCGATTATATTGGTTCTCGGAGATATGGGATTGCGAGAATTTGGTCTGTCAAGAAAATGAACTGTCGAAGAAATGGGTTTTCGAGGAAATGGTTTTTCGAAGATATGGGATTTCGAGAATTTGGTCTGTCGAGAAAATGAGCTGTAGAAAAAATGGGTTTTCGAGGAAATGGTTTTTCGAAGACATGGGATTTCGAGAATTTGGTCTGTAAAGGAAACAAACTGTCGAAAAAAATGGGTTTTCGAAAAAGGGATTTCGAAGATACAGGATTTCGAAGAAATCGTGTCGACGAAATGTGTTTTTAAAAATATGGGATTTCGATTAAACGGTTTTTCGAAGATAAGGGATTTCGAACGTTTTGTTTTTCGATGGTTGTTCTGTCGACGAAATGGGTTTTCGAAGGGCTTTCTCATATGCTGCCACATCTTCAATACATGTTCATCCTCAGAAAGAAGAGTTATAGGCCTATATCACGTAAATATGAAGTGGAAAATTATGGTAATCTCGCTGAAACTTTGAATATTAGACGCTTTTGAAAGACGTAGTTGTGACTTTTATTCCAAATCCCATTGTGAAAATCATACTCAAGACATGCAAATATAAGAGTGGTATTTGTGTTTGTTAAATTGGTAGACGACCTTCTTCAGTGTAAACAAGTATACATGATGAAATCCTTTACAATTTATGGGTGGAAGTATTTTAAATTGAGTTTCTCATAACCAGGAAAACGCCATAAATGCGTTGTTAGACGAGGAATAGTAATGGTATGGGTAAAAATGGGTAAAAACTGCTTCGAGTGGTACCAATTTAGCACATTTTATGTTTTTTCTTCAAAATGGCTGACCCGATCAAGCTGAAATTTTCTAGAAATGTGTACCAAAATGTAATTCAACTTCACGCAAAATTTCATTTGTTTGGAAAATAAAAATATTTTCTTTTTTTTTCCGCTATGTTATTCTCATGGGTACTTTTGAAATTTCTAAAATTCATAAAAAAAAAAGTTACCCCCCGATAATGCCACAAAACTATACAGATCTAAGTTAGAAGAGGAACCATATTGAAAAAAAGTATGAAGTTGATAGCTGTAGCCGTTTGACCTATGGAGAACCGACAAACATAAAAAAAACATAAAAACGAACACCAATTTTTTTCAGTATGTCAAATTGAATCCTCGCTAAAGCTCGTCTAATTAAAATGCTGGCCGCGGTGGCACGTACACCAACGTCTAATTGACAGTATAGACTAATCTAGATCTCGTCTAAACTGACCTCTCCCTATACACCCCATTCCCCGTCCATCACAGCATCAAAGAAGAGGAAATGACCAAATGGAACGGTCTAGTGCTCCAATTGGCTGTCATGGCCGTCCACCCCGCCCACCCACCCTTATCACTCCCCCCCCTCCCCTCACTTATGGTGCTCCCATCAATCACATAGTTGATAGCAATCAGCTGCGGCCAAGGTCAAACATTACGAATAAAAGGGAGAAAAATAACACACTTCCATCATAGAATGAAGAACTACATTACCGGTATTCGAGTTTCTTATTTGATTTATTTATATTGGGTTTAACGACGCACTGTACTGATGACCAAGATCTATTGGCGTCGATGAATGAGATGAAAGGTTATTTTATTAGGTGTTTTTGGATAGTGGGAAGGAGTCGGTCGTGGCATGTTATTAAGGGGACCTGTACATGAAAGATTGAAAGATGAAAGATTAACATGTGTTTTTGTATCTACTTGAGGAACATCACATATCTTGGAAACTATTTAATATAATTCTCTTTTTTGGTGCACATTGTAGCCTATATAGTTTATTCTATAAAACTAGATATTTTTTTTAAAGCAATTTTTACATTATGATGATGGAACATGGTTACATATTATCAAACAGTAAAGTAGTAACCATTCCAGTATTGACTTGCCGACAAATAAAAACCACGAAAAAAAAACATTTCGTAGTTTTCCTCTGTCGTTCAGGTCAATACTGGGATGGTTCCCTAACAACAGGCCACGACCGACTCCTTCCCACTATCCAAGAAACACCTGATAAAATAACCTCTCATCTGCTATATTATTCACCGACGCCAATAGATCTTGGTCACTCATCAGTATACCTACAGTGCGTTGTTAAACCCAATATAAATAAATGAAAATGAATACTAAAATCCATATCACACAACATTACTACACTATAGCCTTAGCCCCGCATTTAAAACGCGGGGTCTCTCTCTCTCTCTCTCTCTCTCTCTCTCTCTCTCTCTCTCTCTCTCTCTCTCTCTCTCTCTCTCTCTCTCTCTTTCTCTCTCTCTCTCTCTCTCTCTCTATCTCTATCTCTCTCTATCTCTACTTCCCACTACCGGTACTATTGTTATAACTGACGCACTGCATATACCTTGAACGCACAGCATCACTACGCACTAACCCAATTACGCGTAAATTCCTTCGCACCTTCCGTTCTCCTCCAGAATGTCGCTGAGGCTGACGCTGAGCCTTTTATATAGATAATACTAGTTGACTCAGCAAACGTTGTTCTGCCATCGAAGTGATTTACGCACAACAAAGTGTCAATGATCAGGGCGGTGCGCCTCCCTCCTCTCCCTCCCTTCTCCGCCCGTCATCCATGCCTCCCTCACCTTCCCCCCCCACCCCCACCCACCTCCCTGCCCCGCGATCACCACCATCCTTACAGACCGACAGACAGACCGACAGACAGACACGCTGAGCCTTTTATATAGATAATACTAGCTGACTCGGCAAACGTTGTTCTGCCATCGAAGTGATTTACGCACAACAACGTGTCAATGATCACACTCATCATGATCACAATGATCAGGGCGATGCACCTCCCTCCTCTCCCTCCCTTCTCCGCCCGTCATCCATGCCTCCCTCACCTCCCCCCCCTCCACCAGACACGCTTAGCCTTTTATATAGATAAAAACATAATTTCCTACATAACAACGAAGTTAATCGTTTTCAATGACAATATTCTACACACCGAAGGTTGGCCTAACTGTCTAATTTGTTCCGCATTATAATTCCCAGTTATCAAAAGAGAAGAATATATATAACTGCTGTCAATGGCCTGTGGTATAATAACAAGTATTGGTGTCTCGAAACTCTAGACCGCTAATACTAATGGATATGAAAGACGGTCGATCGGGACATTTGAGCATGATCGAGGAGTATTACCCTAAGGCTTGATGTCTAATTATGAACACATCAGAAGAAAGTATAAAATCTTTCAACCATATCATCCACATAAATAAACTTTAATAATATATGAAGATGAAATATAACTATATAATTTAGGATTGCTCTGGAAAGTATATATATAGAGAGAGATACATTTAGTTTTATTACTTTTTTAAGGCCGGATGAGATATGGAAAAACTCAATTTGGTGGGGAAAAAATATATATTTAATATTACAAGACGAGAAGGATACACTCGTGGCCTGATATAAGATATTAAAAGACATTATAACCCTTAAAAAAATAGATTCTAAATTCTAATAAAATATAAGGATATTCATTTCCCCCCCCCCCCCCCCCCCCCCCCCGTTTCAGAGAAAACTAGAAATCATCATCTCAATTTCAGAAATTATAATTGATTTATTTGTCCTCCCTCCAGAGACTATGAGTCATGACTTACAGGCTATACCGATTCTGTGAAGAAACATGAACAGAATCGAGTATAATTGAATGAAAAGCTCACATCTCAAAGATAATTTCATGTTCTTTAATTAATATGTCATTCTATTTCAGTGAATTCAATCAGTTTTGAGATAATACGTCAATGAATAAAAAGAATGTTATGAAATTCATTAACGTATCTCAAAACTGATTGAATTCACAAAAATAAAATGTCATATTAATTAAAGAGCATAAAATCATCTTGGAGATGTGAACTTTGCTACACTATTGTTCCCCGGCTCGGTGATAGGAGCATTAAGGTAATAATTAGGCTAGATTAATATTACAGAATTGAAGGGTTTTCACTTTGTTTATTAAAATAGTGAAATACAACATACAATATTGGGGAGCTGGTTCAAGACAAAACAGGACCAGTCTCTACCGTGTCCGAAGACTCACTAATTAACTCTCCCGGCCCCACATTGCCAAATGTGTGGCCTGAGGGATTCTGTATGATTCCTTACAACTTTTCATTCAATTACACTGGTTTTAGAACATGGAAAAAAATTGTGAAGGTTAATTTCGCTATTTTTATAAGCACCGTGCACGTACCCCTTAGACATAACCACATTTTACAACAATCCATTCATAAACACCCCGAAGCCCATGTTACACGACCGAGTCCACTTTATTCCAGTATACGCTCTTCAGCAGCGACTCCCCGATAGTCTCCTGAATGACGGTTCAGCGCTCTAACCACTGCTCCACTCGTCTCGGTCGAAGCCCATGTCACACGACCGAGTCCACTTTATTCCAGTATACGCTCTTCAGCAGCGACTCCCCGATAGTCTCCTGAATGACGGTTCAGCGCTCTAACAACTGCTCCACTCGTCTCGGTCGAAGCCCATGTCACACGACCGAGTCCACTTTATTCCAGTATACGCTCTTCAGCAGCGACTCCCCGATAGTCTCCTGAATGACGGTTCAGCGCTCTAACAACTGCTCCACTCGTCTCGGTCGAAGCCCATGTCACACGACCGAGTCCACTTTATTCCAGTATACGCTCTTCAGCGTCCCCCCGATAGTCTCCTGAATGACGGTTCAGCGCTCTAACAACTGCTCCACTCGTCTCGGTCGAAGCCCATGTCACACGACCGAGTCCACTTTATTCCAGTATACGCTCTTCAGCGTCCCCCCGATAGTCTCCTGAATGACGGTTCAGCGCTCTAACAACTGCTCCACTCGTCTCGGTCGAAGCCCATGTCACACGACCGAGTCCACTTTATTCAAGTATACGCTCTTCAGCGTCTCCTGAATGACGGTCAGCGCTCTAACAACTGTTCCACTCGTCTCGGGCTCGGGTTGGCACCACACCCACGCCTCCCCCGGTGCGGACAAGTGTACTTAGAGAGCACACTGAGCAGGTCAAAGGTCAAGGCCTTCGCATCAAGGCCACCGAGTCGTTTAGCACTTGGGGGGAGGGAGGGGGGGGGGACTGAAAGTGGGTGTAGGCCCAATGTAGTTCAGTTCTTATTGCTATAGCTTGAAATATTATTATAATAGTAACATTACTTTTACAGAATCACCTTGGCCACTTTTAGAAAAAAAAGATTGAAGGTTTATAATCATATGTACACTCTCCGTCACATAAAATGGTTTCTACTAAAGTTAAATTGATGGCTGGTAAAATCGCCCTTGTGGTGCCCCATACAAACGATTTGTCTTTCATCCATAGCCGTAATTGGGGAACAATGATTTGTATCTAATGACGATTATATTGAAAAAAAAATATTGGACTTGACATCGCATTGTAATGATATCTAAGATCTATTGGCATCGGATGGATGATTAGTGAGATGATGGGATGATAAGATGAAGGTTTCTTGGGTAATGGGAAGGATGAGGAGCGAGGGGTTAACAACTCCTGAAATCCGGTGTAAACTTGCCATGAAATCTTATTGAAATCTCTTTGAAATCCCCTGAAATCAGGTGAACACCACATTAGCGAGTTGTAAACCCTTCAGTGGGAAGGTAGCGATCGTGGCCTATTTTGTAGGAACCATCACAGCATTAGTATCAGAGGTAAACCACAGAAACCTGTGAAGATGGTCGGCGGCGGGGATCGAACCAGACCTCCCGTATTTTTTTTTTCATTATCTTTTTTTTTTACTGACAAAAATACACATAATAGTCAAAACAAAATCCACAAAGTCTCCAAGGAAGACTTAACTGTGGGAGAAAAATACATTAATCTGTATATTTTTAACATGTTGTTATTGTTTAGGCCTACTTAACGACCCCACCAACAGCTAGGTTATACGGGGGTTCGAATGAGCAGATGATTATGAAAATATGAAGTGATGATGAGTGAAAAAACACAAACAAAAGCGCATGCCGCATGACTCGAACCCACGCCCTACAGTCTCTGAAGCGGTGCCTCAGCTGACTGAACTACCGAGGGCGGCGGGATCACATGAAGCGAACGCGTTATACCTCGTGCACATTACAGAATTTAACTACAGTTAAGTAGATAACGTTAGTTAAGTTATAATATGAACGGAACTTAGTTAATAGTTAACTCTAGTTATGTCTTAACTAAGTTTCTAGAACTCAGTTAAGAGCTTAACTGCGATCAAGAAAGCTACGCCCTCTTGAATTTTTCATTCTGAGGTGTCAACACACCGCCTTATGGATTTGGTAAGTTTTATTCTCGTGTCATTTTCTTTCCATCCATCAAAAGTTCAATTTAGTATTTAATATTCAAGTTCTTGAATATTTAGTACCGGTAATTCAACCTATAAATGTGACAGTCAAGTAAACGTGACAGCAGTGAATGTCAAATGGCTCACAGCCTTCTAATCCACACTAAGTTCTGTTTAGGAGGCTATGAAATCACGTCACTAACGACAGTTAAGTCAGAGGTATGTGAACAGAGTTCTTAGTTACCAAAACTCCACCCACTCTCTCATAACTGCAGTTAATGTAACTAGAGTCAAGTTCTGTAATGTGAATGAGGTATTAGCAACTGAGTTACATGTGCCGGTCAATCTTGCTCGGGAATAGAGAAAAGGAAAGGGATAATAATCATTGAATCAGAAGATTTATTGATCGATCACCACTATAATTGGACGAGCTTTAGCGAGTATTCAATTTGACATACTGAAAAAAATTGGTGTTCGTTTTTTTTTTTGTTCTTCTTCATGTTTTTTTGTCGGTTCTCCACAGGTCAAACGGCTACATCTATCAACTTCAAACATTTTTTCAATATGGTTCCTCAATTAACTTAGATCTGTATAGTTTTGTGGCATTATCGAGCGGTAACTTTTTTTTTACGTGAAGTTGAATTACATTTTGATACACATTTCTAAAAAATTTCAGATTGATCGAGTCAGCCATTTTGAAGAAAAAACATAAAATGTGCTATATTGGTACCACTCGAAGCATTTTTTACCCATTTTTACCCATATTATTACTATTCGCTCGTCTAACAACGCATATATGGTGTTTTCCTAGTAATAATAACACACTGAAGTTAAGTGGGAATATTCTTGGCACGGTTTACAGCTCAAGATATAAGTGTTTATTTTCCCTGCTCTTGAATATTACTTCTCACCACAAACACACTCGGTTAATAAAACCATCGCTCGGTAGTTTATAACCACTCACTCAGTGTGTGTAGTTTAGCCGGTAAAACTTTGGCATATTACCGCAATAAATGTGCGACGAGAATTTGATAAACATGTCATCAAATAAAAGTTTCTAGTAAACAGTGGTACCACTTCATCTAGAATAGAGGGTTTTTTCATTTCAATTCAATTTTAAATCATTTTATTCTTGCTTCTTAAATGTTGATAGATGGTGATGAAACACTAACTAATTCGATGAGCGTTAGCGAAGAGTTTCCGGCCATCCCACTCTTACGGAGCTTTGTCTGTGTGTGTTTTTTTTTGGTGGTTTGTTTGTTTGTTTGTAAGCACTGCACAGGTCGCAGGGTTTGACCGATTGACATGAAACTTTTTTTTATACGCAATCTTATCCAACTTAGAACTGTATAGTTTTGGGGTCAAATCGGTTGGACCATTTTTGAGAAACATCATTTATGAGTTTCTAAAAACCCCATAAGATTAGGCTAGGCGGAAAAAATTGAAAATAAAATCTCTCCAATATAATTCAAATTTTCCTTAAATGTGAACACAGAAATAATACACGTTAATAAAAATTGACGTGTAATTCGGACCAGCCGTTTCGAAGAAAATAATTTAATACATGTTTTTTATTTATAGAAAAGATAGAAATATTAGTGGAAAAATATTGCATTGTTAAATTCACGGCTTCCTAGATCCATTGGCATCGGATAAAGTTAATTTTATATGATCAAGGTGTGTAGAGTTTCGCTCATCTCACAACGCACATTCCGCGTTTGCCTAGTGAATAATCAATATCATATATGCCTACTAATAATATAAATAGTTCAGAGTGTATGAAAATGTAATCAGAGTGATTATATATTTGTATATAATATATAGGCCTACATTTTGCAATTATGCTACATATATATTCCAGAAAAATTCAAAATAACAGAATACAGAAGAAGATGCAAGCCGCCCTCGGTAGCTCAGTCAGCTGAGGCACGCTTCAGAGACTGAAGTGACCGCTGGGCGTGGGTTCGAGTCCCGCATAAGGGATGGGTTTTTGTAAACGTCCTTCATCGTTGCATTATCACCCGCTCATTCGTACCCCCGTATAACTTATCTGTTGGTGAGGTCGTTTAGCAGTATTAAAAAAAAGAAGATGTAAGATTTCTAAAGCGGTGTGCCTTATAGCTGACTCTAGCAACAAAGGAAGTTTTTTTTTTCTTCTTTTCCGAATATTTCTTGCTTCAATATTTCATAAAATGGCATAGACACTTATGAATCTATGTAATAGGCCAAGCGTGTCTGTCTGTCTGTAAGATGGTGGCGACCGCGGGGCAGGGAGGTGGGGGGGGGGAGGTGAGGGAGGCATGGATGACGGGCGGAGAAGGGAGGGAGAGGAGGGAGGCGCACCGCCCTGATCATTGACACTTTGTTGTGCATAAATCACTTCACACTTCGCCATTCTGGAGGAGAACGGAAGGTGCGAAGGAATTGACGCGTGATTGGGTTAGTGCGTAGTGATGCTGTGCGTTCAAGGTGTATGCAGTGCGACAGTTATAACAATAGTAGTGGGAAGTATAGTAACAACAGAGAGAGAGACCCCGCGTTTTGAACGCGGGGCTATAAGGCTAGTGAATCTATAATTGACTTCTCGCGTATTCCGAATATTCCTTACCGAGGGGCTAACAACTCCTGAAATTCGGTGTACACTTGCCATGAAATTCCATTGAAATCCCCTTGAAATCCCTGAAATCAATTGAAATCCCCCTGGAATCCGTATGAAATCTCTTGAAATCCCCTGAAATCTCTTGAAAGTCCTGAAATCACCTGAAATCAGGTGTACACCAAATATGCGAGTTGTAACCCCTCGTTCCTTATACTTCAATATTTCATGCATGTTTTTTTTTTATATATATGTTGCTTAACGACCCCACCAACAGCTAGGTTATACGGGGGTACGAATGAGCGGATGATAATGAAACGATGAAGTGATGATAGGTGAAAGGACGTTCACAAAAACCCATGCCTTATGCGGGACTCGAACCCACGCCCAACGGTGACTTCAACTACTACCGCTAGCGATAATTGACTTGGCCACCGGGGCGGCTTCATGCATGTAGTTAGTATATTTCACAACATGGCAAGATAATAGACACTTATGAATCTCTACTTGACTTTTCGCGTGTAATGGTCAACAGTCACTCACAACACACCGCGTCTCACAACACATATGATGGCCATGGCATACATTAGATGCTCTTCATTGCACACGGGTCGAAACCTCTCGCCGATAGCACTAGCACATAGGGGAGACGGTCGATCGGAACACGCCTCAGATCGAGTTCCGATACTCGTCATCTTTGTGGATATACATAGAAACTGGTTTTAGCGTTTCGCTTCTATAAACATGAGGTATTTTGAAATTCCAGACTTGCATGGTCAGAAAGAGATATTTAACATTTTTCAATAGGACAGAATGAAAGTGAAAATGATGAACACAAATTCGGGTACATAGTTATGGTTTTAAAACTAGGAAAACGCCATATATGCGTTGTAAGACGAGCGGATAGTAATAGTATTGGTAAAAATGGGTAAAAACTGCTTCGAGTGGTACCAATTTAGTACATTTTATGTTTTTTCTTCAAAATGGCTGACCCGAAGAAGCTGAAAATTTTTAGAAATGTGTACCAAAATGTAATTCAACTTCACGCGAAATTTCATTTTTTTGGAAAATGAATATATTTTCTTTTTTTTTCGCCATGTTATTCTATGGGAATTTTTGAAATTTCTTAAATTCATAAAAAAAAATGTAATCCCCGATAATGCCACAAAACTGTACAGATCTAAGTTAGATGAGGAACCAAATTGAAAAAAAGTTTGAGGTTGATAGATGTAGCCGTTTGACCTGTGGATAACCGACAAAAAACATAAAAAAAAAAACATAAAAACGAACACCAATTTTTTTCAGTATGTCAAATTGAATCCTCGCTTAAGCTCGTCTAACAAGGTAAATGCGTAGCCCATATAAATGAACAATACCCGTAAGTGAGGAGAAAATTTAAGGCCTCCCCAGTCTCCATAGGGCAATAAGTTCCCTCCAGGGTGATTTTACAGAAATAAATGATTATGAAAGTTGAACAGACACAAAACACAAAACACAAGACACAAAATCAACAAATACATCATCTGATGTAGACAATATTTGTCAAAAATACTAATGATACAAATTTTATAACAGTACCACTCGATATTTTTCATATCGATTTTTCGGTTCTGTTGTAGTTACTGTTTCCCAATTAAGGACAATTCAGGATTGTTTGAACCGGGCACAACATTTTCTTTCACAAAACAATTATTAGATGAGCGTAGCGAAGATTTGCATTCCATATACCGAAAAATTTTGGGCTTGGTTTTTATGTGTTTTTTTTTTTTTTTTTGTACGTGGCATACAGGTCAGGAAAAAGTTTCAATCGACTCGAAACTTTTTTTACAAATTGGTGTTATACCAGAATAGGTTGAGATGGTTTTTCAGAAAAATCGGTCAGACGGTTTTTCCGGAAAAAAATTGGAAAGTATGGAAATTCCCCATAAGAATAGGCCAGGGGAGAAATACTTGAATTTTTTTTTCAAAAGCTCTCAAATTTATACTGAATGTGGAAATATCTATCATACCTATTTTAAGCGATTTAGGGAACAATCGGATGTGAAATAACGAAGAAAACGCAATTTTAATGTACTTTTTTACACATCAATAAAAGCAATTAAGAAAGCAATTAAGGAACTATTAAATGTGAGCAACAAGTGTCACCAATAAATTAAAACATTTAAAATCTGTGATGGATATCAAGAAGGCACTGTTATAATCGTTTGGAAACCAAGGTTTATATACCAACAGGCAGCCGCGGATTCTTAAACCTTTGAAGTGATCCATGGCCTGTATATGTACATTGAGCTGACCAAATGTTCTTAATTCTACATTTCCATACTTCTAAGCTCATCTCACAACGCATATAAGGCGTTTTCCTAGTTTACATTCCATAACACTGTGCAGGATATAATTATACAAAGAAACATATTTGAACCAAGTTACAAAGATACAATAAAACGATCAACCGACATAATTACGAGTGACGTCATCACCTGTAGCTATGATACCAATAGCACCTACGTCATTTGGTCGCTACTCAATGACAAAACCCATCTCGGCCCTCTAGGTGTTGAATGGAAGCCATCATACATGACAAGCTATGTATTCGTTGGGCGTGGGTTCAAGTCCCGCATAAGGCATGGGTTTTTGTAAAAGTTGTTTTAAAAAAAATTGTGTCAGGAATCGAACCATGGACAGGCTAAGCAACAACTATACTATACTAACAATAATGTCATATATAGCGACATATTTTCTGTAAAGCCTGGTTCACAATTGAAATATGGAATAGTGATTATGGAATAGCAATAGTGTTATAGGTTATAAGCGAGATGGATGATGGCGTTTCCATGTAACCGTTCACAATAAGAAACTGGTTATAGTGATTAGGTGATAAGTCATAAGAAATGAAAAAAATCCATTTCTTATGACTTATTCCTTATAACCATTATGACAAGCCAAATTCTGACCAATCAGATGATGTTACTACTGTAGTCAAGTGACTTACCGTTATGTATTTCGGGTATTTATTTTTCTCCGAGACTCAAATCAGACATTCTCAAGGAATAAATGTCAAAATGACTTTTGACAGTTGCTGCAAGGGCTGATACATTATTTTAATGAAATAATAAAATGATAATAGAATAATTTAGAAGGCCTTGGTTGTTGCGACTGCCACTGAAATTCGAAATCTTCAAGACAAAATAATGATTTAGGTTGGCGGTGAACAGTGAAATAAGAGGCTATTGTGGCCCACCTTTGTCACTATACACTATAACACTATTGCTATTCCATAAGCACTATTCCATATTTCAATTGTAAACCAGGCTTGACAGAGTCATGGCATTGCAAATCTTGGCGTTCCCATTGGTCACTTTAGTCCAATTTAAAAAACGACTCAAAAAAAAAAACTTGCGCCCTCGCTGCCTCTGCGGTAGTTACGCCACTGGCTCAACCTAAACCTAACCTGAACTTTATCTAATCCAAAACTAAACTAATTATACTAATCTAAGCCAACACAATAATAGTTAGGCCACACAATACTGGACAATATGAATGGTGTAAATAAATACCTCCACTGAAATCCATCAAACCTTCTGCCGGTGCCGATCGGCCGTCCCCCCTATCCCACACCACTAACGCTCACCCGTCCCGACCTGACCGGCCTCACACAATATTGTAGGTGTGTGTGTTATATTTAAATACCAACAATAAAGGCTCTGACGTCATCAGCGGGGCATTACATCATTGGCGAGATGAGATCATGATACTGGCTATATGAGATAAGGTTCCGAGCGACCGTCCCCCCTATCCCACACCACTAACGCACGGGTGGTTCAAGCCTTCATCTCTCGCATGTAACGAGAGATGAAGGCTCCGATCGACCGTCTCCCCTAACCTATACCCTAAGCGAACGGTTGGTTCGAGACTTCATATGGCAGATACAAGGATAATTGCAACTATTCCTTATATTTACATATTACGATAGAGTACATATTTTACACATAGATGAAGGCTTGAACCACCTGTTCGCTAATGGTGTAGGATAGGGGGGACGGTCGCTCGGAACCTTCATCTCATGTCGAGACAGATCGAGACGTTTTAACGTTAATGCTAATTTATACTGGGAACGTCCAATCGTAGCCAACATACTAAATTAAAAATACTCCAAAACATTCGGGACTACCGTATGTTAATGGTTTATTATATAAAGAACCACCGTTCGATACGATAATATGGACTATGTTATGTATATTTAGTTAGTGGTCCCGAACGATGGTTCCCACTATGTTTTAATAGCGTAGGTCGGTAGTTTCGGTCTGGCAATACAGGTGAATTGCAGCCATGTCCAAATAAGGGCATAACTTGTTATTATGGCATAGAATTGTATAATATACACAAGTATACCGATAATACTGACGGCCTACTTTTAGAGATAGTCTTTGCCCTTTAAAACAAATGATTTGATGTTTTAAATCGAAATGAAGCGGAAAAAATCAAGTTGGTATCATTTTTTTTTCATATTGGGTTTTAACGACGCACTGTAATTATTCCCTATTGTGAATATTCTCAGTTATTATTAATAGATTCATTTTCTAAGCATACGTTATTATTATTCAGTTCGATTTTCAATTTCTCATTTATTTTTTCACATCCATTCAACTATATTTCATTTATATAATTCGATGAGCGTTAGCGAAGAGTTTCCATCCCACTCTTACGGAGCTTTGTCTGTGTTTTTTTTTTTTTTTTTTTTTTTTTTTTTGTGCGCACTGCACATGTCGCAGGGTTTGAGCGATTGACATGAAACTTTTTTTTATGCGCAAACTCATCCAACTTAGAACTGTATAATTTTGGGGTCAAATCGGTTGGACCATTTTTGAGAAACATCATTTCAATGTTTCTAGAAACCCCATAAGATTAGGCTGGGCGGAAAAAATTGAAAAATAAAATCTCTCCAATATAATTCAAATTTTCCTCAAATGTGAACACAGAAATAATACACATTTATAAAAATTGACGTGTAATTCGGACCAGCCGTTTCGAAGAAAATAATTTAATACATGTTTTTTATTTATAGAAAAGATAGAAATATTAGTGGAAAAATATTGCATTGTTAAATTCACGGCTTCCTAGATCCATTGACATCGGATAAAGTTCATTTTATGTGATCAAGGTGTGTAGAGTTTCGCTCATCTCACAACGCGTATTCCGTGTTTGCCTAGTTTATATTTATTTATATAGCGAAGATCAATTGACGTCGGTGGGACGATTAATGATGAGATGATGGTTTCTTGGGTAATGAGAATCATCCCGGCATTAGCCTAGACTACAGAGGAAAACCACAAAAATATGTAAAGATGGACGGCGGCGGGGATCGAACCAGGTCCGAGATTCGCTTCGCTAACAATTTAATTACCAACAATTTTTTTTTTTTTTTTAATTGGGTTTAACGACGCACTGTTATGATAACTGAGATCTAATGGCGTCGGATGGATGATTAATGAGATGATGGGATGATGAGATGAAGGTTCTTGGGTGATGAGAAGGATAGTGGGAAGGAAGCGGTCATGGCCGACTTATTGTAGGAACCATCCCGGCATTAGCCTAGACTACAGAGGGAAACCATGAAAAACCTCTGTAAAGATGGTCGGCGGCGGGGTTCGAACTGGGTTCGGAATTCCCTTCGCCTGCCGGACAACATGAAGCGAGCGCGCTAACCACTACGCTGCATGTGCCGGTTATTTTAATCGATTTGTGAAAAAAGAAGAAGATAGTAAATATGAATTTCTTCAATTATATAAAAACCGTGCATGCTCCCAACGACAGAGGAAATCCTGTCAGGATGGCGTGAATCGACCCCGGTCTCCTGAATGACGGTTCAGCGTGCTAGCCACTCGACCACCCGTCTCAGTGAAGTCTATTCTATATACAAGTCTAGAGAGTTGAATAAACTGTCCACGGAGCAACTACCATGAGGAAACTGCAATTAGTGCATGCCCTAATAAACAAGAGGATGCACAAACGAGATGCAAGATTGGGAACAGTTAAATATTACAAGCAGCCAAACCTACGCTGCTAGAAATTACTTAATTATTCACCCCCCCCCCCTCCTCCCCCTCACCATTTCCCTTTTCGCTTTGTGCACTCTACAGGCACGTGGACATGAGAGCGGGGTAGACCAGTGGCTAGCTCGCTGAACCGTCATCATTTCCCAATTCGCTTTGTGCACTCTATAGGCGTGTAGACATGAGAGCGGGGTAGACCAGTGGCTAGCGCGCTGAACCGTCATCATTTCCCAATTCGCTTTGTGCACTCTATAGGCACGTGGACATGAGAGCGGGGTAGACCAGTGGCTAGCTCGCTGAACCGTCACCCTTTCCCAATTCGCTTTGTGCACTCTATGGGCCCGTAGACATGAGAGCGGGATAGACCAGTGGCTAGCTCGCTGAACCGTCACCCTTTCCCAATTCGCTTTGTGCACTCTATAGGCACGTAGACATGAGAGCAGGGTAGACCAGTGGCTAGCTCGCTGAACCGTCATCATTTCCCTTTTCGCTTTGTGCACTCTATAGGCACGTAGACATGAGAGCGGGGTAGACCAGTGGCTAGCTCGCTGAACCGTCATCATTTCCCAATTCGCTTCGTGCATGCGTGTAGACATGAGAGCGGGGTAGACCAGTGGCTAGAGCGCTGAACCGTCACCCTTTCCCAATTCGCTTCGTGCACTCTATAGGCACGTAGACATGAGAGCAGGGTAGACCAGTGGCTAGAGCGCTGAACCGTCACCCTTTCCCAATTCGCTTCGTGCACTCTATAGGCACGTAGACATGAGAGCAGGGTAGACCAGTGGCTAGCTCGCTGAACCGTCATCATTTCCCTTTTCGCTTTGTGCACTCTACAGGCACGTGGACATGAGAGCGGGGTAGACCAGTGGCTAGCTCGCTGAACCGTCATCATTTCCCAATTCGCTTCGTGCATGCGTGTAGACATAAGAGCAGGGTAGACCAGTGGCTAGAGCGCTGAACCGTCACCCTTTCCCAATTCGCTTCGTGCACTCTATAGGCACGTAGACATGAGAGCGGGGTAGACCAGTGGCTAGCGCGCTGAACCGTCATCATTTCCCAATTCGCTTCGTGCATGCGTGTAGACATAAGAGCAGGGTAGACCAGTGGCTAGCTCGCTGAACCGTCATCATTTCCCTTTTCGCTTTGTGCACTCTATAGGCACGTAGACATGAGAGCGGGGTAGACCAGTGGCTAGCTCGCTGAACCGTCATCATTTCCCAATTCGCTTCGTGCATGCGTGTAGACATAAGAGCGGGGTAGACCAGTGGCTAGCTCGCTGAACCGTCATCATTTCCCTTTTCGCTTTGTGCACTCTATAGGCACGTAGACATGAGAGCGGGATAGACCAGTGGCTAGCTCGCTGAACCGTCATCATTTCCCAATTCGCTTTGTGCACTCTATAGGCACGTGGACATGAGAGCGGGGTAGACCAGTGGCTAGAGCGCTGAACCGTCATCATTTCCAATTCGCTTCGTGCATGCGTGTAGACATAAGAGCGGGGGTAGACCAGTGGCTAGCTCGCTGAAACCGTCATCATTTCCCTTTTCCGCTTTGTGCACTCTATAGGCACGTAGACATAGAGCGGGGTAGACCAGTGGCTAGCTCGCTGAACCGTCATCATTTCCCTTTTCGCTTTGTGCACATCTATAGGCACGTAGACATGAGAGCGGGGTAGACCAGTGGCTAGAGCGCTGAACCGTCATCATTTCCATTCGCTTTGTGCACTCTATAGGCACGTAGACATAAGAGCGGGGGTAGACCAGTGGCTAGCTCGCTGAACCGTCATCATTTCCCTTTTCGCTTCGTGCACTCTATAGGCACGTAGACATGAGAGCGGGGTAGACCAGTGGCTAGCGCGCTGAACCGTCATCATTTCCCTTTTCGCTTTGTGCACTCTATAGGCACGTAGACATAAGAGCGGGGTAACCAGTGGCTAGAGCGCTGAACCGTCATCATTTCCCTTTTCGCTTTGTGCACTCTATAGGCACGTAGACATAAGAGCGGGGTAGACCAGTGGCTAGCTCGCTGAACCGTCATCATTTCCCATTCGCTTTGTGCATGCGTGTAGACATAAGAGCGGGGTAGACCAGTGGCTAGCGCGCTGAACCGTCATCATTCCCAATTCGCTTCGTGCACTCTATAGGCACGTAGACATGAGAGCGGGGATAGAACAGTGGCTAGCGCGCTGAACCGTCATCATTTCCCAATTCGCTTCGTGCATGCGTGTAGACATGAGAGCGGGGTAGACCAGTGGCTAGCTCGCTGAACCGTCATCATTTCCCAATTCGCTTCGTGCATGCGTGTAGACATAAGAGCAGGGTAGACCAGTGGCTAGCTCGCTGAACGTCATCATTTCCCAATTCGCTTCGTGCATGATGTGCCTAAGAGACGGGTAGACCAGTGGCTAGCTCGCTGAACCGTCATCATTTCCCCTTTTCGCTTTGTGCACTCTACGCAGTAGACACATAAGAGGGTAGACCAGTGGCTGCTCGCTGAACCGTCATCATTTCCCAATTCGCTTTGTGCACTCTAAGGCACGTAAACAGGGAGCGGGGTAGACCAGTGCTAGCGCGCTGAACCGTCACCCTTTCCCAATTCGCTTGTGCACTCTATAGGCACGTAGACATAGAGCGGGGTAGACCAGTGGCTAGCCGCTGACCGTTCATCATTTCCCTTTTCGCTTTGTGCACTCTACAGGCACGTGGACATGAGAGCGGGGTAGACCAGTGGCTAGCTCGCTGAACCGTCATCATTTCCCAATTCGCTTCGTGCATGCGTGTAGACATGAGAGCAGGGTAGACCAGTGGCTAGCGCGCTGAACCGTCATCATTTCCCAATTCGCTTCGTGCATGCGTGTAGACATGAGAGCAGGGTAGACCAGTGGCTAGCTCGCTGAACCGTCATCATTTCCCTTTTCGCTTTGTGCACTCTATAGGCACGTAGACATGAGAGCGGGTAGACCAGTGGCTAGCTCGCTGAACCGTCATCATTTCCCAATTCGCTTCGTGCATGCGTGTAGACATGAGAGCGGGGTAGACCAGTGGCTAGCTCGCTGAACCGTCATCATTTCCCTTTTCGCTTTGTGCACTCTATAGGCACGTAGACATGAGAGCGGGGTAGACCAGTGGCTAGCGCGCTGAACCGTCATCATTTCCCAATTCGCTTTGTGCACTCTATAGGCACGTAGACATAAAAGCGGGGTAGACCAGTGGCTAGCTCGCTGAACCGTCATCATTTCCTTTTCGCTTTGTGCACTCTATAGGCACGTAGACATGAGAGCGGGGTAGACCAGTGGCTAGAGCGCTGAACCGTCATCATTTCCCTTTTCGCTTTGTGCACTCTATAGGCACGTAGACATGAGCGCGGGGTAGACCAGTGGCTAGAGCGCTGAACCGTCATCATTTCCCTTTTCGCTTTGTGCACTCTAGGCACGTAGACATAAGAGCGGGGTAGACCAGTGGCTAGAGCGCTGAAACCGTCATCATTTCCCTTTTCGCTTTGTGCACTCTATAGGCACGTAGACATGAGAGCGGGGTAGACCAGTGGCTAGCTCGCTGAACCGTCATCATTTCCCAATTCGCTTTGTGCATGCGTGTAGACATGAGAGCGGGGTAGACCAGTGGCTAGCGCGCTGAACCGTCATCATTTCCAATTCGCTTCGTGCACTATAGGCACGTAGACATGAGAGCGGGATAGACCAGTGGCTAGCTCGCTGAACCGTCATCATTTCCCAATTCGCTTCGTGCATGCGTGTAGACATAAGAGCGGGGTAGACCGTGGCTAGCTCGCTGAACCGTCATCATTTCCCAATTCGCTTCGTGCATGCGTGTAGACATAAGAGCAGGGTAGACCAGTGGCTAGCTCCTGAACCGTCATCATTTCCCAATTCGCTTCGTGCATGCGTGTAGACATAAGAGCAGGGTAGACCAGTGGCTAGCTCGCTGAACCGTCATCATTTCCCTTTTCGCTTTGTGCACTCTACAGGCACGTGGACATGAGAGCGGGGTAGACCAGTGGCTAGCGCGTTGAACCGTCATCATTTCCCAATTCGCTTCGTGCATGCGTGTAGACATAAGAGCAGGGTAGACCAGTGGCTAGCTCGCTGAACCGTCATCATTTCCCAATTCGCTTCGTGCATGCGTGTAGACATGAGAGCAGGGTAGACCAGTGGCTAGCTCGCTGAACCGTCATCATTTCCCAATTCGCTTCGTGCATGCGTGTAGACATGAGAGCGGGGTAGACCAGTGGCTAGCTCGCTGAACCGTCATCATTTCCCAATTCGCTTCGTGCACTCTATAGGCACGTAGACATGAGAGCGGGGTAGACCAGTGGCTAGCTCGCTGAACCGTCATCATTTCCCAATTCGCTTCGTGCACTCTATAGGCACGTAGACATGAGAGCGGGGTAGACCAGTGGCTAGCTCGCTGAACCGTCATCATTTCCCAATTCGCTTCGTGCATGCGTGTAGACATAAGAGCAGGGTAGACCAGTGGCTAGCTCGCTGAACCGTCACCCTTTCCCAATTCGCTTCGTGCATGCGTGTAGACATAAGAGCAGGGTAGACCAGTGGCTAGCTCGCTGAACCGTCATCATTTCCCTTTTCGCTTCGTGCACTCTATAGGCACGTGGACATGAGAGCGGGGTAGACCAGTGGCTAGCTCGCTGAACCGTCATCATTTCCCTTTTCGCTTTGTGCACTCTATAGGCACGTAGACATGAGAGCGGGATAGACCAGTGGCTAGCTCGCTGAACCGTCATCATTTCCCAATTCGCTTTGTGCACTCTATAGGCACGTAGACATGAGAGCGGGGTAGACCAGTGGCTAGCTCGCTGAACCGTCATCATTTCCCAATTCGCTTCGTGCATGCGTGTAGACATGAGAGCGGGGTAGACCAGTGGCTAGCTCGCTGAACCGTCACCCTTTCCCAATTCGCTTTGTGCATGCGTGTAGACATGAGAGCAGGGTAGACCAGTGGCTAGCGCGTTGAACCGTCATCATTTCCCAATTCGCTTCGTGCATGCGTGTAGACATGAGAGCAGGGTAGACCAGTGGCTAGCGCGTTGAACCGTCATCATTTCCCAATTCGCTTCGTGCATGCGTGTAGACATGAGAGCAGGGTAGACCAGTGGCTAGCTCGCTGAACCGTCATCATTTCCCTTTTCGCTTTGTGCACTCTATAGGCACGTAGACATGAGAGCGGGGTAGACCAGTGGCTAGCTCGCTGAACCGTCATCATTTCCCAATTCGCTTCGTGCATGCGTGTAGACATGAGAGCGGGGTAGACCAGTGGCTAGCTCGCTGAACCGGCATCATTTCCCAATTCGCTTCGTGCATGCGTGTAGACATGAGAGCGGGGTAGACCAGTGGCTAGCTCGCTGAACCGTCATCATTTCCCAATTCGCTTTGTGCACTCTATAGGCACGTAGACATGAGAGCAGGGTAGACCAGTGGCTAGCGCGCTGAACCGTCACCCTTTCCCAATTCGCTTCGTGCATGCGTGTAGACATGAGAGCAGGGTAGACCAGTGGCTAGCTCGCTGAACCGTCATCATTTCCCTTTTCGCTTTGTGCATGCGTGTAGACATGAGAGCAGGGTAGACCAGTGGCTAGCGCGCTGAACCGTCATTCAGGAGACCGGGGTTCGACTGCCACTACGGTCGACCGCCCTGATAGAGGTGCATCCTAACTTCGCTGTGGCATCAAGATATACTTACTGGGATGGTTTCTCAAGAACAGGTAAATGCAGTATAGTGCCAATCGAGTAATGTAGGCCTAAATGCAGTGATTCAAATGCATCATTCGACATTGGCGAAATCAATTTAGCAGTTTTTATAAGATGATTTTTGAACGGTGTAGTACATGAAAAAACACTATAACACGGGGAAAACAAAGATATTTTAAATGGTTTAAAATATCATGCATTCAATATAATTATTATGGGATTTTACTATGGCATATTTGATTCACTTCCATCAATTATTGTGTTTTTTGTTTTCAATTAATTTATAATTGATTATTATTATGTATCGTTGGCAAACATAGTATGGCACAGTCTACATTTATCAAGATTCACATATATAATCAACCATAATGCAATATAGCAGTATAAACAAACCACATTGTAATAGTCTAGCCAACAATCAATTGTATATCTGTGGTTAAATACCGTACTGAACTAGTTGCATGTATGCATAATACATATCTAGCATGCACATACCATTTGTAATGCTTATATATATAGAGAGAGAGAGAGAATTATATCCACGAGAGATGAAGGTTCCGAGCGACCGTCCCCCTTATCTTACACCATTAACGCAAGGGTGGTTCGATTCTTCATATCCCGTGTGTAACTTGTATCCACGAGAGATGAAGGTTCCGAGCGACCGTTTCCCCTATCCCACACCACTAGCGCACGGGTGTTTCCAGCCTTCATCTGTCATGAGTACTTGTATCCACGAGAGATGAAGGTTCCGAGCGACCGTCCCCCCTATCCCACAGCACTAGCGCACGGGTGTTTCAAGCTGGATGCAAGTATACCACATTCCATGGCTGCCAACCTGATAAGGATCACATAATCTCTGCATAAAGCTCAACAGGTTCAAGAAGTCATGAATTACAGATTAGTTGCACTTGTAGAACTTTATACTTGATAATTGTTGAAATTGTGTAATTTTTAAGATGTATTGAATTATTTTATAATATATATAAATATATATATATATATATATATATATATATATATATATATATATATATATATATATATATATATATATATATATATATATATATATATATATATATATATATATATATATATAGAGAGAGAGAGAGAGAGAGAGAGAGAGATATATATATAGATATAGATAGATAGATAGATATAGATATAGATATAGATATAGATATATATAGATAGATAGATAGATAGATATATATATATATCGCTTCATATTGATATTCATATCATATCGGTCGAGACATATCTTCCATGACATGACTAAAACATCCCAAATATCTCGAAATAGGATCGTATCCAAGAGGTTTAATGATCATATAGGCCTATAGATATATATACTGTACTAGCTGACTTGGCAAACGTTGTTCTGCCATCGAAGTGATTTGTAGTGAATGATGGTTGTTAATGTGAAAATAAGGTGATGGCAGATTGTGCGCTATCTAGCGTGTAGCCCCGTCAATGTCATTGTACAACGTCATTACTGGTGTTGTCCTTGAAGTGCCAATTTTTTGTATATTGCTCATAGGAGAAAGCTCGGCGGAAGATCTCGTATACTTTAGGACCTTCTACCAGCCCTATCGAATGTGCGTGAGGAATTTCACGACACTCGGTCGAGCCGTTTCGGAGGAGTTCATCCTCTAACATGTGACACGAGCTTTTTATATATAAGAAGGTATACTGTATATCGCTTCGTATTGAATTTGAAGCCGTGAATTCAATGAAATTATTTCAAAGAATTTCATTTCACTATACGAAGATTAAAAACTAATGTACTGCCTTCCCACGTTTCATTACTACTTAGTTAGGCCTACTCGTTAATTAGTGAAGACCTGCAAAGTGACCAAAAGGTTATGCGAGAAATCACGAAGTTCACGAGTTTCCCATACAGAATAGCCAACATGCAAACTATTTTATATAGCCCATTAAAAACTAAATTAAATTAGAAAAAATAGTTAGTTTTTTTGTGATAGTGGCCTTAATTAGGAAATGATTATTTCAAGCCGTTTCCATGTTGCTGATCGCACTAACACCGCTTGTTCTTGTGGCCGAACGATCCTACCTTGCCACTCTTAGCCTTGTGTGGAAAACAATGTAGTTTTACACGTTGATGAAGAATTATCAGATGACAGCGTGCAATACTATTGTTTTAGCCAATCAAACATCATTTTACCTGTGGTCATATATAGTCTCATTTGATCTATTTGATTAACGTGAAAGCATCTTTCTTCGTCTCACGCAATCTCTCTCTCTATCTCTCTCTCTCTCTCTCTCTCTCTCTCTCTCCCTCTCTCTCTCTCTCTCTCTCTCTCTTTCTCACTTCCTCTCTTTCTCACTCTATCTCTCTCTTTCTCTCCCTCTCTCTCTCTCTCTCTCTCTCTCTCTCTCTCTCTCTCTCTCTCTCTCTCTCTCTCTCTCTCTCCTCTCTCTCTCTCTCTCTCTCTCTCTCTCTCTCTCTCTCTCTCTCTCTCCTCTCTCTCTCTCTCTCTCTCTCTCTCTCTCTCTCTCTCTCCCCTTTCCCTTTCCCTTTCCCTCCCCCTTCCTCTCACTCTCTTTCTCACTTCCTCTCTCTCTCTCTCTCTCTTTCTCACTTCCTCTCTTTCTCACTCTATCTCTCTCTCTATCTCTCTCTCTCTCTCTCTCTCTCTCTCTCTCTCTCTCTCTCTCTCTCACTCTCTCTCTCTCTCTCTCTCTCTCTCTCTCTCTCTCTCTCTCTCTCTCTCTCTCTCTCTCTCTCTCTATCTCCAACCACAGCCTTCCTTGTATTGAGTGGCTATGTAATGAATAGCTGATAGCAATCTTAACCAGTCTTTTAGCATTATTAAAGCCTTAAAACAACTATCTTACATAACACAGTGACCCGAGTGGCCTAAAGCGTTTAACTTTCATTAAAGACACGAAGAGCATAGCACACCATCGGCATCACAAACAAACAGTACATTTACTGAATGAAGTATTTTGTGTAATTTAATATAAATTTGAAAACTTTCACCCTGGATATTATACCACCAAGCAAAAGTTGGAAATTAATCAAGTATTTTGTGTAATTTAATATAAATTTGAAAACTTTCCATAATTTTATCCCACCTGACAAAAGTTGGGAATATTTATTTAAATACAATCACTATAGGCCTAATATATCGAGACTTATAAAATAGTAACCATCGAATGGAAAAGAATAATTAGGGACACTTTGAGGATCGCAAATTGTGTACGCCAATCACAAAGTTCTTCACTAAGGCTTATTCGTTTTTTTTTATTGGGTTGAACGACCACGCGTCCCAGTGATTTGAATTATTATTATTATATTCTAAATTGAATATACCCACTAGCATGCAACTCAGTGTTCATGCGTTTACTGTATGAGATCGAGCCTCGGTTCGATACCCGCCACCGTCCATTTGTACAGCGGTTTTTCGTGGTTTTCCCTCTGTAGTTTATAAGCTAATGGTTCCTAATATCATGCTAATATATAGGCCTTGACCGTTTTCATTTTTCATCTTAATTCTTCCGAATGCCTAATAAACCTTCCATCATTTCATCCCACCAATCATTCGCCTAACATCAATAAACCTAGTTAGTCGGGTAATCCAATAAAATGAAATTATATGCAAAACAAACATTTAAAATTTGGTATTCTCCCTATGAAAAGTGATCCACTAAGTGACTGGTCTGGAAAGTGAAAGTACTGTTTTAGACCCAATAGAAGTCCTTACTATCGCTCATCCAATTCATGAGCGTCGGCAGGGAGGGGCAAGGGGGGGCACTTGCCCCCCCCCCCCCCCCTCTGGGACCAGGCAGAAATTTATTTGAAAAATTGAAATCGTTTTTTTAAACAATGAGGTTTTTCGAAACCTTTGTAAGTACCGACTGTACCGGTGACATATTTGAACATGTCTTGTTACGCGGGTGGTCATGAGTCTGATGTGACTGGGGTGGGTAGGCCTCGCCGACTGACGAATATGATTTATCGGGCTTTTCTTATTTCCTGGAAGTTTTGATATTGGGTATCATACAGACCAATCATATTCTAATAACTCATTTTAGCTATTTTGTATGATGAAATATTTAAAAAGATAAATACGATCAACTATACTTGCATAGAATTCAACCAATTCAACATTATCTGTCTTCTTTCTCTATACAAATCAAAAGCTAATTAAATAGTCTCAAAACCTCCCAAAACACCATAAAACGATGGAATTTCAAAAAATCCCCTAGAGGAGCCCTCTCCACCACTCCCATTAGGACTTGTGCATTTTCGAATTTGGGATATTTTGCCCCCCCTTAAATTTCTTCCTGCCGACGCCCATGCTCCAATTCAAGATCACCCACCAACCATACATTTACTAACCTCGTTCCCCCAGCTAGTCATTAACGTAGGCCTACCAACAACAACAACAACAACAACTAACAAACACTATAATTAGTATAGCCGAGTGAAGTAAGCCATTAACTGTATTATTAACCAATTAGAACCACCTATATTTATCCGCAGAGAATTTACATTTTCAATGTTTAGACTGCCATTTAGAAAAACATATTGCGTAAAATTGAACTGTTTTTTCAATAGGGAATCGATGTTGGAAATAGTAAACTATTACGTCAACGTATTCATTGTAAGATTCTATGCATTATTTTCTTTGTCAGATTAAAATATACCACTCTAAAATAAGCTTATTCGATGAGCGTTAGCGAAGAGTTTCCATCCCACTCTTACGGAGCTTTGTCTGTGTGTTTTGTTTGTTTGTTTGTAAGCACTGCACAGGTCGCAGGGTTTGACCGATCGACATGAAATTTTTTTTATGCGCTAACTCATCCAACTTGCAACTGTATCGTTTTGGGGTCAAATCGGTTGGACCATTTTTGAGAAACATCATTTCAAAGTTTCTAAAAACCCCATAAAATTAGGCTGGGCGGAAAAAAATTAAAAAATAAAATCTCTCCAATATAATTCAAATTTTCCTCAAATGTGAACACAGAAATAATACACATTAATAAAAATTGACGTGTAATTCGGACCAGCCGTTTCGAAGAAAATAATTCAATACATGTTTTTTATTTATAGAAAAGATAGAAATATTGGTGGAAAAATATTGCATTGTTAAATTCACGGCTTCCTATATCCATTGGCATCGGATAAAGTTCATTTTATATGATCAAGGTGTATAGAGTTTCGCTCATCTTACAACGCACATTCCGCGTTTGCCTAGTTACGTAACAAGTGAGTAACAATCGTTACCATGGCAAGATAGTGAAGTGGTGGACAACACATTGTGATTGGTTCGTATCAATTGATGGGCATTGTTGTCTGTCTCATTCAACAATGAGTGACGTACCGGCACATGCAGCGCAGTGGTTAACGCGCTCGCTTCATGTGATCCGGGAGGCGAGGGGAATTTCGAACCCGGTTCGATCTTGGTACAGGTGTTTTTCGTGGTTTCCCTCTGTAGTCTAGGCTAATGTCGGGATGGTTCCTACAATAAGTCAGCCATGACCGCTTCCTTCCCACTATCCTTCCCATTACCCAAGAAACTTATCTCATCATCCCATCCTCTCAATCGCCGCCCCGGTGGCTAAGTCAATTATCGCTAGCGGTAGTAACTAAAGTCACTGTTGGGCGTGGGTTCGAGTCCCGCATAAGGCATGGGTTTTTGTAAACGTCCTTTCACCTATCATCACTTTCATCGTTATCACCCGCTCATTCGTACCCCCGTATAACCTAGCTGTTGGTGGGGTCGTTAAGCAAAATTTTAAAAAAAATCATCTCAGTCATTAATCATCCATCCGACGCCATTAGATCTGCGCTATCATAACAGTGCGACGTTAAACACAATATTAAAAAAATATCAACAGTTTTAAATCCGATTAAACGTAAAAGCCGAACATCCACGAAATGTATCCCCGAACAAAATACAAGTCTTCGCCTCGTTGTTGGCCGTCTCCGAAACAAGGTAATAAAAAGAAACCGAAATAACTTGTTGCCAAGCATGCACACGTGAGATAGTAACGACTCAGTTTCAGACCAGTTTTATGCGTTCATCAGTTGGCAACACTGCGGGGCACCAGATGACGTCAGCCATGTACCGCGGGTTCTGTAAGAGCGCACTGGACAGCACGATTTACTGAATAATACTTTTAAACATTAGTTTTAAATCAATACATAGGCCCTACTAGTGATGGAACGTTGAAAATTTTCAATTCATTGAAGGTTTTCAATGCAAATTTATTGAAATTTTCAATGAAAATTTTCAATAAATGTTCAATTCATCAAAAAAATTCTATGAACACAATGAATTCACTGAATTCATTTTAATGATTTTTTTCAGTGATTTTCTCAAAAAATCGTTTGGTTTCATTCAATTGATTGTGAGTTATGTTATGTAAATGTGAGTTATTTAAATTTTCAAAGAAAATTTTCAGTGAAAATGTCCAATATCTTTTCTCATTTACTTTTCAAATGGGACATTACAAAGGAGTACAGACCCAAACTACATTCAATTTATTTTCCCTATCCTTTACAATTTTGTACCTAAATGCAAACTGCAAATGCATGTGGTGGTTCAGCAAATCATTGCAAAGAGTGAATTCAAACGCCAACTTCTTCTGTAACCACACACAAACCAAAAAAAAACCGACTTGAAAATAAATTTGAAAATTTTCAAGCTCTCGAAAATTTTCATGAAAATGTACATCACTAGGCCCTACAAACAAAATTGTCAATCCTTATTATCAATATCAATCATAATAATAATAAGCAAGGCCCGATATGCCCCTCACCTCCCGGATCACATCAAACAAGCTCTAGCATCTCAGCTAATGTGCCGGTATCAATAGAGTTGCATCCCAAAATTGTCAAGGTTATGGCTTTTGTTTTTTAGCTAGACCGGTGTAACTGTGGAAACTATATACGACTATTGTCAAGAAGTAGAACTGTTTCAAGAACAATCTGTAATGATTAAGGCCCGGTATTACCAAGTCTAGTTAGACCTTATCTGAGAGTTAGTGAAACAAATAGCAAGGGTAACCATGGTGATAACAACAGTTAACTGCCAGTTAGAGCTACTCCCTCGTTGGTAATACCGGGCCTAAATAAAATAACTATAACTATGAATTTCGTCCAAACCATTTTATGAGTATTTAAAAAATTCGGTATTTCTTTAAAGAAATAATTGATATCTTACACCGTTCCCGAGTTGCTCTCTTAAGATACAGGCCCAAGTCTTAAAGGATCGAAACACCTAATCAATAACACTAAACCACAAGGAAGACAATCGATCGGGAACATCATCCAAAATACGTGTATATCCACAAATATAAAGCTCGAAGCACCAGCGCGCTAATGGTGTGTGATAGGGGGAACGGTCGATCGGGCCCGTCATCAAGACAGTCTAGTACGGCTGAGTGAATCTGCACTGGTCCATAGAGAAGATGCTGTGTGGGTATCATCTTCTCTTATCAAGATGATCCAAGCCAGGGGTGTCCACACTTATCAGCCTAAGGGCCACACTGTTTCCTCCACTAAGTCCCGAGGGCCAATAGTTTTATTACAACGCCATCTTGTTTGGAGCTACATGAATCTCATTCATCATAATTATAATGTTTGATTTCATTGTGAATTATCTTATAAATAAAAAGCTTGTGTCACATGTTAGAGGATGAACTCCTCCGAAACGGCTCCACCGAGTGTCGTGAAATTCCTCACGCACATTCGATAGGGCTGGTAGAGGGTCCTGAATTATACGAGATCTTCCGCCAAGCTTTCTCCTATGAGCAATATCCAAAAAATTGACCCTTCAAGGACAACACTAGTAATAGCGTTGTTCACTGACATTGACGGCGTTGCTCAGTGTCACTCAACGTTACTCACCATTTGCGCTAGATAGCGTAACAACCAACATTCACTACAAATCACTTCGATGGAAGAACAACGTTTGTCGAGTCAGCTAGTATATATATATATATATATATATATATATATATATATATATATATATATATATATATATATATATATATATATATATATATATATACTGTATATATATATAAATCTGTTCAAGAAGATATTCCTCTCTGGCGTAATTGGTAGCGCGTCAGACCGGCAATCTGGAGATCCGAGTTCAAGTCCCGAGGGAGGTCGCGATTTTTTAATAGTTTTAAACCATACCATGTATAATGTCACTAAATGTAATTTTTAGGTGTTCAAAAATCCAATTTAATATGACTGAATGTCAGTTATTGTGATTCGTAATTGGTAGTTGAAAAAAAAACATTTTACAATGTAATCAAAATAAACTAGAGCGTGCCGGTGTTTGTAGAGCCCTGCTCTAAGCAAACACAGATCGCCGATCAAAGACAGTCGTTGGTTCTAATCAGATTGCTGGATGAACATGCAGGTGCGGTATTATTATAGAGGCGGTGATCGTGCGAGACAAGATGTATACCTACAAGGGGTTAAGGGGGTTCACGAACGGTGCTTATAAATATAGAGAAATTCACCTTCACTAATTTTTTTTCCATATTCAAAAACCAGTGTAATTGAATGAAAAGTTCACATCTCTAAGATAATTTTATGCTCTTCAATTGATATGGCATTCTATTTCAGTGAATTCAATTAGTTTTAAGATAATACGTCAATGAATAAAAAGAATGTGATAGAATTCATTGACGTATGATCTCAAAACTGATTGAATTCACAAAAATAAAATGTCATCAATTGAAGAGTATAAAATTATCTTGGAGATGTGAACTTTTCATTCAGTTACACTGGTTTTTGAAAATGGAAAAAAAAAATAGTAAAGATAAATTTCTCGATTATGCATATTGCGATCCATGATGAGATGGAAAAATATGAATAGTTAACACAAAGACTGTTTTTCTTGTAATCAACATTTTTTTCTGATGTTGCTTAACGACCCCACCAACAGCTAGGTTATACGGGGGCACGAATGAGCGGATGATATTAAACCGATGAAGTGATGATAGGTGAAAGGACGTTTACAAAAACCCATGCCGCCACCCTTGGTAGCTCAGTCAGCGGAGGTTTCGCTTCAGAAACTGAAGTCATTGTTGGGCGTGGGTTCGAGTCCCGCATAAGGCATGGGTTTTTGTTAACGTCCTTTCACCTATCATCACTTCATCGTTTACAATCACTTACTCATTCGTACCCCCGTATAACCTAGCTGTTGGTGGGGTCGTTAAGCAAATAATAGTCAATCAAATCAAAACCCCATGCCTTATGCAGGACTCGAACCCACGGCCTATTAGAGCTGGGCTACGTGAAGCGCAGTGGAATGTTTTCAACACGCGCTGTAACATGTGAATATTCAGAGCGTGGAAAATGACCCGCGTTGTAAAAACCATCCTCTTTTATAGGCCTCGTGTTATCCATCAAACCAGATCAAACCCCTTCCTTCTCTCTCTCTCCTTCGCTGTACACACACCATTACTATCGCTATCTTTGTCTAACACCTTTCCTCAATCGCTCTCTCTCGCTCTCTCTCTTTCTCTCTGTCTCTCTCTCTCGCTCTCTCTCTTTCTCTCTGTCTCTCTCTCTCTCTCTCTCTCTCTCTCTCTCTCTCTCTCTCTCTCTCTCTCTCTCTCTCTCTCTCTCCCTCCTTCGCTGTACACACACCATTACTATCGCTATCTTTGTCTAACACCTTTCCTCAATCTCTCTCTCTCTCTATCTCTCTCTCTGTCTCTCTCTCTCTCTCTCTCTCTCTCTCTCTCTCTCTCTCTCTCTCTCTCTCTCTCTCTCTCTCTCTCCCTCTCTCTCTCTCTCTCTCTCTCTCTCTCTCTCTCTCCCTCTCTCCCTCTCTCCCTCCCTCCTTCGCTGGATACACACCATTACTATCGCTATCTTTGTCTAACACCTTTCCTCAATCTCTTTCTCTTTCTTGTCTATTGAATCATCCCATATATGTAATAGGCATGCTGGGCCTATCATTATTTGACTTATGCAATTCTCAGTGTGACGTATCTAATGTTTTATCTATATATCTATATCTATATTTATTATCTATATATTTTTTCAATATAATATATATTATATATACATAAATAGAACGGATATTTTCGATGTTCAGGATGTAAGCCTACGTGAAATCATCGAGGTTATGTCATTAAAAATAAGTAAATAATAAATAAATGAATGTACAAAAAGAAATGAAGAAATAAAGGAGAGCAATTTGTTCAAATATATTTTTGTCAACTGTACTTACTGTAAATTGACTTGCGGTGGCATAGCAGACTGAGCCACGGAGGGACTGTAATAAATTATTTCGGCTACCATGTCAGGCATGTCCATCGAACTATATTAGCAATCAACAAGTTTTATAACCCCCCCCCTTCCCCCCCATCAAGGTCAGGAAGGGTGTAGAAGCGATATGCGGGAGGTCAGGTCACATCACCCTTATCATGTAACTCGAACTGGTCGATGGAGTCATTTGGCTTGACAGTTTTAAATGTATAGAGTGACGTGACGGTGATGACGTCATGATTAAACACAATGACGGACGTGTCAGAAGTTACATGAAAATATCATGAAGTCCTGGTTTTAAATCATTAAAATGGGGTGGTAAGATCGCCCTGTCCAAACGATCCTACCTTTCATCCATAGCCTTAATTGGGGAACAATAATTTTGTACCAAGTTTCGATGTTATTAAACTAGTAAAACGCCATATGCGTTGTTAGACGAGCGGATAGTAATAGTATGGGTAGTAATGGTTAAGAACTGCTTCTAGTGGTACCAATTTAGCACATTTTATTTTTTTTCTTCAAAATGGCTGACCCGATCAAGCTAAAAAAATTTAGAAATGTGTATCAAAATGTAATTCAACTAAGTTAGATGAGGAACCATATTGAAAAAAAGTTTGAAGTTGATAGCTGTAGCCGTTTGACCTGTGGAGAACCAACAAAAAAACACAAAAAAAAAGAAAAACATAAAAACGAAAACCAATTTTTTTCAGTACGTCAAATTGAATCCTCGCTAAAGCTCGTTTAAAAAATATATATGAACCATCCCGGTATTAGCCTGGACTACAGCGAAAAACCACGAGAAAAAAATGTCAAGATAGACGGTGGTGGGGATCGAACCGATGCTCGATATGTCCCTCACCTCCCGGATCACATGAAGCCAGCGAGTTAGCAACTATAAAAACTCGTTTTATAGTTTACTACGTCCACAAGGTTTAATATTATAATTACTCCCCAGCCTGTATCTATAACCATATTAGATAATAACAATAAAGTGTGACAATAAAGTTTTTATTATTATTTCCCTTCTACTAGAAATGCATGTTTCTCAGTGATAAAGCCCCCATGTTTGCCCCTGCGTTACGTCATAACTTTACATACAGGAAACTACTAGTTTATAGTTCCGATCGACCGTCTCCCCTATGAATTACCATTAACACCCGGCAGTCCCGATCCGTTACATGAAGGATACTAACTCATTGATATGCTCATATGGTGAGATGAAGGTTCCGAGAGTGCGTCTCCCCTATCTACAACATTAGCGCGCGGGTGGTTCAAGCCTTCATCTTTCGTTTGTAACGTGTATCGACGAAATGAAAGTTCCGATCGAGTGTTCCCCAACACTAACGAACGGGTGGTTCAAGCCTTCATCTACAATTGACAGAAGCGATTAGGGAGCCGAGTAGGGCTTTTTTATTATTATTATCGTCCGGGCATTTAAACTTTATTAAATGATTGTGTACACACACTAAGTGTTTTATTTAAACGCACTTAGATCAACATGTTGAATTTAAACGGCTCTTGTAAAACGTTGTCCTGTTCTCACATGTTCTAATAGGGTCATTACACGTAACTATAGGGACATGACAAAAAAGCAATAGAAATCAAAATGTGGAATTTTTTCCCTATTTCGTCAGGGAAGTTTCAAGTTATGTTACCGAACTTGTAGAATAGTATTGGCACAATTATTTATAATACTTATATGCAACTATACTCACTTTTACAGTGATTTTGTCAAAATAAAATCATGTTATTTTTAGTGTTTCGGATAAGCGAGTTACCAATAAAAAACAATTGTAACATTAAAAATATGATTTATCACCAGAAATGTTCTCAAGCATTCCTATCCTATCATCATAGTTAATAAATCACTTTTACTTTAAATTATGACTATGAGAAATATTTATTTTTTCATACTTATTCAAATTTGCTCAAAGCGACACCATACAGCCACAGATTGTCTAAATTCTAGACTAACATCCAACAAAATTCTTACACATCAACTTTTCTGCCACAAATATTTCCCATCGACAAATCAACATCTCGACACACCTCACCGTCAATACTAATCAATACAACAAACCACCGATCGTAGCCGGAGAAACTACTTCAACTGGCCGAGGGCAAGTCGTTGTCATGGTGATTATGTACACAAACCTACACCAACTTTACATCTATTAACAAGTGTTGGCCTTGACGGTAATATCGGACACATCACTGCATTACTAAACATCAAGATAAAATCATACTTATGAAATATGATGAGTAGAATTATTGAGATTGAGTTACGAAGCAAAAAATAATAATCGCAATTCGCTGACGATGGAAGATAAGGATAAGTAGATGAATAAATAAACGAGGGGTTTACAACTCACAAATTTGGTGTACACCTGATTTCAAGATTTCAGGCATTTCAAGAGATTTCATAGGGATTTCATAGAGATTTCAATGGAATTGCATCGAAATTTCAAGAGATTGCAATGGGATTTCGTGGCAAGTGTACACAGGATTTCAGGAGTTGTTAACCCCTCGTAAATATATATATATATATATATATATATATATATATATGTATATATATATATATATATATATATATAGGCCTATATATATATATATATATATATATATATATATATATATATATATATATATATAGGCCTACAATAATATATATATATATGCGAGTTTTTTTTCTCTTTTTTTATATATATATTGGGTTAAACGACGCACTGTAATGATAGCGCAGATCTAATGGCGTCGGATGAATGATTAATGAGATGATGGGATGAAGATTCTTGGGTAATGGTCTAATGGAAGGTTTTGGGGTAATGAGAAGGATAGTGGGAAGGAAGCGGTCATGGCCGACTTATTGTAGGAACCATCCCGGCATTAGCCTAGACTAGGCCTACAGAGGAAACCATGAAACAGCCCTGTAAAGATGGTCGACGGCGGGGATCGAACTGGGTTCAGAATTCCCCTCGCCTCCCGGATCACATGAAGCGAGCGCATTAACCACCATCATTACATTATTTCACAATTTAATGTGTTCAATATTTAGCCATTGATTTATTAATAAATAAAACTTACAACATAATTTTTACCAGCTGTTCCGTAGTCAATGTATTTTTCCCTGCTTGTACAGTTTTGTAAGCAAATGCACAGTAAAAACTTTAATGTGGAGGTTCAAGAAATCATGTTACTATTACTTAAAGTGGATTGAAACTCGCAATTTCTACTGTCAAAACCTATACGCAACCAAAAATATTGTTTAAAAAAATGAAAATTTTCCAAAAAAATCATGAAAATTTACATCACTAGCAACAGCCAACACCATTCAAGATATAAACTCTTATTCAGGGCCGGCTCGTGGGCGGGGCGCAAAAGTTTGGGGCGCTACATTTTTTTTTTTTTTTAATAAATGAACATGGAATACTTGATACGAAATTATTGTTAATATGCGATTACGAAGTGATAAGGAGGTCCGTTCGAAAGGTGACAAGTCGTCAGTTGTGTTCTCAATATATAGTATAGGAATGACTAAATAAACAAAGTATACGGAAGTAACAATGATTCTTCTCTTCCTATTCAACTCTTATTGCCTCCATATAATCTTCATTTATAATGTTCTTTGTATTTGCGCTTGCGCATCAAATGATGATAATTGTTTATGAGCGCGTCACGGCCTATTGACGGTTGAAGGGTGAACATGGCATGAAAATTGGATGCCCTCGCGCAGTATTCATCAGCCCAAGTAATATTTTCCTTGGATCAACAGAACGGTAAGAATGTTTCATATATCCGGAGAGTTTCTATATGTTTTAAAATCAGTTTAAAATGTTTAAAAAGCCTGAAAATTTTTCGCCTCCGGCGTATAGGATCTTTGAAAACATTTCAAGTAGTGTCTTGGGGCTCGGCCAGGGCGCCAAAATCCCACGAGCCGGCCCTGCTCTTATTGAGTGAATACAAAAAATCAAAATAAATACCGTTAGTAACTTAGTTTGAGAAGGGAGGACCTTCCATGAATGAATGAATCCATAAAATACACAAACTATCTTCAATACAAACACACAAATTTCTGTGTATATCCTCCTAAAAAAAACATTCTCTCCGCTTGTTATCTTATTGAAAGTTGAAAAAAGGTGACGAAGTATATATAAAAGTATAAAATAACAACGCCCTAGCTTCGAAGATCCAATATAAAATCAACAATATAAAAGAACCGTTGTGAACCAATCAGATTGCCGGGTTTATGTTTGGGTTTAACGACCTGGCGTTGTTGTTAATGACCGTGAACACAATCTCTCGGTGCAGCCGAAGAGACGACCGTCTAGGAGCTCGAACCCGCGACCAAACAGATCAAGTACACACGGGTATTAACTACCGTACGGCCAAACTAGACGATTGGGAATAGAAAAAAGAGAACGAAAGGGTAATGACCATGAGATGTTGATTTATTTATATTTCTTTTATTCTATTTATTTTTTTGGAAGAAATTTTTGTACGAATTTTTAGTGGTAAATTTGTTAGTGTTCTAGCTTGGTGATGAAATTTTTAAATTTGAAGTGGAATATTCGTATGATTTTTTTTATATACGCCTAGTCGCCTACCTACCTACATGTATTCATTTACAGGCGTGTGTAGTGATGGAACGTTGAAAATTTTTTTAATTGAAAATTTTCAATTCATTGAAAATTTTCAATGCAAATTTATTGAAATTTTCTATGAAAATTTTCAATAAATGTTCAATTCATTAAAAATATTCTATGAACCCAATGGAATACAATGAATTAATTTTAATGATTTTCTCAAAAAATCGTTGTGTTTCTTTCAATTAATTGTAAATTTACAATGCACAATCATTTAAATTTTTACCTAAATGTAAGTTATTTAAATTTTCAATGAAAATTTTCATAGAAAATTTCCAGCATCCTTCCTCATTTACTTTTCAAATGGGACATTACAAAGGAGTACTGGTCCAACCTACATTTAATTCATTTTCCCTATCCTTGACAATTGTATCTAAATGCAAACTGCAAATGCATGTGGTGGTTCAGCAAAGCATTGCAAAGAGTGAATTCAAACGCCAACTTCTTCTGCAACAACACACGAACCAAAAACAATCAACTTGAAAATAAATTTGAAAATTTTCAGCTCTTGAAAATTTCCAACGAAAAGAATTTTCATGAAAATTTACATCACTACGCCTAGCTACATTTACTCATTGATAGGCGTGTGGATCCAGTTTTTATCAAGATTCTAAGATTATATTCCATTATTAGATAGCGTAGCGAAGATTTTCACTGAACTCTTACGGAACTTTGTCTGAGAACTGTATAGTTTTGAGGTCTAATCGGTTGGACCATTTTTGAGAAACATCATAATTTAGAAGTTTCTAAAAACCCCATAAGATTTGGCTGAGCGGAAAAAATTGAAAAATGAAATCTCTTCAATATGATTCAAATATTCCACAAATGTGAACACAAAAATAATATACATGAATAAAAATTTGGTTTGATATTCGGACCAGCCGTTTTGGAGAAAATAATATAATAAATGTATTTTATTCATCGGACAGATAGAAATATTAGTTGAAAAATGTTGCAAATTATCGAAGTCACGGCTTTCTAGATACATTGACATCGGATGAAGTTCATTTCAAATGATCAAGGTTTGTAGAGTTTTCGATTATACTTTATATAGACATCTCGCTCATCGTGCAACGCACATCCTGCGTTTGCCTAGTATTACAAAGAAATCTACATTAGGCCTACAAGATGTGAACAGACCTCTATGACAAGTCAAAACCGTACCATTGAGTTAGGAGTTGAAAGGTTAGGTCAATGACCGTACAAATAATCTAATTACATTAAATAAAAGTGTGAATTAACACGCTATCAATACATTTAAACACATAAAATACAGAAGAATACATTGACGTTAATAATTTGCTATTTGAACATTAATTCATCATATCTTCAAACTCTTCCACAGAATTACATGAAGTTTGGTCATGATTAGTTCTTTCAACTAGGTAGTTTTAAAATTAGTTACAATATAGACGATTACTTGATTTTGGGTGGTAATAAAGTAGGCCTGTATCCTACCTTGTCATCATCTAATTGAGGAGTCAGTGACTATGTGTCAACTTTTACATTGTAGCCCTATAAGACTAAAAAGTTAAAAACCAGTGCCATCAACTGGTGATTAGTGAATTAATTCATCACCGTCAGTTACGTATGCTATTTTCATACTTTAATCAATAATTAACTAAGTGCTACATAGGCCTAATTATCAATTGATAGAACCGACTACCTACAAATACTGGCATAGGCCTATATATAACGGTGATAAAAATCATTTTTTATGCGAGCCTTCGAAATAATTCAACTTGCACTTTGTACTAGATTCAGATAAAACCAATCGTCTAGCCTGTGAATTGCTACAAAAGTTCATCATTAGATTCAACTTAAGTGAAAAAAATCACACCACAATTTCTGTAATCAAGATCACTGTCTTCAAATGTAATTAGCCTACCAATTTGTTTCAGTAAATACTATCTACCTAGGCTAGTCTTGATCTTGACATTATCAGGGATTATTATTTTAATACCAAAAATGCGATATTTTATACTTAAAATTTGGTTATTTGTATAACATTCTTATAAAGATTTTAGTATCACCAAAAATGCAATCGAAATACTAACAATTGATTAATGATGTTGTTTTCATAAGTACCCTCTCCAAGTAACAACAGTTATATTTTCATGGCACGAATGGTGGTAGTCGTATTATTTCTTTTCATCTGTTTTAATCGATTCATTCATTATTTTAAATTGAGACCTGTATCTTTAGAATAAAATGTAAGAACAATGGGCTCCTCAGCTATCGAATCAACATTGTAATTATTATAATTCACACTGGCGCCAAAACACCGTGCGCTAATGGTGTGGGATAGGGTAGACAGTCCCTTCATCTCTCGTGGATATGTTTACAGAAACCCTTGCCGAAACCAGGACTCGAACCCACGTACCGCTTCGACAACCCTACTTCAGAATCGTGTTGATACTGTCACTAACAAACACGTCAAGAAAAACTAACAACAACACGCGTACCGAGTTCGACTCTTCGGCGCGCCATTTAGATCGATACGGGTCCTACAAACTCGCAATGAAATTTTAAACAGGAATTATTTCCAAACACGTTTATTCAATTCCAGGAATATAATTCAGGTTTCATGAGAATAAAATTAGGAATAGTCGCCGCTATGGCTACAAAAGACGAGCCACTAGTATAATCCTTATTATTGTTATTTATCTAACATCCGAGGGGCCACGCCCACCCTCGTTTTTGACAGCTAGAACAGGGCGCTAGGTCAGGCATTTGACATTTATATGTTTATGCACGCGAGGTGAACAAATAAAATAACAAATAAGGAAAAACAAATTATGTATAAAGGAGGGGCTATTCTTCTTGTTCACTATTTTTTAGTTATTTATTTTTCTTACGTGGAATAGGGTGTCTATAACGCGAACCTTTTCCGAATGACTACGTAAGATTGTTACCTGCCAAAATTCTATGGAAAAGGAATGTAAATTGTAAATAGAATAGGTGTGGACTCAGATTCAATAAGTGCATAAGATGAGATAAAGGAAATTACAGAGGTTTTGAAAGAGATTATCTGTTTGGTTCTACTGTAAATAAATTCTCGTTCTAGCTGACATGGTCATTTATTCAAAATTTATGAGATTGATTGGGTAATATTGTCATAAAATAGTGGGCTGAAGTGCCTAGGTGCTTCAAGTAACTGCGCAAAAATCGTGATAGGCCTACGAGATATTAGGCCTAGCCAACGATCTATTTAAAAATCTGTAATGTTATACAGTCTCACGAACAATGACAGTTCCTAAATCCGTACAAACTATAATGAAAACTTTAGAATCTATGCAAAAGAAACGTATGAGCACAACTCATCTCAAACCGATACCCAAAAAAGGTAAAACTCGTTCCAAAGTTATCTTACCTGTTTATTCGTTGATCTTGGCAACGTCTCGATATTCGTGCCGTTAACAACTGGCGCTTTATTGTTGACACCATCCTCTTTCTCATCTTCCACTATTTCCCCCGGCATTTTCACTCAACTATGGGGAGTAGTGAACTTAATTCCAGACTACTATTCCGTAGTCAAAACAAACACACTGTAAAAACACGACACACACACCATGAAAGTGTCACCCACTACTACACCAGCCTGTCACTTTTAAAACATCACGAAAAAGAATTAACCGGCATCTATTTATATACAGCACTAACGAAACAGAACGCGATGATAGCACAGAATTACAATTACGGTCGGTTGTTTGTTTCTAACAAATTATGTATTGTATTTTTTGTTGTGATTATTTTTATTCATGTATTTATGTATTCAGCTCCCGGGTGCATTCGCCTGTCACGCAACTCCACTGCCGACTGACTGACGCTCCCTCCAATAATTCTCGCGAAATACGAGACGCGGACGGGATCTTTACGGAAATTCAATAAAATCGAAATCAAATGTTGTTATCATCATTTTGGAGGATTAATAAATTATTTACAACGATGAGACTTGATTGGTTGGATCTGGAATGAATTCAGTTCCTAAAATAGCGATATATAACAATGAAAATGATTCAGTGATCTGTTAGAATGTACGAAAAGCGAAATGACGAGGATTATTGACCGATGCTGCTACCTGTTGCTAGTTATGACAAGTAGACTTGAGTCGATAAAGCTGTCGTCTCACGAAACTGCTTTACCGATTACATTCAACTCGCGATTTGTGTTCTTGATTACGATCTTGATTTGAAATGTAGATACACCATTATTACTGTGTTGCACGTGATAACTATCAAGTTACATTTATTATACTTTGACATTGTAAAATGAGATTTACAAATTGAGCTTGTAAGCAAGCCCAATAGTTCCGGACACCTTGACGTGGTGTGGGGGCTTGCATGGCTCCGTGATCTCCAGAGCTGTCGTCGGGAACAATTTATTTGCTCCCGACGACAGACCAATAAATCAAAAAAAATGAATTAATCAATATAAAACCCGTATCATATTTCTATGTAAATACGAATATTGCTATCCATTCACTTATTCAAGTATTGTGACGTATAATGTCATTTTCAAAATATTACATATTATAAACCACCTAATTAAAAATTGATTTCTCAATCGTTTATTTTTTAATTTTGAAATTTTCAATCAATTTTAACGATAATTACACATTTTCCTGGTACGTTTTTCCCACAGCCTTTTTGATTGGATAAGATAGTCTCTTGGTGAAAAGTATGATCTGAATAAAGACGGCTGTGGTTTTTCCAAACTAGCAATAATAGTCCGCTGATTTAATCCGCCTAATCATAATCACATCGAGTTCTATTTTCAAACATTTCTAACAATGAACCGGAAATTACCGCCATGTGACATCAGTCATCATGACTCATCTAACGTCGCAATAAAGATCACAGTGTGGGAATAGTGGCTTTTGAACCTATCAGTGACGAGTGTTTATTTGCACAAACTAAACCGACCAATTAGGAGAGAGTATCTAGTTGCGAACTTCCTTGTGTTGGGATTGTACGCCTTTAGGTGATTGTTGTGGATTGAAGCCACGAGAGAGGAAGGTACCGATCGACCGTCTTCCCTATCCCACACTACTAGACCACGGGGGTTTCGCTTCTTCAACTCGCGTGGTATTGTTATAAAGTGAGATTGAAAAAAACCTGCAGAATGAACACGTCGTTCACGCGCCGTTAAAGGACTTCACAACCCTGAAACTAGATTCTAACGAATAATTACTATATTCACTTCCCCAATTTCAGAGAATAATAGATATCATCATCTCAATTTCTAAAATTTTATTTTATTTATTTGTCCTCAAAACTCCGGTCCTCTTTCTGTGCCATGAGTAGCCATTACTCGATTATGATTGTTGAATCTATACAGATTCGGTAATGCCACGTAATGACTCATGGTGATTTATTGTAATTTCTGAAATTGATATGATGATTTCTATTATTAGACGTGCTTTAGCGAGGATTCAATTTGACATACTGAAAAAAATTGGTGTTCGTTTCTGTTTTTTTTTCCCATGTTTTTTTGTCGGTTCTCCAGAGGTCAAACCACTACAGCTATCAACTTCAAACTTTTTTTCATTATGGTTTCTCATCTCACTTAGATCTGTATAGTTTTGTGGCATTATCGGGTGGTAACTTATTTTTTTTTATGAATTTTAGAAATTTCAAAGATACCCATTAGAGAAAAGATATCCAAAAAGAAAAAAGGAAATATTTTTATTTTCCAAAAAAATGAAATTTTGCGTGAAGTTAAATTACATTTTGATACATATTTCTGGAAACTTTCAACGTGATCGGGTCATCCATTTTGAAGAAAAAACATAAAATGTGCTAAATTGGTACAATTCGAAGCAGTTTTTACCCATTTTTACCCATACTATTACTATTCGCTCGTCCAACAACGCATATATGGCGTTTTCCTAGTTATCTAAAATTAGGGAAATAAATATCGTCATTATTCATTGACATCTAGCTTTAGTATTGCCAGTGTAGCCAGTGTTGCCAGTGTGTTCACAGTCGTGAAACCAACTCTTATTGGGTTGTCTCTTATCTAGCCTACACTAACAACCTAAACCTAACCAAACAAACATCCTAAACTGATTTCCTAGCTGTTGGTGGGGTCGTTAAGCAAACAATACTCATCTAATTTAATCTAAACTAAAACTATTCTGAAACCTTATTCCGGTTCTACGAATAGCCACTATACGATGACACTAGCTAGGACATTGATTTCATATAACCATGTTTGAAAAATCAGTAACTTGGGTCGGGTTAGTTTTAACTTTTAGGTAGATTGAATTAGTTAAGTGTAGGTTAGGATAGGACCAAGGTTTATTACGTTGGTTGGGTTAATTGATCACGTTAGGATTACCGAGACGAGTGATCGAGTGGTTAGCATACTGAACCGTCATTCGGGAGACCTGACTACAAATAGACCTTGCTTCAAGTAAAATAAACCATTATTCCACTTCGTTGTGTTGGTAGCAACTGGACAATTGCCAATATCCATGAATTGTGTCTCATTTAGCTACGCCTGTGCATTGTTGTACATTACATACTCATATACTTGTATCCACGAGAGATGAAGGTTTTCATCGACCGTCTCTCCTATCCTACATCATTAGCGACCGGGTGGTTCAAGCCTTCATCGGACGTGGATGCAAGTTATCACTGTTCCGATCGACCGTCTCCCCTATTCAGTTACACTGACGATTGGAGGTTTTGAACTGTCAATTCGGTGAATTGCAGTGTGGCTAATTGTTAGCGTGAAAATGACCTCAGTGCGTTCTAACGTTTAATGGAAAAATACTGTGAAGTTGTGATGATTATATGTAAATGTGACGTCAGTTTTGATGATGAAATTAATTAGAGATATGTTGTTGTTGTTGTTGTTGTCGTTGTCTATAAAACACCTATCTTGTTGAATTAAAAATGAATTGAATTAAGGCGGTGCGTTTAAGGTGGTTATAAAAATAGAGAAATGTACCTTCACTAATTTTTGTCTATGCTCAAAAACCAGTGTAATTGAATGAAACTTTCACATACATCCAAGATAATGTCATGTTCTTCAATTAATATCACATTCTATTTCAGTGAATTCAAGCAGTTTTAAGATAATACGTCAATTAATTTGATCACCTTCTTTTATTCATTGACGCATTATCTTAAAACGGACTGAATTCACTGACATAGAATGTCATATTAATTAAAGAGCATAGAATTAACTTGGAGATGTGAACTTTTCATTCATTTACACTGGTTTTTGAACATGGAAAAAAATTAGTGAGGGTGAATTCTTCTATTTGTGTAATCATAGACATCCCTTAATATGAATTCAATTATATTAAATTGAATTAATATGGGTGCAATAAATGAATGAATGAACCAACCATGAAGATACCTCCTCACTCACACCCTTACAACAGTAACTAGACCATTTTTATTCCCTATACCGGTTGTACTAATTATTGGTAATCAGTGAATTGAGCAATAAAGAGCTAATTAACCTGTTAAAAATGTGTTGTGTGCTAATGTGCTAAATGTGCTAATTAATCAATTGCAGTACAAAAATAACATTGGTAACCAAGGGTAATAACAAGCTAATCCACTAATTATCGCTTAATCAACAAATTTATTATTCGTAAATCAGGTCCTTATTACCGGATTACCCTTGGTTACATACGATATTTTCACATTGAAATTAATAAGTGACCAAGTAATAATTCATTATCTGTTGCTATAACTGACTATCAGTTTTTTTTTTTTTTTTTTAGTTTTGTAACAAACTTTAGCTCAACTGGTTTGGTGATCTTTTGAAATATGTTTTCATATTATTTTCGAAAATTAATTTATCAAAACGTGAATAAAAATGTAAAGATAATATGTATACTTGAATCCACGACAGTAGAAGGTTGTCTACCAACACAAGAAACACAAATATCTTTGTTCTAATTTTGTAAAGCTCTGATATTTTGAAGGCTAATGATTTTTTAAAACGAGATTTACTATTACAAACATGACTACTTCTTTCAAAAACATAAAATATTTGAAGCTGCAGTGAGTTGCTCTAAAAACATTCTCAATTACAATTACACTAAATAATCAAGTGATTAATAATAATAATGAATAAATAAATGAAAATGGATAGATAAAATAGAATTAATAAATTAATAAATGATTGGAATGAAATAACAATTCTGTAGGCCGCCCCGGTGGCTAAGTCAATTATCGCTAGCGGTAATAACTGAAGTCACCGTTAGGCGTGGGTTCGAGTCCCGCATAAGGCATGGGTTTTTGTAAGCGTCCTTTCACCTATCATCCCTTCATCGTTTCATTATCACCCGCTCATTCGTACCCCCGTATAACCTAGCTGTTGGTGGGGTCGTTAAGCAATATTACAAAAAAAAAACATTCTGTAGTTTCTCTACAATTAGGCCCTTCATTTATTTTGATTTGTGATTGTTTTTACAGTTATTTCAATAGTTCCTGACCTTTTTTTGACCCCCCCCCCCTCCATCAACCTTCTAAAAACAATAGCAACTAGACAATAGCCTTGTCAATTCTTAGTTTTTTTGTTACGTTTCATAATACATTTTTGTTTCAGTTTGCTTATTTCGATTATTAGTTTTAAATAATTTTTCATTATTTTTTAGTTATTAATATCGGATAGATAGTCATAAAATAGATACACCACAATACTTACTTATTCATCCAGTAACAATCGTAACTAGATAATTTCCCTCGTCAATTGTAAACCACCTTTCGTTCCAATTAAAGCCATGCCATGTCTGCCATACTGCATTACGTAGTCTACATGCCGACTCCAGTTAACTCAAGTGAATTAGGCCTACACTTAAACTGTATGACCACTTAACATATCAAACATTGTGTAGGCAATCAGTTCAGGGGTGGACTGGGATATGAAAACTGTCCAAAAAAAAGGGGAAATCCGAAACATCCCCCCCCCCCTCCCCCACCACCACTGTGTGGTATAGTAGTATGAGGTCAATGTTATATAATTGGCCAACCGTTGGACAAAAAATTACAAAACCAAATCCGAAAAAAAAAATTCTTCAAGAAATAATATAAATAATTCAAATAAAAAGTTATGAGCGTACAGAAATCATGATAGGCCTAATTAACTCACACTACAAATCATATAATTTTTTTTAAATGTATATTTGACAATTTCACAAATTTTGTGTTTAGAAGTTGTGACCGATTCTTAAATAATATTGTTTTATAATGAAAATATTCATTTAAAAAAAAAAGTTTGTACAGAGGAAAAAAGGTCAAAATTCCATATAATTATTCTAACAAAAAATTCAGAAGAATATATTTAATTTAGGCCTACATTGTACATTTTTTAAATTTTCATTCTGCATTAATTAGAATGAATATTATTATTAGATTTATTTCTACATATATTTGTAGAAAATTTGTATAACCCATTGAGGCCCACCTGTATTTCAGCGCAAATCCCCACCGTTCCCAGTCCACCCCTGGGCAATCTATCACTCAAGAGCTAAAGCTCATGCTATAATAACGTCAATTATCGAACAATTGCTATGACCCCCAACAATGGTAAAAACCATTCATCAATCCATCAAGGTCGTTAATGTGACAATAGAACAGTAACAGCCCAGATCTTCCTTTCATCCCGAAGGCATATAAAGGACCAACGAGTGTTTCGTTGGATCAGTTACACGGTCGATATCCGACGATACGGTTATAGAACGGTTTTATAATAAATAGTTTGTAATTGTTTGGTGTTAAAATGAAGTGTATTGTTTTGGTTTGTGTGGTGGTATTAGTGGTACAATTGTGTAATTATGTGCAGGTAATTATGTTTGATTTTAAAAAATAATGAAATGCATTTTTGTTGTTTTTTATACCTGCCTATTCTTGTTATATTTCAAAGTAATTCAAAATATACTATAACTTAAACTACCGGTACATAATATATATGTATATATAACTATATAATAACTACATAATTTTAAAGATTTATTGTTTGTAAATAAGTTATCGACTTATCGTACTTGAACTATTCTCCGTGGTGGTAAGATCGCCCCTGTGGTGCCCCGTCCAAACGATCCTACTCTCTTATCGATAGTCTTTACTGGGCAACAATGATTTTGTATCAAGTTTCGATATTATTTTTTTCAAGTAATTTTGTTTTAAAATAATGAAATGTGAGTTCCGAGATAAATACAATTCTAAGTTCAAAACTATGGGTTTTTCTATAGAGGTCGATATTTCAACACCATTTTTCGTGGACTTGTATCATTGTTATCTAAACTCTCGATGCATATTCAGAAAGCTTGTGAAAAACACTGTCAGATGGCGTATCTAACTGATTTTTTTACAAAATGTGACTTGTATCGTTATTCCCGTGTACCCTTCATTTTTGTTGTTTTTTATACCTGCCTATTCTTGTTATATTTCAAAGTAATTCAAAATATACTATAACTTAAACTACCAGTACATAATATATATGTATATATAACTATATAATTTTGAAGATTTATTGTTTGTAAATAAGTTATCGTACTTGAACTATTCTCCCTGGTGGTAAGATCGCCCCTGTGGTGCCCCGTCCAAACGATCCTACTCTCTTATCGATAGTCTTTACTGGGCAACAATGATTTTGTATCAAGTTTCAATATTATTTTTTTCAAGTATTTTGTTTTAAAATATAATGAAATGTGTTTATGTTGTTGTCATAGCAGCTTGAGCTTGTTTTAATAATAATAAGTGTTTATTCAGCAATGCAGAAGCTGCTATAATAAATTTTCACAGTATTTACAACAAATTGGAAAGAATAATAGGATTTAAGAATATAAAAATATAAATCTAATAAATGGCTTACTGCTATGAATGCCCAATAATAACCGGACTCTAATACCGGTAATAACTTATTCTCAAATACTTTAAACTTCTAACTACTTTTATAGAATCCGTAGTGTTCTATTTATTAACGTAACTTTGTTTAATTCAATGAAATTTCTATAAATTATTTCAATTTTATTTTTAATTTTATTAGAATAATTCATTTGTTATAGTTATTGTTCTCTCCTCTGATCATTTTTATAAAAATATTGACGGTTTTATTTGCCAACGAATTTATTAATTTAACCTCATCAGATAAACCTACAGTGAAGGTTGATCAATATCATAAAATTACAACAGTATTTTCAACTAAGAGCCGGTTTTGCAAACTCTTGGTCAAGTATTAATTTGCTAACCATTAGTTAAGGTATGAAAATAACATATTTAACAAAGCATGATAACAAGTTGATGCGTAACTATTGCCTAATCCACTTATCAATCTGTAAAAATGGGCCTAATTGAATTATAATGATATTATTTACTATAAGTATACTTGATCTACTCAAGAAGTAGGTCATATACCAACTAAATAATTGCATAATCTTCAGTAATGGTTGATAAAATTGCTGCAGCTTTGAATATTTGAAGCTTTTCAAAGATGTGGTAGTGTTTCTAAGCAAAAATCTTGTATTAGAAAATGATCGGGTTGTCTGAATCTCTAACCCATGGGAAGTCGTCTCTTGTATAAGTCGTCACTCTGAATGTCTGCTCTCATACATAATTTAATGTATTTATTGAATCTCTGCCCCACGGAAAGTCTGTTCTATGGAGACTTCACCTGCTGTTATATATTCGAAAACAATTCCTGAAAGCCTGTTCTATGGAAAGTCGTCACCAATAATATTCTATTTAATATATAATAGAGTATTATTGGTGACGACTTTCCATAGAACATACTTCCAGGAATTGTTTTCGAATATATAACACCAGGTGAAGTCTCCATAGAACAGACTTTCCACGGGGTAGAGATTCAATAAATACATTAAATTATACCTGAGAACAGACATTCAGAGTGACGACTTATACAAGAGACGACTTTCCATGGGGTAGAGATTCAGCTATCCCAAATGATCAACCCTAAAAATACCACAGATATACACATATATAGGGTGATATTTGCATTTGTCATGTTCGTAGACAAACTGTTACTTTCATGAATACAAGTACCGGCATATCAGTACAGTGAAACCTCTATGCATCGTTCCCGGAAGCGTTTCCCTGGTTGTATCATTCATTTTTTCTCACCCCACTCCCATATAATTAGATGAGCGTAGCGAAGATTTTCACTGAACTCTTACGGAACTTTGTCTGTGCGTTTTTTGTTTGTTTGTTTGTAAACACTGCACAGGTCGCAGGGTTTGACCGATCGACATGAAACTTTTTTTTTATATGCAAACTTATCCAACTTAGAACTGTATAGTTTTGAGGTCTAATCGGTTGGACCATTTTTGAGAAACATCATTTAGAAGTTTCTGAAAACCCCATAAGATTTGGCTGAGCGGAAAAAATTGAAAAATTAAATCTCTTCAATATGATTCAAATTTTCCACAAATGTGAACACAAGAATAATATACATGAATAAAAATTTGGTTTGATATTCGGACCAGCCGTTTTGGAGAAAATAATTTAATAAATGTATTTTATTTCATCGGAAAGATAGAAATATTAGTTGAAAAATGTTGCATTGTCGAAGTCACGGCTTTCTAGATTCATTGACATCGGATGAAGTTCATTTCAAATGATCAAGGTTTTTAGAGTTTTCGATTATACTTTATATAGACATCTTGCTCATCGTACAACGCACATCCTGAGTTTGCCTAATCAATATTAAATTCTCCTGGATGGATGGTTTTCCTGGATGGATGGTTCTATTTTCCTGGTCCCTTGGAAAACGATGCATAGAGGTTTCACTGTACCGGTATGTGAATGATTTCACATAACTTTTCATTAAGTTGTTCCTGTCTCCTTCTTAGACTCAGATAAAGCTCTACACTTGTGAGAAAAATAGATTATTGTTATTGAAAATTTTGTTGTAGTCATCCGATTACAAATAAATATTGGAACGAATAAGATAGATTTTAGTATTAGTTGTACGAAGTTCAATTGAATGTCGTTCTAGAAGAAATCAAATGAAAATATTTTCAATTAACAATTGGACCAAAGTAATTGAAAGGTAATGTTGAGTAAAATGATCGGAAATAAAGTCTCTGAACGATTGTCCGTATTTGTTTTGGGGGCGTATTTAATTACTATTATAAGCCGATGAAAAAAGTATGTCACTCCATAAAGTGGGTATAAATCCTCAGCTAAAACATGCACCTAGATAAAATGGCAATACAATTCTATTGATTCTAATTCGATTTAAATAATTTTCTGAAATCTAAATTCAAAATTCTAGTACCGTGACGAACAACAATCAGATAATTTTGTCTTTGAATGTTTTTTAAAAAATAAAAATAAAACCCCTGAGCCAAAGGCATTTGATTATTCATGATTTTTGGATAAATGGTGAACATATGAGAAAACTGCAGTTGAAATCTATATTTCTTTAATACCCTGAAAAGATTTGGTCAGAACATTCTTAAGAGTCCATGGGAATCGATTAGGTGGAATTCCAGTTTTTTGGTGATAACTTTTGAGCGGTATAATATATCAAAATTCTTTAAACAAGAAAATACAGATGATTCCAATACCTTCAAGATGGTATGAGTGATAACTATTTATTTCAAATTGCCTAAAATTAAACATTATGCGATATGAAATAGATACCTAGTTATAGCTTACACCATCCTCAAGGCATTGAAAATATATGTGTTCTCTTATTTTCAGAATTTTGATATCTCATACCGTTCAAAAGTAATCACCAAAAAACTGAAAATCCAATAAATCGACTCCCATGAACTCTTGAGTGACAGCATCATGAAATATTCCATAAGATGTAATTAGATGAGCGTAGCGAAGATTTTCATTCCATATACCGAAAAATTTTGGGCTTGGTTTTTATGTTTTTTTTTTTTTTTTTTTTTTTTTTTGTGTAATTTTGTACGCGGCATACAGGTCAGGAAAAAGTTTCAATCAACTCGAAACTTTTTTTACGAATTGGTGTTATACCAGAATAGGTTGGGATTGTTTTTCAGAAAAATCGGTCGAACGGATTTTCCGGAAAAAAATCGGAAAGTATGGAAACTCCCCATAAGAATAGGCCAGGGGAGAAATACTTGGAATTTTATTTTTTTCAAAAGCTCTCAAATTTATACTGAGTGTGGAAAGATCTATCATACCTATTTTAAGCGATTTATGGAACAATCGGATGTGAAATAACGAAGAAAACGTATTTTTAAGGTACTTTTTTACACATCAATAAAAGCAATTAAGAAAGCAATTAAGGAACTATTAAATATGAGCAACAAGTGTCACAAATAAATTAAAACGTTTAAAATCTGTGATGTATATGAAGAAGGCACTGGTTTGATTGTTTGGAAACCAAGGTCCATATACCAACAGACAGCCACGGTTTTCAAACCTTTGAAGTGATCCATGGCCTGTATATGTACATTGAGCTGACCGAATGTTCTTAATTCTACATTTCCATACTTCTAAGCTCATCTCACAACGCATATAAGGCGTTTTCCTAGTTAGTTGAATAAACCTATTTTTTTATATTGGGTTTGACGACTCACTGTAACGATAGCGCAGATCTAATGGCTTCGGATGGATGATTAATGAGATGATGGGATGATGAGATGAAGGTTCTTGGGTAATGGGAAGGATAGTGGGAAGGAAGCGTTAATGGCCGACTTATTGCGGGAACCATCCTGGCATTAGTCTACACTACGGAGTGAAACCACGAAAAAACCCTGTAAAGATGGTCGGCGGCGGGGATCGAACCAAGTCCGGATACCCCTCGCCTCCCGGATCACACGAAGCGAGCGCGGTAACCACTGCGCTATGTGTGCCGGTGAAATAAACCTAAACTCAGTTCTAACACACGAATGATTTTCAGGCCGCGCCGCACAAAAGCGACGAAGACGAAGATAGCGACGAATCTTCCTCCACCGAGGTAACTTCCCCCGCTTCGGTCATCGCGGTTGTCGTCGTTCCCGAGTCCGTGATTCACGACTCGGATTCGCACGAGTCCAAGTCGAAAGAAGATGAGCCGACGGCCAGAGAAGAAATGATTACGAAGGAAGAGGAGGAAGAAAATCGCAGCGAAGCAACGGAAGTTCGCGATTTGGACGAGAGTACGATGTCTTATCAATATCAGAGAGAATGTATTTACTGTGTTTATCTTGTGAAATCGGTTATGGGTTTACGGAAACGTTTAATGGATTATTTTCACCAGTAATATTGGCAGGGTCGGCAAATATTCTTAGGATTTGCGTTAGTTTTCAAGATCGTTACACTGATTTTTTTTATCGACATCAAAACTTAAAAGGCAAAGCTCGATGAAAAGATCATTCTGCGTTGGATGTTGGTCTTTGGTTATGTTGGTCTTGACCGACCCGAATAATAATCATAAATATAATAAGTAATGGATCTAAAACGTATTGTAATGAACTAAAGCATCCCGTTGAACTACCTTATATGAAAGCTGTCCCTTGGGTTAACAATTAGGAGTTAGCGCAGTGTGTAGAAAAACTCGAAATTTTTAAAAAACCTGCTGTCGAGATCATTCAATCATGCCTAGACCACAGAGGGAAACCATGAACAACCCCTGTAAAGATCGGCGGCGGGGATTGAACTAGGTTCCCTCGCCTCCCGGATCGTTAATCAGCGTAGTAGCGTTACCCACTACGCTGCATGCGGATTATGCCCACTACGCATTATGTTGGGTGATGACACCGTCGTTCATGGATAGAAATATAATGTGATGTACAATATTTAAATTCTTATAATTATAATTATAATTATAATTAGACGAGCTTTAGCGAGGATTCAATTTGACATACTGAAAAAAATTGGTGTTTGTTTTCATTTTTTTTTTTTTTTTTTTTTTTTTTTTGTCGGTTCTCCACAGGTCAAACGGCTACATTTATCAACTTCAAACTTTTTTCCAATATGGTTCCTCATCAAACTTAGATCTGTATAGTTTTGTGGCATTATCGGGTGGTAACTTTTTTTTTATGAATTTTAGAAATTTCAAAAATACCCATTAGAATAACACAGCAGAAAAAAAAGAAGATATTTTTATTTTCCGAAAAAATGAAATTTTGCGTGAAGTTGAATTACATTTTGATACACATCTCTGGAAATTTTCGGCTTGATCGGGTCAGCTATTTTGAAGAGAAAACATAAAATGTGCTAAACTGGTACCACTCGAAGCAGTTTTTACCCATTTTTACCCATACTTTTTCTATCCGCTCGTCTAACAACGCATATATGGCGTACATCATGCAATTGTGCTGATGGTGCAATCAGGAAGACGACTGTTTAATAAACTACCTTTCCTGATCAAAGATGCAAACAGCAGGCTCGAGTTCAAAACAAAAACAACGATATTTCTCGGGAGAAATCAGTTTTACTGCATTGAGGATTACCTTGATAATTAACAAGATTATTCAATGGACTTGTTTTTCTCTATCTAGTTGTTCAACATTCATACAACTCTCGAATTCTGCTTTTTAAGAAACGTCAATAAATACCGTTATATCAAAATAATACTACAATGAAACCTCTATGCATTGTTCCCGGATCCATTGTTTTCCTGCTTGTATCATTCATTTTTTCTCACCCTACTCTCATACAAGCAATGTTAAATTTTCCTGGATGGATCGTTTTCCTGCATGGATGGTTTTATCTTCCTGGTCCCTTGAAAAACAATGCATAGAGATTTCACTGTATAAAGTAGAATATTGTCAACTTGGAATATAAATGTTGAGATATACGTCTTTAAAGGTTTATAAATGTTCATTAACTTTGAGGTGACTTGTTCCTAGACTGAGCTGTGATAATGTACTAACTGATATTGAATAATTAAAGGGCATCATAACCCTGGAGCTACATTTGAAAGAATAATGACACAACTTTCTTCTGTAGTTTTAGAGAAAACTAGAAATCAACATCTGAATTTTAGAAATCATGATAAATTCCATTATTCTGCCAGAGACTTTGAATCATGACTAGAGACATGTGAATATAGCTTCTATTTTTTCTTTTTATAGCATTTTCAATTGGAAAAGTAGCATTTTGGTGCATCTATTATTTTGAAACGTCGTGTTTTGTAGCGCAAAAATGTTCTGCAGCGTAACAACAGTATCGTACTGATAAAACCATTACATAACGTAAAATTGCACACAAGAGAAACATATCAATTGATGTTTTCAGACAAATTTTGTGCACCACCGGGTTATATCCACGCCTAATCTGCTGCCTGCATTTTAATCTGCTTTTTGGTTTTCGAAATTCCCAACTAATTTCACTCTTTTACATCTCAATTCATATGATTTTTAAGAAAATGGCATCTAGTATAATGCATTTATGCTGAATATAGCGTATATGTAGCAGATACGCTTAAAAATAGCGGAATCAGACATTTATAGCGTTTTGTCGCCTTTTCAAAAACACGATCAAACAACAACAAATGTATTGAAACATGAAGATATACTAGAAAAACATGTATTAAAGCACTTTTCAATATCATCGCTTTTATAGCAATTACTATTTTTACATGTCTCTAATCATGACGTAAGCATTACCGAATTACGTATTGACACATGAACAGTACAAGTAATGCTTATGTCACGACTCAAAAAAAGAGGACAAATAAATTGATTTCAAAAATTGAGATGATGAATTCTAATTTTCTCTAATATTGGACGTAAAAAAGTGTCATTATTCATTGAAATCCAGACCCAGTATTGTGATGGCCTTTAACAACTATTAAAAAATCTGGATTACCGGTATATTTTTTTATTTTCAAGACAATAAAAATTGTTTATTTCATTTTAAGAATTTTAAGTTTTTATTTTTTTTCAATTATCAATACCAATCCAATTAAATATAAGAATATAGATAGTTCAAATACCTTCGACTAACAGCGTACCGGTACCTTGTGAAAATTACCGACAAAGAATCATATCAGTGGAAACTTTTCACAAGGTAAGCTGTTGGTCAAGAGATGGTTATTCATAAGAGTCCATAGGAGTTGATTTAACAAACTATCAGTTTTTTACTTTTTTGTGATAACTTTTGAACGGCATGAGATATCAAAATTCTTAAGGCCCATTCACAATGCAATGCTAACATTAGCATGATCACTAACATTAACATGAACATAAACATGAGACAACTGACTGTTCATAATAGAAAAGGACATCAACATTAACAATAACCAACAGCCAATCAGAAGTCTAGATTTTACGTGCCGATTCCACTGCCACCTCACACGACTACAAGCGATCGAGTCTAGGCACTCGTTTTACTTCGCTACTAGTCGTTGTTATTCGGAAATTGAAGGATTCTGATTGGCCGATTCTTACGTTTCGACAATAACGTTAACATGAAAGCTTGGAGCTTGCAAGGATTCATGTTCACGTTAATGTTAGCGTTATTGTTAGTGTTGGTTGTGAATGGACCAACGCCATACCATAAGGCAAACATTTCTCGCGGTAATGTTAGCGTTGCATTGTGAATGGGCCTTAATACGGAGGAAACACAAATATATTTTAATACCATACTCTTCAACTCATATCGCATCATTGTTAAGCATATGAGGCTAAAAAACACATTTTTTAGCCGTATACGCTTTACAATTATGTAACATGACTTATTTTATATAGTTATATTTACTACCATTTTAAAGGTATTAAAAATATATGTGTTTCCTCTATATTAGAATTTGGACATCTTATTCCGTTCAAAAGTTATCACAAAAAAAAAAATATTTAGCTAAATTGACTTCCATGTACTCTTAACTGCCGTACTAACGTTACTCGTTACTAATGCCATTTGTATTTCTAGGTGACGAGGACGATGACACCTTAAAGTTACCAAAGGTATGAATTGACTCCGAAACGCATTAGATAATAACCGCACCTAGAAAATAATATTCCGAAACACCGCACTCATTACTTTTATACAAATCATTAGAGTTCAACAATTTGTCAAAGTCTATAAATAAGCTGTGTTCTTTATTTAATTAAATTGTCTTTCAAATCATGCTGGTTTAGCTTCAAAATTTGTGTACAAATGTAAAATGGATGCTAAATTTTTTTTTTTATTATTATTTTCAATTTTGTATAATTTTATTTGCAAACAAATCAAAACACATGCATGTTTCATACAACAAAATTAAAATATGGAAAATATTTAATGCCCTAAGGTTTCTATTACCGGTATTAAAATACAGGATTTTTCCCGGTTTCAAATCAAACTCGTCATCCATTTCAAAATTTTGAAACTAGGCCCATGATTTAATTATTAAAAAAACTTAAGACTTTATGAAGATTATTTTGAATAGTTTTAAGTAAATCATTTCTTACTCTAATTCAGTGACGGCACGTCACAATAATTAATAGTAATAAAATAGAAATTTCAAAATAAATATTTGATTATTCAACATCCTGGGCTTTGATCCCTGTATGCAAAGATGTGTTTAATTCAATTATTATCTATTATAAAAATGTTATCAATTTGTAAGAAATAAAAATCAATTTTATTTCATTTACCGATATGCGTTTGTTTCAATTTTAATATTAATTCAACATATTCCTTATTTACCCTTAAATTGAAGTGATCAACAACTGATATAACAGGAACGGAATTATTGAAAATGTAAAAAGGAAAATTCAAATTAAGTAAACAACTAGCTTTATGGGTATATTTCATTTCCAAAGTACGTCACAACCCTGAAATTAGATTATAACGAGTAATGACGATATTTAATTTCATAATTTAAGAGAACAATAGAAATCTTCACCTCAGTTTCAGAAAATATTATTAATTTCTTTGTCTTCCAGTACCTGGTTCATTTTCCGAGTCGTGACGTAGACATTACGCGATTCTGTTGATGTTTCAATACAGAATCCGTAATGTCTACGTCATGATTCATGGTTGGAGGACCAAAAAAAGGTTCTAATTTCTGAAATTCATACGACGATTTCTAGCATCCTCTAAATTTAGGGAAATGAATATCGTCATCATGCATTAAAATTTAGTTTCGGGATTCTAATGTCCTTTAATACAAAGACTACAGCATAGTTAAATAATCAAAATTGGCTGACAGAAAAAAAATTGACAGAAAATTGAGAGTAGCCTACCGGTATGGAATTATCAGTTAAATTTTCAATGCATTTTAAAGATTTCATCGTGATTTGATTTTTATTCTCAACGGTTTTCACGGAAGAGACGGTATTTTATTACCTGGAAATATCCTCGAAGTGTCCTGTCCACAAGGTCCTACACAATTATCCTTAATCGTTATCGCAAAGTACGACCAAACATTCATTCATTTTTATAATTCCTAGACTCCTAAAAGTAGTTCTATTTCACAAACTTTAAAAATTATTACAGTAAAGTTGAAAATGATTAGTTTCTGCTGCTCCAATATTGTTTTTGTAAAATATATTTTTTGAACTATTACACATTGTTCTTTTCTTTTCCATTATTTTGGCGGGACATTGCCCAATGTGCCCCAAAGGACCTGCCGTCATTGAAAAGGTATTACATTGTTCTTTAGAATGTTAACGAGTTAAACAATTTACGGCATGTATTTGTTTTTAGTAAATTATATACTTTCGTAGATAAAACCGTTGAAACCAGCGAGAAAGAAAGTTGCGATGCATGTGCAAGTGTGACCTTGACACGGTTATTGTCTTGTCTGAATGATATACATTATAGCGTACTTAAATCAAAATAATTCAAATGCAAGGTGCCATTTTATCTTGAATGATTTTTTATAATATATTTAAATATAGAAGAGTCCAGGGCAGTCGATTTAGCGGAATATCAGGTTTTGGTGATAACTTTCGAACGGTATGAAATATCGTAATTCTGAAAACTAGGAATTACAGATATTTTCAATACCGTCAAGATGGTGTAAGTAATATCAGTGATAACTATTTATCTCACATCGCATAATAATTGTCAAGCGTATACGCATGACAATCAAGCGATTCGAGATAAATAATTATTACTGATACCATCTTGAAGGTATTGAAAATATCTGTATTTCCTAGTTTTTAGAATTTTGATCTTATACCGTTCAAAACTTATCACCAACAAACTGATTTTCCGCTAAATCGACTCCCCATAAACCCTAATATTTTTTATTTTATATATTTACTTGAACCATGATTTTTGGCATGTGTATAAAAGGTTATGATACAAAGCGTTGCATGTATGACTGGAAATCTGTACAACTAATTCAGCCTATAAATTATATATTTAAGTTTACAATAAATATATTGATAGCTAATTCACTGATGGCTAAATTTTGAATTTAGCTTTATTGAATTATAATTTATAAGTCAATTATGATTTGTCACATCAAATTGTTTTCATTTCATAGCTTCTCAAGTTCGAAGTGAAAAAAAATATTCATTCAAAGTTTAGAGTCCACGGGAGTCAATTTAGTGAAATATAATTTATTTGCTGATAACTTTGAACGGTATGAGATATCAAAATTCTTATCGAAGGAAACATTTTTTTTCAGCTATATACTACATGCTTGATAATCATGTGGTATGAGTTGAATAGTTATTTACTAGGAAAACGCCATATATGCGTTGTTAGACGAGCGGATAGTAATAGTATGGGTAAAAATGGGTAAAAACTGCTTCGAGTGATACCAATTTAGCCCATTTTATGTTTTTTCTTCAAAATGGCTGACCCGATCAAGCTGAAACTTTTTAGAAATGTGTATCAAAATGTAATTCAACTTCACGCAAAATTTCATCTTTTTGGAAAATAAAAATATTTTCTTTTTTTTCCCGCCATGTTATTCTAATGGGTATTTTTGAAATTACTCAAATTCATAAAAAAAAGGTCACCGCCCGATATTGCCACAAAACTATACGGATCTAAGTTAGATGAGGAACCATATAGAAAAAGCGTTTGAAGTTGATAGCTGTAGCCGTTTGACCTGTGGAAAACCGACAAAATAACATAAAAAATAAAAAATCAGTATGTCAAATTGAATCATCGCTAAAGCTCGTCTAATTACTTATACCATTTTGAAGGTAGCCTATTAATATATCTGCGTTTCCTCCGTATTAAAAATATGATATCTCATACCATTCAAAAATCATCACCAAAATACTAATATTTCACTAAATCGACTCTCGTTGACTCTTAAACCAATTTAAATATCATTCTTTGGTACTTCATCTCACACCGCATGTATCACAATAGTTTCCAACAATCATAACCACCAACTCAACATCACTACGCTATTATAATAAAGTCTCTCATTCGATTGCGATTGTTTTTATTTCAGACGGAATCCCTGTGCCCCGCCCGACCCGAAGAAATAACGAAGATCGAAGCCGAATGCGCGACTGAATACCAACAATGGAAAGAAAGGCGAGCACAGAAGAATCAGCAAGTCGAAACGACCACGTCTGATCTGCCACGTACGAGCATAACGTTATTATTAATAATACTTTAATTACTTCCGTGACAAATTTGAACAGTCAGTTCATCAAATAATAGTAAATCAAATAATCAAATACACGAAATCAATTATCAATCAAAAATATATATATATATATATATATATATATATATATATACAGGTGTATATATATATATATATATATATAGGGTGACCATCCGTCCCGGAAAACCGGGATTGTCCCGGATTTCCATCTTTTGTCCCGGTGTCCCGAAAAGTTATTTCGGGACACGTATTTGTCCCGGTTTCAGTTCCCGGTTTCAAAGAACAGACTTCCCAATCGTTGGGTGAATAATTATCCCTGATTTTCAAAAACGGAAGAAATATAAATAGGCCCAACTGTGTATTTTTCATTTCGGTAAAACTCATCTAGTCATAATTTATTTTCGTTTTAAATTTAAAAAACTGTGATATTTGTTGAATCAATTTTTAAATTGCAGATCAAATTCAAATACCTTTCTTTCTATCATTAAGATGTGTCTGCTACATCCTCAGAGTATAAAGTTGTATGCAATTACAATAGAAAAAATATATTCTTGATTTTATATGACTAGAAAATACATCCAGAAAATGACTAGAAGACTACAAATTCCCAAAAATTCCCCTGCGGGGCTGTTGAGCCCTCGACCCCTCTCCCCCCTAATAAAATTTGGAACAAATGATTTTGACTATACCCATGTCTTGGCGTTGTCCCGGATTTTCCTTTTTTGAATATGGTCACCCTATATATATATATATATATACATATATATATATATATATATGTATATACATATATATATATATATGTTGAAATTTTCTTTAGGGTTGTTAATCCGCATGATGTCACTTGTAATAATGAGAATAGTACTCACTATAACAAACTCGACGTTTCGGTAGAATAGCATCTACCTTCTTCAGGACGGCGACACGTCTGTTTGCTTTGAGGAGCTAGCAGCGAGCTCCTCGAAGCAAACAGACGTGTCGCCGTCCTGAAGAAGGTAGATGCTATTCTACCGAAACGTCGAGTTTGTTATAGTGAGTACTATTCTCATTATTACAAGTGACATCATGCGGATTAACAACCCTAAAGAAAATTTCAACATCAAATACATCCGTCAAAACTTACGTGAAAACATATATATATATATATATATATATATATATATGTGTGTTATGTCGCATGGTCTCGCGGAATGGATTAAATGTTGTATTGTGTTCTCGGGTAGACCGCATTTTCTCTTATGGATAGAATTGCGGTCCCATTTGGGACCTTGTCTCGTTCTCGAACGTCTCGGCAGGATATGACCTGCCATCATCAGGGATTCTTCTTTGCAGCTCGGCGAAATTCGTTCGAATGATTCGAAGTGCGTCAGGCCGTCTCTTATACCCTAGTCGTTCTCGCGTTAGCCATTGGCATATATATATATATATGTATATATATTTGATCATTAAACTTCTTGGATACGACCCAATATCGAGATGTGTGGGATATTTTAGCCATGTCATAAAAGATACGTTTCGATCGGGAATCGAACCCGGGACCTTCAGATTGCCGGTCCGCTGCTCTCCCACTGAGCTACCGAGATATTACTCTTATGTCATGGCTTTACTTAGAGTATATATATATATATATATATATATATATATATATATATATATATATTAGATCTTCCATTCTTTCACAGTTAGTACATGAATTCATTCTTTGAGAAATGAACTGTGTACCATATCTGTGATCAAGGAAACAACACGTTTTCGAAACGTTGAATAAATAAATATACACATATTAATTGAATATTTCATACTTTTTTCTATAATTCATTGAGTTCAAATATTTGTATATCAGTACACAGTTCATTTCTCAGAAGAAGGAATTCATATATACAGTGAAACCTCTATGCATCGTTCCCGGATCCATCGTTTTCCTGCTTGTATCATTCATCTTTTCTCACCCCACTCCCATATAATCAATGTTAAATTTTCCTGGATGGATCGTTTTATTTTCCTGGTCCCTTGAAAGACGATGGATAGAGGTTTCACTGTAAACATATATATATATTATATATAAATATATATATATATATATATATATATATATATATATATATATATATATGTATATATATATATATATATATATATATATATAAATTATTGTAGACATATTGAACATAGATAATGTGACAAATTTGTCAAGCAAGAGTTATTCAAATCCCACTTCTTGACTTAATAGTATCATTGTACTATAACCATCACTAATATCATTAAAGCGTGTGTCTGAATCATTAAAACCAGCCAACCAATAAACTGTTATCATTTTCCAGAAACATTCGTAGAAATCTTGACCACAGCCAACGAGACGAATGTGTCTAGCGAAGATATTCAAATCCCAGTCCTGGAATACGACCTAACCGAACACGTCGTAGCCGACATGGATACAACGGAGATGCCAGAGACTGAGTTGCCAGAGACTACGATGCCAGAGACTACGATGCCAGAGACGACGACAGAGACGACGATGTCAGAGACAACGATGTCAACGACCACGACAACAATGATGACGACGACGAGGCCCATCCGCAGAAACACCAAACACAAACGTAGTAATAAAAAGATTGTCAAGAAGCGACCGGTAAGTTTAATCGTAATTGAAATGTCACCATAGGTGTGCGCAGCCCAAATCATTAGATATGGCCTCTTATTGTGAGGGTATAAACAACATACATAACTACGTCTATAATTATAATGAAAGATGACATAAAATGATGAAATAACGTTCACCATCTGCTTAAACGAATAGTATATATATATATATATTCGGGGGGGGGGGGTTGCCGGGGGATTGTCAGTCTTTTGATTTACTTGATTTGGAAACAGTTTCGTAGGATCTAGAAGTAACTCCAGAGCTGGCTCGTGATGTTTTTGCACCCTGGGCGACATATGAGTAGATTTTATAAATTCGAGGGCGAAGCTTGAGATGATACGCGATCCTAGTTTGCCGATCGCGATAAGAGAATTGGACACTTCTTATAATACTCGACATCGAAAGTAAAGTTTATTTAACTGTTGTATTTACGAATGACAAATATATAATATGTAAAATCAACAGAATGTGTAAACAAAAACAGAATGTGTAACAAATTAACAGAATGTGTAAGCATCACCGCCTGGTGGCGGTGATGCATTAGCTACGGTCCAGGCCTACCCGGCGTACCCTGTGCGCACGCCTATGGATTGCTATTTGATATGCAGAAGGAATGAATCTATCATTTGAAAGTTGCAGGCTGAAAATGGTGTTATCTCAGAATATTTAAGCTATATTTCATGAGTAACATTTATTCATCCGATAAAAATATCTGTCATAAAACATCATCATCTAAATGCATAATGCAGTATAGTTTCATATCGAAGGTGGAAAGGCAAAATGTTGTAAGCGAGATCATTTTCTTTTTTCTCCGTGATATACAATTTAGAAAGTCGTCTTTATTGATGTAAAAAGTGTCTTAACTGACATGTTAATTTACATTGGGCGTGATCACCAATATAATTTTGTCGTAAGCAACAAAGTCGACTCCCATAACTGTACATTTTGCCTAAGCACAATATTCCAATTAAAATACAACACATTCTAGGCCCATTCACAATGCAACGCTAACAATAACATGAACACTAACATGAACATGAAACAACTGACTGTTCGTAATAGATAAGGACATCAACGGTAACAATAACCAACAGCCAATCAGAAGTCTAGATTTTACGCGCCGATGATGAACTTTCATGTAATTTGCGGCAATCTGTCAACGTATGCAGGAATATCACACACAAATTTTGAAAATCATATCTCCAATCTTCATCTTTGAATTTATTAAATGTTTTCAACTTTCTGTGAAAAATATAAAAATGGCGCTTGTGACATTTTGCCTTACCACTAACCAGGGACGTCGTTACGGGGTCCAAGGGGGGGCGCGCGCCCCCCCAATCAACATTTGCGCCCCCCCAATAATTTATCTTTCTTTGAAAAATCTAAATGTTGACCTGCGAATAAACATAATGAAATATTGCTACTTATCAATATGAATTATGATAAATAATACATGGTTGGTTTCTACGAGAATGATTCTGAATCCCGGTGACACGTTCCTTCGAATTTTTCGATAATGATTCGATCATTAGGATGCAAAACTGATCAGAGAACGCAAAAATCATTTCGAAATTGTCCATATTTCCAAAAATTCCTTGCGGGGCTCTTGTGGTGGGCTCCCGCCCCACAGCCCCATTTTCGCGCACCTATATAATATCGAGCTTGGTGATACTTGAAATCTGCGCCCCCCCCAATACAGAAATCCTAACGACGTCCCTGCCACTAACAATATTGTACACTAGAGCAACAATCGTAGGTTCAAGGACAGTACTTATGTGAGACAGTAGACAGTAGGCTTGGAGGAAAGTCACTGATTGGGTTATTTTGCTTGGGGAAATATGTCCTTGATCCTTTTTTGATTTTTTTTTCAATTTGTTCTTCACAGGTCGAAGTTTGTTTTTCACAACTTGAAATTGTTTCGTTTTCGTTTCAGTGTTATCCAGCTACGTGCATATTGAGAAAATTGAATCTGGTAAGTGAAAACATTTTTGAGAAGATGAATAATTTTGGATAATAATAATACCAATAATTTGTAGTTGGATGAGCAATACCAAAGACTTCCATCCTACTCTTACAGAGCTTTGTCAGTATTTTTTTTTTCTTATTGGTATGCACTGCACAGGTCGCACGGTTTAACTGATTGACAAGAATTTTTTTCTGGACTTTATCCAACTTGGATTTGGAACACCATACAAATATTAATTTTCCAAAAACTACTCAAGATCAAGCCAGGGGGGGAAATTTGAAAAGTTGCATATACCAGCTCAGACATAAATAGTTGTCTTTAAAATTGAAATAAATTGCTAGCAACAATATAGTAATACTAGGCAAACGCAGAATATGCGTTGTAAGATGAGCGAGATGTCTATATAAAGTATAATCGAAAAATCTACACACCTTGTCGCATATTTTCAATTTTTTCTGCTCAACCTAATCTTATGAGGTTTTTAGAAACTTTGAGATAATATTTCACAAAAATGGTCCAACCGATTGGACTGAAAAACTATACAATTCCAAGTTGGATAAGATTGCATATACAAAAAAAGTTTCATTTCGATCAGTCAAACCCTGCGATCTGTGCAGTGTTTACAAAAAAAAAACACACAGACAGACAAAGCTTCATAAGAGTAGGATGGAATTCTTTGCTAACGTTCACCTAATTAAACTCTCATGTTCATATTTATTGTATTTTAATAACTTCAAGGATGAAAATGACTGTGTTTGTTTCCACGCAGCTTGACAGTACGGGTCAGCCTAGCATCAGCAAGATCAAATCATTCGCCGTCAATATGACTGTTGACAATTCAAACCTAGAAGAGAAGGCCGTGGGATGCGTCAAACAGATTAACGAGGCCATCGTTGACGGTACGGGCGATCTTGGCAAGAGTAAGTACGAAACTACAATTGCTCGTAACGGCACGGATAAGGGACAGGTACCGATGTGAAGCAGGGGTACTGAGACATGACGTAGTGATACCAACAGCGTTTATCATAATATAAAGGTGTGCCGACTAACGTCTTCCAAGTGAAATATTTCCGCGGTCAGAATCTGAGTCCATGGTCCCATTTGCCCAGCGCAACTATTGCTTTTATATCGAACTACAATGCTGTACAATGCCACCGGTGCCATAGCCACTTTTATCTACATCTAGTTCACAAGGGAATCCGCTAGATCGCAACAGGTAAATGGGACCTTTGGCTCTGATTTGACGGTAAGAAACCACAGATGCCTCCCATGTTATTAGTATGGGAGTCGACACACCGTATTTATATTATGATGAAGCTTGTTGAAATCACTACATTGTGACTGAGATGTAGGTACTTCTTGAGCCATTCAGGAGACCAGGGTTCAATTCCCGCTATGATCGACCATCCTGATTCAGTATAAACGAACAATAGAATCAAGTTTTGAAATAACATTAAATCAAAATTGTAAGTGGAACCCAACAAATTAACTGCCTACATTTGTTAGTTTTCTACCTTGATATCAATAATTTACAAATAAAATACCTCTATTATTAACAAGTCAAAATATAATTAAACAATTGAATTGAATCAACAATTAAACAAAAAAGTCTGAACTCTTCCTTCAGTCAAGTCAGCACAATTAATTATTTTATATATTGTTCTAGAAGTTGGATGTATCGCCCAGAAAGTAATCTCGTGCTTAAACAAGGGACTGGTGGTAAGTACTTTGATTACAAGCTCTTCAAGTCAACCTCATTTTAGTCTTTCAACGTGAAAAAAACGGGCCCAAGAATTCAGGCATCTTGAAGTGAATCATTTCCAAGTTGCCATTTGTGGAACCAGAAGGTTTTACATTGCTTCCAGTTCAGATTGATCAAGTTTAGAATAGTTGTTTGGTTAGGTTAGTTTTTAAATTAGTTAAATTCAGTTTAGTTCAGGCTGCGCAACAACAACCGCATATGATGACATGGACCAATGAATAGCACATGCCAAATAATTATTTCTTCGTAGCTAAGCAACAGCTATCTGTCCAATATAACTACCTCTCTCTTACCTTAATGATATTAAGCAGTTACCTGTCAGATATTAACACCATTTCTTTTCCAGTGCCCGATCATGCGAGTACCGAAGTGATGAGAAGCGTTCGACTTGCACTTAGAATTCAACAATTCCACACGACAAAGTTTTAGCAAAATGCAAATAATTTAAGCTTGAACTTAGTGCGATGTAATTAAGAAACAAGAACAGAAAATATAAGAACACACTTTCGTTCAACTGGTTGTTTTTATTCTTCAAGAAATAACTGTAAATGTATGAAAGATGTGTTCTAAATTTACATGTATCCTAGCCTACCCTGATCATTCCAATTTTGAATTATGGTTATTTTTTATACAACCACAGACTTAAAAAAAATACTTCCTTTATACAGTAATTCTTCTTGAAAAACTTCTTCATTCTATGATCGGCCTAAAACTCTAGCATAAACCTGTTTGCATCAATATTTTACTGGCTATTTAGGATGGAAGTTGTCAAGTCGAGTTATCTTTCGCCCACTATTTTCTTTCTACTTTAGTTATTGAATTGAAATTTGTAAGATTCTAGTTTTATGTAGGTTACTTCCAAGTTATAAGTAACATTTATTACGGTAACTTCAAGTCATTTCATATGTAAATAGAAACTCTTACATGACGAGTGGATCTACTCCTCGGCAATCAGGCGTTCTTGGCCGCACTTTGTCTATTGCTTGTGTAGTAGTCCCACGTGTTCACAGTCAAATAATAAAAAAAAAGATTCACGATCTAAAAAATCTTACCTGCCCTCAACCTACGGTCAACAGTCGTTATATAATATTCAAAACAAAAAAGTAATTTGATCAAATTTACAGTATTCAACCTAGAACTTTTCACGCATCAATGAATACATGATCGTGACGAGAGCATTTCTCATCAGCACATAAAATCAACAAAAAGCCATTGCTTCAAAACCACAACGTAGGACCGTTTGGATATGGGAACGGTAACTTGATTCAATGAGGGTTTAATAACCAGTTTCACAGAGAACAAATATCATTACAGAGACAAAGATACTATATTTTATTTTACAAAAACATAATACACAGTACCAACTGTCCGCTGATGGAATTTAGTGATGGTATACTGAAGATAGATGAATTACTGAAACAAGAGAAAAACAGAACGGAGATTAGTTTGTGAAAAGATCGCCGACATGCACGGAGGCACACACTCTCGCACAACGGGAAAACGCAAAAACGTGTTAGTAAGTGGCGACGGGAGCGTTAGGACGGTGGCGTTGAAAGTCGCAGTCGAGTGGTCTTGGTTAACAGTCCATGGGAGTCGATTAGGCGTAATTTTAGTATGATTAGTTTTGAACGGAATGAGATATCAAAGTTCTAATAAAGAAGAAAGACAGATAATTTCAATAGCTTCAAAAAGATATGAGTAATAACTCTCTCTCATATTGCATAATTGTCAGGCACTACTACAAATTACTACTAGAACCAGTTACACTACACATATAGTGAAGGTCTATATATGTGCTCGATAAAGCATTCAAATGTTGAGCAGGAGCTCGAATTAATCCAATATGAAAAGGTTAAGAGTGAACAAATTTGAAATTACCTATTCCCTTTGTGACAATGATTTGAAATTGGTACAAATTAGGTATAATACTGAAACCAGTTATATCATACATTTAGTACCGGTCTAAAAATTGTAATAATAAAGCATTTAAATATTGATCAATATGATCGGAAGACTAAGAAAACCCCCCCAAGTCTCAAATAAAACCATTTTCAACGTAAACAAGACCATCGACGCGAGGTTTCTGCCAATGGGAATCACACATAAATTCAAACACATGCACTCCTAATTAAACTAAATTCCTACACTAAAACAGCGGTACGTTTTTCTACCAACAGGAAAGAAAATACATATAAAACAAGCAACTGAACAGCCAGCAAAACAGCTGTATTGTCTACAACCTAGAAATCATACGATACGGTAGATACAGTGCAGCGAGAATACGACTACAAGACCCAACTGTTCTCGCTTCGACATGTGCCCATACACCTACTGATGACACAATATATGTGATGGAAAAAGTGAAAACCAGCCTTCTGATAAAAATGTGAGGAATATGCATGTTTTGTGTAAATTATACTGAAAAGAAATTGGGAAGTTATCGAGTGAAAATTTCAGATTAATATCTCCAAAATTGAAGGAGTTATAAATGATTGCTTTTGCTTTGCTTTCACTTCCATTATTATTTTACGTTCTATAATAATTAGGGTTGCCCTTTGATATGAATTTCATGATCGATAATCATTGGCTTCATATCGATAATCAACTAGAAAATAATCGATATTTCAGATAAGTATCGATAATCAACTTGAAGTGATTAATAATCGATTATATCGATTATCAATTTGAATAGCATGTGTCGCAATGTGACTCGTAGAGTTATTATAGTGGTGTCAGCTTCCCCTTCCTCTCTTCCCTTTCTTAACACCGTAAATCACACCACTTCCAACATTGAAGTCACTGACTAGCAGTTCACTTTGAACAACAAGAGTGTCCACCAATCAAGTTACAGAAATGTTCCCGCCTTACTCTTTCATTGGATAATTTTGGAAGTAAACTCTAAACAATCACATAAAAATGATGAAATGTACACGTTGATTATCGATATAATCAATATATTGATACTAAAAACACGTTCGATTATCATATCAAACAAGTGATTATCGATATATATCGATATATCAACTGGCAACCCTAATAATAATGCTTTTATATTACAGACCTCTCACGTCTGAATTAGGTACTAAACTGACTCAAAGCTTGCATAGAACACAATCAGTAAGAACAAAAAATACATGATATTAGACACATTTTCCCGCTATTATCGCTTGTAGCCGAGGATTTCTCTAAGCACCTGTTGGCAGGTTTCAACTTTTTACAGCACATCGCACACACAACGGTACGTAGCTTCGCCGTCTCATCGTTGCGTAAAGGTTGCCATTGCATGCGGAATAGAGGGTAGAACTAGCAAGTTGTACGGCAGGGATAAAAAAAACAGTGGAACCTCGATTTAATTCAGGCCTAGTGGCTAATACAGCTGCAAATCATTCAAATAAAGAAGTACGAATGTCTACAAACATGTGCTGTTCCTACTTGTATTGACAAAAAGTTTGTAAAAAATAAAACAAATAAAAGTAGTTTCACAGGTTTCAAGCAATATAAATTGTAGGCCAATTTAATCTAAACACAAATAATAAGATTAATTGTATAACGCCTATAATATAAATATATTTGAATAAACATTTGTCCTTTTCGTAGACTACCTCATCCTTACGTAGATACAAACATATTAGCCGCACGGACACGGTCTCTACTTTACTCGTATCAACAGTCACACAGACCGTATTAAAACAAGGTTCCACGCAAACGTAACGAGCAAGACAGCAAACCAACCAACGATAATACACCAACGGTAATAACCTAATAAGAAATGATAACCGGCGGGTGGATTGTCGGCCGCTGATAATTCACAGATCCCAACAACCATAGCGTACACAACACCTCACTTCTTCGCCTGTAAAGGAAGCGAACACATCCAACGTAATGACGAGTACACGGTAACGAGATACGGTTAGTTCGGAACGCCGTGCGTTGAAACTCTCGTCAGGATGCACGAACACGAACGTGCAAAACTCACAGCAGGGACACAATCAATAGGTTGAAATCTTTTTCGATTATTCGACCGTTTCAATAAAATTATTTGTCGTTTCGACCCAAGAGAAATATTATTCGAAAATGTAGGTTATATTTCTCGATTGTTTGCTCAACGATCACGCCGGCGTGATTTCTGGGTACCAATGGGCGGACGTTATACATTTACGAAAACCCATGTCTTGCGCGGGACTCGAATCCGCACCCAAATTGACAGCAGTCAATTCGGCGGCTAGCTAGTATTTCTAATTAGTTTTCAAGGTCTACAAACGCGAATTTCATCGGAAAATGTGGTCATCTATGACAGAATTGAATACAAAATTGAATCACGATAACTTTTTAGTCATTGACACGATACGGTTAAGCCTCTTTACCTAATCGGCAGAGATTGTTTGACCACCAATTCAGAGTGTCCAAAGTTTACAATTTAGACATTAGCATCAACTTGAATAAAGTAATAATTGAGCAGTAAAAACAAATTGGGAGCTGCAAAAATTGTAATTATTCTGGTCAACTGGCCAAATTGAGTGTTGACCCGATTGGTCCCGGATAACAAACAATAGAGCTACCGTAAAACGTGCACGGATAAGTCACGCTAGCATGCGATGAACGAGCCAAACGTGCAATTGTTTCAATCTCACCGTTATATTGGTAACCATGCAGTACATAGTAGTCACAAACAGAGCGAGAATCATGCGCAAGAAAGCAATTCACAGTATTAAACAAATCACAGTATTAAACAGATCAAAGAGTAAAAATATTCACGTAAATATCTGAATACGGTATTGAAATTCTAGTATGGTTAATAATGGATTAAACATTCACTCTTTTCATGTTACATGGTTAGTAACACACACGAGTCACAGTAATGTTGATTAAGGGGATGCGTGCACATTGCTTACACAAATCGAGAAATGTATCCAAAATATTCTTTTCCACTTGCAAAAACCAGTGTAATTAAATGAAAAGTTCACATCTCCAAGATAATGTTATGCTCTTATGACCATTGTTAATTTTGTGAATTCAATCAGTTTTGAGATAATACGCCAATGAATATCGTCACGTTCTTTTATTTATCGACGTATTATCTTGAAACCGATTGAATTCACTGGAATAGAATGTCATATTAATTAAAGAGAATAAAATTATCTTAGAGATGTGAACTTCTCATCCAATTACACTGATTTTTGAACACGGAAAAAATTAGTGGAGGTGAATTTCTCCATTTTTATAAACACCGTTCTGAGCCCCCTTAAGTATGCGTAGTTGACATTAGTGGATTATATTGGCTGATGCAAGGAAGTGTGATCATCGAAGATAACCGGGCGAGAGAGATTTCCCAAATGAAATATGTACGGTAAGAGATGGGACAATTTTCCTGATGATGACGATTATTGTTTGCTTAACGACCCCACCAACAGCTAGGTTATACGGGGGTACGAATGAGTAGGTGATTATGAAATTATGAAGTGATGATGAGTGAAAGGACGCTTACAAAAACCCATGGCTTGTGCGGGATTCGAACCCACGCCCAACGGTTCGTTTCAGTGTCTCAAGTGTGCCTCAGCTGACTGAACTAACGAGGGCGGCTGACAATTTTCCTATCTCTAGTAATCACACTTCCTCAAACGTGCAGTCAACGTCTTCTGGGTTCGGACCAAGATACATTGAACAGGAGATGCATCGCGCTGCCGAATCCAAAATCACATTCAAATGATTTGCAACGGTTCAAGCGGATTAATTAGTTAACTCATTCAAACACGAACCATATATTAACGTCATACCAGTATTAGAAAACAGGCACGGTATTACAATACTGGTACACAAATTATTAAACCACATTCCTTCTCTCAACTTCTTTGCATAAATACAATTTACAACTTTTACAATCAACTTTGGATAATAACAACAACAGAAAAGTATGCCCATCCAGATCTAAACATTCAAGAGACACTGATTTGTTCTCTCATAATTGCTAAATGTATGTTCGCTATCGGGGAAACAGTAATTCAAAATTTAATTTCTTGAATAGAAAGTCGACATATATATAGACAGGTCATTCTCATACAGGAATATAGGAATTTATCATTTTAAAGACAAGCATTTATTCAAAATATTCTATTTCCTGAATACTATCATATTTCCCATTAGGCATATGTGGGGCAAAATACTTACTTACTACAACTTTGCAGTATTTTTTTTGAACAGATCCCTTTTTAGGGTCAAGTTAGGTACTGGTAAGGTTTTAAATACCTAAAAAAAAAACTCATCCTCCCTAACACCAATCGTCACTGCATAAACATCAACATCTTAGTCTAAATATGAAACTTGAAATTTTTCAATGTTTGGCTACAGTAAACCCTCGTTAATCCGAAATCGAAGGGACCTAAAAAAAAATGATTATAAAAATTCGGATTAACCAAAAATTCATTTTTCCCGCTCAGAATATAGTCAATTTCGTATTGCGCGCTAGAGGAAGTTATGTCACCGGCTGAGACTACGTAATAGATCCGTTGCTAAGGGCCTCGCTGATCGTGTGTACTCGGCTATCTCCGTGACGCGTGATCCTCATATGGCCCGTTTCTATTGGCGCTCGGCCGTCCCGAGCTCAGACTTCGTCAAGGTCGACTGCATTCGGTACACAAAGCATAGAACATCTGAGCATGCTTCCACTCATTCTTACGCGTCAAATAAAAAGGATGGAAATTGGGAAAATAGTGATAACTTCACGGAATTCACTCGGATTATTTCGAATGATCCAATCCGAAATCAGTGTTGAAGCATTCGAAGGAACGAAATATTAGTTCGAATTACGGTTTAACCGAAATTCGGATTAACCATATTAATTAACATTGAAATGCCTATACCTTCAGCTGGGGACCTATTTCAAGTTCGAAATAAGTCAAATTTTGGATTAACCGAGTTTGGATTAACGAGGGTTTACTGTACAAACATTGCAGAGTTACACAAAACTTCAAGATATTGTGAACAATCTGCCGTTATTCAATAGAACATACCTTCTTGCCGCCGCTCGCGCCAACCTTGGCCTTCTTCGTTCCTCGAACCTTCTTCAATCTGTTCTTACGTTCCTTACGTTGTTTACGAGAAGGTCGTTTCTTCTCAAAAAGACCGTGCTGAAAACAAAAGAACAATCACTTAAAGAGTTTGTCCAACTCAACTCATGAGGTTGAACCGTCTAAATTGTAGATAAGAATAACGGTTTACTCAAAAACATGAAAAACAACATTGGCTCAACTTCTATAATACAGTGAAAGCTCTATGCATTGTTCCCGGATCCATCGTTTTCCTGGTTGTATCATTCATTTCTTCCCACCCCATTCCCATATAACCAATGTTAAATTTTCCTGGATCGATCGTTTTCCTGGATAGATCGTTTTCCTGCATGGATGGTTTTATATTCCTCGTCCCTTGAAAAATGATGAATAGAGATTTCACTGTAGAGCATATTCTATTTTCCTTCATAAAATGAAGAAAACAATCCTAACCAGGAACTGTTCCATCAGGGCAGCGATTTTTGATGCCGCCATTTCTCTCACTTTGAAATTTCCAATTACCAATTTGAACTGATTTTATAGTTGAAGCTGAGATATTTCAAGCTATTAAAAAATATCAAGTTGATTTAAAAACATAAAATAATTGATTTACATATTTTCATAAATATTCTGCTTTTGTTTTTGTTAGATGACAATAACTGTGAATTTTGCGCCATTTCGACCTGTCACAATGGTCGAATGCGTAGTGTGCCTATCTGGTAATCAAGACATCCGTGGTTCAAATCTACTTGAGAATATTTTTTGTTCTGATTGAGTGTATGGTACATACAAATACCAGCTAAAATCAAAATTACATATAAATTGAATTACCCCATTTGAATATCGTTCTTACGGACTCCATACTAGGCATGCAAGATAGGCCTACGCTTGTTCAGCTAAATCCTGATCATATATCACCTTTCAACTGATTGAGTTGTGTAAATGGTTTTTTCAAGATTCCTTTCATGAATTTGCAAATTCATGAGTTGAGTTACTACAATTGAAGAATAAGTTGAAGTATGTAAATCATGCCTGTGAGGAGTATTCATAGTTTAGCGCTTTGTGCTCGTCACATATTTCGCGATATGGAAAGATTCAATCAGACTGCACTCATCATAATGCTGGTCAACGACCCCACCAACAGCTAGGTTATACGGGGGTACGAATGAGCGGGTGACAGTGATGCCTTATGCGGGACTTGAACCCACGCCCAACTGTGACTTCAGTTACTACCGCTAGCAATAATTGACGTAGCCACCGGGGCGGCTCAGACTGAACTCTTGAGTAGCCTATCGTTACATGCTAATTGGGTTTTAGATAGGCCCTAGATTATTTACATGCGTGTTTCGTCACACACAGTACTATTCATACAAACTTTCTTAAATTGTATTATAATGCAGTCCCCACTTCCCCCACTTCCATATATAACCAATGATAAATTTTCCTGGATGGATGGTTTTATTTTCCTGCTCCCTCGAAAAACCTTGGTTAGAGGTTTCACTGTAGGTACATTATTTAGTACCATTGCATTTCCTTATAGGCCTAGGTACTAGGTAGTCATTGAGGATTGAAAATGTGAAGACGTAGCCATTCTGCGGGCTTGTTATACATATTATACTGCACTCTCAAAGAACTATATGTCCCGCTAAAATGTATATTATAATGGCAACTCTAGTTGAGAGCCTAGGCCTATGAAAATATAGGCATCCTGCAATTTGACATAAGGTCAACAGCTGACATAGGCCTAGAATTTACTAATGTTACCGGCAGGCCTAGGCCTAGGCCCTATTGAATGTTTGTAATAAGCTGGTCAGATAAAGAACAACAGCAGAGGGTCTGGCCTGGACTTACTTGCAATTTCTGAAGTCGTTTTCATTGGCCTAGACAGCCTCTAGGCCTAAGCAACAGTTAATTAAAGTGGGTAAGGCCCACAGCTATTCTACTAACCCTTTGAAGTCTGTGCTTGGGCTCAAACTTCATAGCGTGGTCCAAGGTGTCGTAGATCAATGCAAAGCCGGAAGATTTACCACCGCCGAAGGCAGTTTGGAAACCGAAGACGAAACACGTGTCTGGTGTTGTCTTGTACATTTTAGCTAGCTTCTCTCGGATCTCAGTTTTCTTCACGGCAGGTAGTCCTGGATGGATCACATCGCAGACCTGAAATATGGGAATAGTTTTCATAACACTGGAAAGCCTAGGGCCTTGGATCCAATTAGATCAAAAATTGTCACTGACATTCAAGATTTGGAGGTTCAGTTGACAAAACAGGCAATTTTAGGATTACATACCATTTGTTTACGGCATAATAGCCGGTTGGTCATGAACTTCCTCGTCCGGATAGTCGCTGTGCCGTCATTCTACAAAAAATAAAAATTGAATTAAATTTTCCGCATGTTTTTGCTGGCCTGCCGACAGCCATGAGAATGGTTACAGTATTTTGGTCAATTTAAAACATTATTCCATCGAATATGTACTAATAATAGTATCTGAATGAAGAGATAGAAATAAATTAACGGAAACAATGTTTACTTTCACGAAATAACAACGGATTACTCTAATAAACACAGATTCAGAAACATTTTATTCACCAACCATTGTGGGGGATTCGGATACACGTCTTGAAGAAATTCCAATGATGTTTGTTTTTTGAAGTCTTTGAAACAGTAATCCAGCAAGCTGTGTGAGGCAGAAATTCTTTGGAATTAATATAGCAAGCTGTGAACCTGTGTGTGACGCACGGAAGTAGGAGGGACCGCGTGAACCAATTAAATTATACCGCGAGTTCTTTAAATCCGTAAACCCATGTAGGGCCCTAGCATTTTAGCTTTCAAGTTGTCTATTGAGAATTGTGAGAAAATATGGTGGTCAACGCGTAAAGGGCAAGTATTTTATCAAGTGGGTAAGTGAAGGTATTTAATAGTAGATTAATTAGTATAGATTGATTATTAATTATTAGATTAATAAGTATATTAATTTTAAAAGGAGCATGCTGAAATGTCAAATGTGACCTAGACTTTCAATCAAAATGGTGCTTAACGACCCCACCAACAGTTAGGTTATATGGGGGTACGAATCAGCGGGTGATAATGAAACGGTGAAGTGATGATAGGTAAAAGGACGACTACAAAAACCCATGCGTTATGTCGTGCGGGACTCGAACCCACGCCCAACGATATTCATGTGAGACTCAGCTATTGGGTTTTGCAGAAGAGCTGGCAGGGTACTATGCACTAAACCTTGTTATTTTGAAAATTAAGCACATAGTATTCTACACAATTCTCTGTTTGATAGTACACCAACAAAGTACTTCACACATTTTATTGATAGCCGTATCTTTTCTGACTCTGAGAATTCAACGCATAGCCTTATTTTGCTGTTTTTGTAGAGTTTCAATTTGACTTTTACAAAGAAGAAATAAGATTGAGCTACAATAATCAAAATGTGATCAAAATACAATAATTACAAGTACTTAGGGGTGATATTTGATAGACGTTTAGGGTGGAGTCAGATTGAGAGAATAGTGAAGAAGAGTTTAAATGCACTAAACTTTGTAATGAGGTAGCTTAGGGGGACACGTACATGGAGATAAAGGAAAAGGCATGGGGTGGTAAGATCGCCCTTGTGGTGTCCCGTCCAAACGATCCTACTCTCATCCTTAGCCTCAATAGGGGAACAATGATTTTGTATCAAGTTTTGATGTTATTTAAAAAAAAAAAATGTTTTTTTGAAATAGCTTATCAGAACCAAAAAAGTTATTTGATATATTCTGAGCTCAAAATCAACGTGTGCTCATGAATAACATATGTGTGATGCTTTCTTTGTTATAGTTATGAAGAAACAATAAGAATGATAAGTATGATTGAAACATACTAGCAAAAAGAAAATGTGAATGACATTTTGAATTAGATCATTAAAACTTTGGAGCGTCGTGACGTCACTTCCTGCCATAATGTTCCGAGTGGTTAATTCCTTTTTTTTTATATATTGGGTTTAACGACGCACTGTTATGATAGCGCAGATCTAATGGCGTCGGATGGATGATTAATGAGATGATGGGATGAAGGTTCTTGGGTAATGGGAAGAATAGTGGGAAGGAAGCGGTCATGGCCGACTTATTGTAGGAACCATCCCGGCATTAGACTAGACTACAGAGGGAAACCATGAAAAACTCCATGTAAAGATGGTCGGCGGCGGGGATCAAACTGGGTTCGGTATTCCTCTCGCCTCCCAGATCACATGAAGTGAGCGTGCTAACCACTGAGCTGCATGTGCCGGTGGTTAATTCCTTTTAGTGTTCCTTGGATCATGAGGAATTCAAAAACCCACGATAGGTGTATTTCCCAATATCTCAATGGATTTCAGGGATATCAAAGTTAGAGCGTATTACATATACATTTACAAGCTAGGTCTATTTTATCATGAAACAGAGTAGTAAAATCGAAAATTGGACTCTTGATTTCTTTCCTAAATCAAGTGTCATGTTTATATAACTTGAACAATTATGATTTTAAGAATGCATATGCAAATGCAAAATTAGGCCAATGTCCAACTTGTGGCTACGCCATGTTCCGCATCGACTTTTGAAAAGTACCTATCACTTTATATATATATGCGATACAACGATATATGATACTTGTATTCTCGAACATATGTATAGATTCCAGGGCTATCCGAAGTAAGGCGTATTACGTTAAAAGTAACAAGTTCGGTCTATTTTATCACAAAACAGAGTATAATTATCATAAAATTATATTTTTGTATTTTTATTCATTTTTTTTCATAATATGTGCATTCATAAACAGTATATGAATGGATCAATGGATTTTTTCTCCAATGTATGAAAAGTTTTTGTAATTTCTATGTATAGGCCTACAGATGCAAATTCTGAATTAGGTGAATAACCGACTTTGAGTCGTCGCGACGCCATCTTCCGCATCGTTTTTCGAAAAATACCATATTATTTCATTTTCTTTGGACACTGAGAAATTCAACGATATATGATACTTGCATTCACCTACGTTCGTATAGATTCCAGGGTTATCCAAAGTAAGGTGTATTACCAGAAAACTTACAAGTTCGGTCTATTTTATCACGAAACAGAGTATAATAATCTGATTTTTCATTTATTTTTTTTATTGGGTTCAACGACGCACTGTTATGATAACTGAGATCTAATGGCGTCGGAAGGATGATTAATGAGATGATGGGATGATGAGATGAAGGTTCTTGGATAGTGGGGAGGAAGCAGTCATGGCCGACCTATTGTAGGAACCGTCACAGCATTAGCCTGGACTACAGAGGGAAACCATGAATAACCTCTGTAAAGATGGTCGGCGGCGGGGATCGAACTGGGTTCGAAATTCCCCTCGCCTGCCGGATCACATGAAGCGAGCGTGCTAACCACTGCGCTGCATGTGCCAGTTTCATTTTTTCATTTTCATTTTTTTTTTATTGTGTATTCATTCTGTTCATAGTATATCCATCTTTTAACAACATATTTCATGGTTCTATCTCTAATATGTGAAAAGTTATTGTAAGTTTTAAGAATGCAGGTGCACACCCAAAATTAGGCAAATGTCTGACTTGAGGCGACACGACGCTATTCTCCGCATCGAAATTGAAAAAGTACCATGCCATTCCGGATTCCTTGATTCATTAGCAATCCAACGATATATGACAAGTTAATTCAACTGAGCCCGACCAACCCTCTGGCTCAAGGTCTAATTGTATTTATGCATGTATTTATTCACTACTTGGGAGTTACCGGTACCAGTGTTGTACGGGCCATTATTTCTAGGGTTGCCCTTTGATATGAATTTCATGATCGATAATCATTGGCTCCAATTCGATAATCAACTAGAAAAATAATCGATATTTCAGATAAGTATCGATAATCAACTTGAAATGATTGATAATCGATTATATCGATTATCAATTTGTATAGCATGTGACCCATCGAGACATGTAAAAATAGCAATTGCTATAAAAGCAACGAAATCTAAAAGTGCTTCAATGCATGTTTTTCTAGTATATCTTGATGTTTCAATACATTTGATGTTGTTTGATCATGTTTTTGAAAAGGCGACAAAGCGCTACAGAAGTCTGATTCTGCTATTTTTCAATGTATTTGCGATATAAACGCTATATTCAGAATAGAAACATTATAGACGCTATTTTCTGAAAAACTATATCAATTGAGATACAAAGGGATGAAGTTAGTTGGGAATTTCGAAAACCAAAAAGCGGCTGAAAATGCAGGCGCCAGATGAGGCGTGGATATAACCTGGTGGTGCACGCCATTTTCATGAAAATATCGATTGATGTGTTTCTCTTGTATGCAAATGTACGTTACATAAATTTATCAGTACGATACTGTTGTTACGCTTCAAAACGTTGTTGCGCTACAAAAAATGACGTTTCAAAATAATAGATGCACCAAAGTGCTATTTTTCAAATTCAAAATGCTAGGAAAAGAAACAATAGAAGCTATATTTACATGTCTCTACCCATAGAGTTATTATAGTGGTGTCAGCTTCCCCTTCCTCTCTTCCCTTTCCTACCACCATAAATCACACCACTTCCAACATTGAAGTCATTGACAAGCAGTTCACTTTGAACACCAAGAGTGTCCACCAATCGTGTTACAGAAATGTTCCCACCTCACTCTTTCATTGGATAATTTTAGAAGTAAACACTAAACAATCATATAAAAATGATGAAATACACGTTGAGTATCGATTCAATCGATTATATCGATATCAAACACGTGATTATCGATAGGCCTACATATCGATATATCGAATATCAACTGGCAACCAGCTGGTATTTATTCACAACTTGGGAATTACCAGTGTTGTACGGCCATTATTTACAGTGGTCGAACAAGGTATTTATAGAACAAACTAAACTTGTATTAAAATTGAGAGAAAATAGGATTAATAAAATAAGAATAAAAAACATGAGAAGTGTAAATAATCCTAAAAAACTTGGGGTTAGGTCTTATATAACTTTATCAATGAAAGAGAATAAATAATAAATGATGTTTTGGAAAACATAATTTTTGAAGAAATATATATATATTTTTTTTTTTGAAATTGGTGGGTGGTTGTTGTCCAAGCTGGAAGTAAGTCTACATACATATCCGGAAACAATGGAAAACTTCATGAAAAACTTCTCGCTAGACGGACGTAATCAGAAAACTCATTAAATTTGAGATCAATTGAAGTTACATCACTGCCATCTAGCAGCACAACTGTAAACTGTCGTGACTCCGAAAAAATATCGCTAACGTAAAGGAATCCATGACGGAACATTTCTTATCAAGGCATTCAATAAATAACATCCCGGGTAATATACTGTCGTTTCGATTTAATTATTACACTTACCAGTACGTACTGTTATTAGTATTACTTATTAATATATCTATATTACATTATTATATACAATACATAACATAAACATCAACAATTACATTTAGGTGTGCAAGCTTACTAACAATTCTTTCTGGAAATATATACATATACGTATTAGTTTAGTAAATGCAGACCATGCCTTTGTCCAAGGGCGATAGAAAGTGGAATGATGCAACATTAGTCAATTCTGAGTGCGCTTTACCAATTACCGTACCTTCATGGAGCAGGTAAGTTCGTATAAAGTAGAGACAATTTTTTAGTTAACTCTAATTCTAGTTTTCAAGATATATTCATTTAAAAACTTTCGAGAAATAAACAGATAACAATAAATTATATGACATGATGATCATGATGATATATAATATGATAATAATTATACAAGACGTTCAAAACTTGATATCAAAGCGGTTATTATACATTACTAGTAGTTAATTGACGCGATTATTGACACAAGCAGGTCAGAATAGGAAATGACAGGACTCTCAGAACGATAAAGTTCTGATAACTAGTCACGACTCATTGCACCTGGTTAGCTACGGCAGTAAGGCGTCTGGCTTGCGTGCTAACGATGAGAGTTCCATTCCCACGTCTTCATTCTATGTTTTTGGATAGGACTTGATTTGAAGAATATATTTTTGTGATGGACGATAGACTAGGAAAACGCCATATATGCGTTGTTAGACGAGCGGATAGTAATAGTATGGGTAAAAATTGCTTCGAGTGGTACCAATTTAGCACATTTTGTTTTTTCTTCGAAATGGCTGACCCAATCAAGATGAAAAATTTTAGAAATGTGTATCAAAATGTAATTAAACTTCACGCAAAATTTCATTTTTTTGGAAAATATATATAATTTTTTTTTCTGCTGTGTTATTCTAATGGGTATTTTTGAAATTTCTAAAATTCATAAAAAAAAAATTACCACCCGATAATGCCACAAAACTACACAGATCTAAGTTAGATGAGGAACCATATTGAAAAAAAGTTTGAAGTTGATAGCTGTAGCCGTTTGACCTGTGGAGAACCGACAAAAAAAATGAAAAAAAATAAAAATACCAACACCAATTTTTTTCAGTATGTCAAATTGAATCTTCGCTAAAGCTCGTCTAATGATGAAACATTGTAGGAGAAGCCAGTGATATGAGGAATAATGAGGTGGGTACAGGTTGGAGGAAAAACATGAGACAGAGCTCTGTCTTAACCACCAGGTGAAAATCACAAACTCAGGAAAATAACCTACAAATTGAATTCTGTGGTAGGTCTCAGTCTTGGCCTAGTGGATACTATGTGCACACAGTGCACTCTGGTGTCAGACCAAGGCAAGCCCGCACAGGAAGTAGTTTGCAGTTTGTTTCTGCGAGTGGGAGGAATGTTTCGAATAAATAATACACTTGCCTGATGAGATTCAAAGAGATCGAAACATGTCGCAAGTTTTAATTTATTATTAATGTTCCTGTGATTTTCGCCTGGTGGTTATTTCCTTCAGAGTCCGTGGAAAAGGTAGCGGGAAACTTGAGTTTGTTGACTCTTGTGAAACCTACCTCCCAGCACTCATGTCCAGTCCATTGTGTGTGTCTTTTTGTGCTCTGTCTTATGTTTTTCCTCCAACCTGTACCCACCTCATTATTTCTCATATCACTAGCTTCTCCTACAACGTATCATCATCTATCATCCATCTCTCATATCGTCCATCACAAAAATATATTCTTTATATCAAGTCCAATAAAAACTATCGTACGGTAATGACTTTCCCCGTGAGCTTATTGTAGTGAAAAAGTTTCACGACATTCAGAGAAGTATTTTCTAGAATACTGTCAATCCACGATAAACATTCAGATTATGTTACGTGTTATTTGTATTAGGGATAACTTCGGTTCCAAAAAATCAGAACCGGATAACCGATTTACAGAACCGGTTTAGAACCGATTCTCCGACATTTTTGGTCGAAAATGAAAGTAAGCTATTATCTACGCTCTCTTACATTGGCGCGAGTTTATTTCTTGTTTTTAGGCGTCATCATATCACTCGCTCATCTTCGGCAAATTTTATGTATCCGAAACTTATGCGCATCTTTCTCCTTCACATTTTGGGTTTTAATGTGCATGTAGGAAAGACAAATAAATGCTGCACGCGTGAACTAGTATATTATATTATACAATTTATATTGCGACAACTCACTTGAAATGTATCCATCAATTATACATAATAACTCAATCAACATGATGAATAAATTACAAAATTATCTCGGAAGGAATTGATTCTCTATTTCAGAACCGATTTTCGTTTATCCGAAGTTATCCTAAATTTGTATGTATGATTCGTGGTTTGGTGAAATTAATTGTTGTAAATATCTGGTTTTACTGTGCCATACAAATAATCTGTGCACATGTGCACAACTAAGTTCCACTGAGTACAATTATTGCCTACATCTTATGACGTGTTTATTACCGGTAATTGCGTATCTTGCACTGCGTACATTTTACGATCATTTACATTTTGTAAAAATACCCTGGCGGGAACTTTTTTGCGTGTGTGTGTGTGACCAATAGCTATAGGCTATTTGAGGAAGTTGTGTTAAACTTATCGATAATATTAAATTTATGTCTTTCAATAGGTGGCATTACGTTACGGTTCAATTAAACTAGGAAATGGCATTTGCGTTGTAAGGTGAGCGAGATATTTAGATTAGCATTAGCGAAGATTTCCATGCAACTCTTACCGAGCTTTGTCTGTGTGTTTTTTTTTTTTTTTGTTTGTGGGCACTGCACAGGTCGCAGGGTTTGACCGATCGACATGAAACTTTTTTTTTATGCGCAAACTCATCCAACTTAGCTGTATAGTTTTGGGGTCAAATCGGTTGGACCATTTTTGAGAAACATCATTTCAAAGTTTCTAAAAACCCCATGAGATTAGGTTGGGCGGAAAAAATCGAAAAATAAAATCTCTTCAATATAATTCAAATTTTCCTCAAATGTGAACACAGAAATAATACACATTAATAAAAATTGACGTCTAATTCGGACCAGCCGTTTCGAAGAAAATAATTTAATACATGTTTTTTATTTATAGAAAAGATGGAAATATTGGTGGAAAAATATTGCATTGTTAAATTCACGGCTTCACAGATCCATTGGCATCAGATAAAGTTCATTTCATATGATCAAGGTGTGTAGAGTTTCGCTCATCTTACAACGCACATTCCGCGTTTGCCTAGTTACGTATATGTGATGTAATCGAAACATATCAAGTATATATGAAACTATCAAATCTATTATGCAGATTGATTTAATTATACCTGTTGATCATTTCAATTGATATTAACGCAGTTTGAGCAGACGGACGACGGCAGCAAGAGAGAACTGTCGAAAAATTTCGAGAAAATCTGTACAAAACTTAATTGGAGAGAAGTATTTTCTCCTCAAGAGCAAGTGAAAAAGAGGCCCCACTTCCTTCTGCCGAAACTACGTCGATACCGGTATATGTATATGACCTAGAAAAAATACACTTTCAATATTTTAATTTAAATTGACTGATAATGTAATGATGTGCATCATTTTTGTGCTTCAATTTGAATGAAAATTCAAGTATTTCAAAGTGATTTTTCAAAATTTTCTTCTCTACGTTATTCTTGCGAGGTTTTCAGAATTTTGCGACGTGATCTAAGCAACTTTGCTCTAAAGCTATACAATAACATGTGAGATAATGAGTGATATATGTGCACGCCAAGTTTCATCACAATTTTTTTTGCTTGATCTGCGATTGCAAACAACAAAACACTCTAAAAGTATTGCTTTTTCACTAATAATAAAATTGAGTCTTCGTTTCTGGATATGCTATCATAATTGTATCATTCATGTGCGTTCACGAGTTATGACGGTTCAAACAATACGCTCACAACGTAATAGTGCCTGGAATATCTTCATACGACGTCAAACTTCCGTCAGTCATGTTTACTTTCTACTCTTGCGGTCACTAGTTCGTTCAGCTCGCTGGTTTTCTGTCGATGTATTTCCCACGCGATAGCACTACCGTCCAACGACGACCACACTCTCAAGTCCGAGCGTCCGAAGACGTGGTCAAGAAAGCCGCCGTGATTGAATTTCAACCAGTAACGATGGTGTGCTCCACTGTTTGCCTGGCAAGGCCCTCAGTTGCTATGGTGATGTAGTAATTTTGTGCATCAACAGATACAGAATAAGCTACAATGGAAGAAAGTCAAGCTTGATCTGTGCCAGGTCAAGGGATAACTGCCAGGTCAAGCGATAACTGCCAGGTCAAGAGATAACTGCCAGGTTAGAGGATAACTGCCAGGTCAAGCAATAACTGCCAGGTCAAGAGATAACTGCCAGGTCAGGGGATAACTGCCAGGTCAAGAGATAACTGCCAGGTCAAGAGATAACTGCCAGGTCAAGGGATGACTGCCAGGTCAAGAGATACCTGCCAGGTCAAGAGCTAACCGTGCTTGGTAAGGGATAATTGTGCCAGGTCAAGGGATAATTATGCCAGGTCAAGGGATAATTATGCCAAGTCAGGAATAGGTCAGGGTTCATCTGTCAAGGTCAGGGTTCATTTGCCAAGGTCAGGAGTCATCTGTCAAGGTCAGGGTTCATCTGTCAAGGTCAGGGGTCATCTGTCAAGGTCAGTGGTCATCTGTCAAGGTCAGGGTTCATCTGTCAAGGTCAGGGTTCATCTGTTGAAGAGCCGCAGGTCGAGCTTGACGCGTATTTCGCCCGCCTCGACCTCGTGGAGCAACAGGTGCTTGACGATAGGAACGTTCGAGTCGCGAGTCTCGGAGAAGATGTCGGCGATACGGACTTCTGTTCGACCGAGGAAACCTGGCGGGCAGAATACATAACACTTGGAGATTGTCGTTCGCGTTGATGAATAATACGTTTAATAATAACATATTACAAAGAGAGCAATGTTTGAGATGGCAGAAAACAATGGAGCTAAGAGAAGAGTCGGAAGTGGCGTAGGGATGAAGTGTGGGGTAGTCAACCGAGGAGAAAAATGGGAGAAAGTGCTAGACGAAAGGGAAGATAGAGAAAGGTGGAGGGAACTCGTAGGAAGAAAAGACGAAGGAGAAGATAGTAGTAGTAGTGAAGAAGAGGAAGAAGAAGTCGGAACTGGCAGGAACCGACTGATAAGAAGACTGCCCTAGAAGAAGTGGTGGGAACACCCCCTGGCCCAATCTAATTGGTTATCTGGGTTTTGAGAAATATATATATATGTGTATGATAATAAAGGAGTGTTTGCCACGATTATCAATGTTGATTGAAAATTTAAAATGCTAGGCTAGCCAGAAATACTTATTTTCTAATGCTAAACGCTAGATAATTCAAATTCAAATACGAATTTTGCTGTTATTCACATAATAGGTCTGATCAGAGTTTTAGCCCATTAGTGAAAGAGTGAATGGTGAATATTTCAATAATTTCAATATTTATAATTCAAAATGAGCTTAAATGATTTTTTTTGATCCATTGAATTTCAAATTAGAGAAGGCTCAAAGCATTATTCAATTATTGTTCGTTTTCAACCCTACACTTTGGGACTTTTATTATTAACTGCAAACTATTTTGGCTGCAATATTATTGAATCTTTGGAGAATAAATATAATGCATTCAATAAAGATTGATTTTAACATATCTAAAACATACGAGTATTGCCAATTGTGAATAGTGTTAAGACCAGCGTAACTGGAAGAGGCAAAGTGATTACCGTTGGGTGAGAAATGTCCGTGATCGAAGACGGTTACGCAGAGAACGTCTTCCTGAATGTCCTTGACGAGGAACTGCATCGACGCGTTCCACTGGGGCTCAGTCGTTCCCGGAACGACCTGCGTGCGATGCCTCTGCGACCCCATGTTGACCTCGCAGAAAGAGTCGCACTTGCCTGGAATCGGGAGCGTCGGATCAGACATAACCGCACTTCGAGTGACGAGTACGAGAGCAAAGCTGACGTTATGGTCTGGCCAAGTGGTCAAAGAAGTAATTATATTTACATCCGGGAGGGGGGGGGGGGGGGGGGAAGGGGAGGAGAGAGGGGAGAATTGTGTGAAAAATCACGCTTTTTCCTTTTTGGGAACGTATTTTCGAGTCTGTAATGTATCAGTTCATTCGTTTGTTACAGTACTTATAATTGATCTGAACTTTGACTGTATATAAATGCACATTGTAGCAGTGACACAATAACAGCAATTTGAAAAAGGTTTACTTGTAAATGAAAATCAAGTTTTAATTAGATGAGCGTAGCGAAGATTTTCACTCAAGTCTTACGGAGCTTTGTCTGTGCGTTTTTTTTTTTTTTTGTTTGTTTGTAAACACTGTACAGGTCGCAGGGTTTGACCGATCGACATGAAACTTTTTTTTTATATGCAAACTTATCCAACTTAGAACTGTATAGTTTTGAGGTCTAATCGGTTGGACCATTTTTGAGAAACATCATTTAGAAGTTTCTAAAAACCCCATAAGATTTGGCTGAGCGGAAAAAAATGAAAAATAAATCTTTTCAATATGATTCAAATTTTCCACAAATGTGAACACAAGAATAATATACATGAATAAAAATTTGGTTTGATATTTGGACCAGCCGTTTTGGAGAAAATATTATAATAAATGTATTTTATTCATCGAAAAGATAGAAATATTAGTTGAAAAATGTTGCATTGTCGAAGTCACGGCTTTCTAGATTCATTGACATCGTATGAAGTTCATTTCAAATGATCAAGGTTTTTAGAGTTTTCGATTATACTTTATATAGACATCTCGCTCATCGTACAACGCACATCCTGCGTTTGCCTAGTATGAGTATAAAAATTTATCACCAGTACGTAATATTCTGTGAAAACTTATACATGTATTATATTTACAGAAGATGGTAAGTGGCGGAGGGGGGATGCTTTACAAAAATGATCTTTTCCTTCAATTTATAGTTACGATAAATAGTAAGTGGAAGGGGGGGGGGGGGGGGGGGGGGAGAGGATGCTTTACTAAAATAATATTTTTCTTCAATTTGACCCTCGTCTAGCCATAACAGCCTAATGCTCATGTCAAGGCGTTTGCGTCAACTAAGGCTGTCGTTTGAATCGATACTTCACGAGTTCAATTTAGTAACATCATATGGGAAAATTCAATCGGCACTATTCGATGAATTCAATGTCAAAGTATTGATCGTTACAGATAAACAAGCTAAAATAATACGCTGCAATGAATTTTGTATTGCTTACGAGAAACTCGAGTGTTAGCCAATGTCGGAAGAAAGACGGAGAGAGCAGAGAACCTGCAATATTTTGCTTCGGGAGATTCGTTAATTTCTCTCGCATCATTATGTTTCCTAATCATAATTACTGTATCGTTTTTTTTTTTTTTTTCAAATTTCAATACATTTCGATCAATTTTTGGTATGAAATTTCGTTATTGTTCCCCATTTTCCTACCGAATGATGAATGACATCACGCCGAAAACTAAGCCGAAAAGCCGAAAACTTCCTAGAACCGTTTTTTCAAGTACTAAACTTTTCAAATGGTTACTATTATTTTCAGATGAACTCTTGAACCAGCACATTCACTTTCAACCTGGGATAACATTAATATTTCTACCAAACCTAGGTACATTATTTCAACAAAATAATTGACATTACTTGAATTTAATTGGCCCAGGACCCTTACCGCGATTGCCACTTAAAATAACGTCCTAGGCCTGGCTAGCTCCAAGAGGCGAGGACTTTGATTGATTGCTATTCACTAGTACAGCCTAGTAGGCCTACCAAATGTATTGAGTAAAATGATTGAGAAAATGGGATGGGAAAATTTGGCAAAACGAAGACAAATAGAAAGAATGTGCAATTTTGTTAGAGTCAAGAATGAATATACAGGATGGGATGAATTAAGCAATAGAATTGTGGAAAAAGTGGATAGAGAAGTAGGTAAATATGGATTCATACAAAGAACGACGCGGGTATGGAATGAATTGGAAGAAGATATCAAGAATATAACGAAGATTGGTGATTTAAGAAGAGAGCTAAGAAAAAAATTAAGTATAATTTTATCAAGTATGTTTGATTGTAATTCCATTAGGTATAGTAACCATTACCACCAATTTTATGAACAATCTGTAATGAATAAATAAAATATGTAAATATGTACCATGGCAACATGTCTGGTACTTGTGTATTTCCATTGTTGTTAGCACAAAATCCTAGCATTGCTTTTGAGGCGGGCTAAAAATATGTCACATTTCTGCATTCTAAGCAACCTTGACTTTGTTATTATCTTGTATTGCCGTGATATTTAGCTCTCTTGGACCCCATTTTCATTACTACTCAACTACTCTAGTAACCCCATCTACGATCGTAAGTGACCGTGTGTGAACACCAAATAGTGGCTACGCTCGTAACAAACGCTACTACAGTAAACTTACTCTCGTTAGTAGGGTTACTGTAGTAGATGTACCCGTATGAACGCTCATAGGTTGGTACGATCGTAGCCTCGTAGGAAGTCTTTGCTCTAGGATACGTTTTGGTAGAATAATTACAAGATGGCGTCGGCGAAAGGTGTCAAAACACACTCACGCGGTAAAATATGTAACTAAAACGTCTAGTAACCATGAACCTATATTTTGTCCGTGTGAACGCAATATTAGTTATTGCCCATTCACTCTAGTAACTCTACTGTAGTAGGATGGTAGTAATGTAAACGGGGTCTTAGAGAACTTTATCCAATCACAGTCCTGGTCTCTTGGAGCTAGCCAGGCCTAGGACGATATTTTAAACGGCAGTCGTGGTAAGGGTCCTGAAGATATACAGTAGGAAATGAGAATTCGTTTTGCTGGCAGAACAAACTGTCTTGCACGTCCATCTAGCGTCTACGTAAACAGCCGTAGCTTGTACTGCGCCTCACCTACCACCTTGGAGTGGTCCAAGAGTTCCGCTCCAGACATGATCAACACCCTCAGCTGGCCCTTGGGCGGACGCTGGCGAACTAAAGAACATGCAACATGCAACTCAAGCCTCGGACCAGATACGGGTTGTACACTACGAGTCTATAATACATTGACAACGATGTGGTGATACCAACACACTCTGACATAATTAGATGAGCGTTAGCGAAGATTTCCATGTTACTCTTAAGCAGGGTTTCTAGTTCTGATTATTTTTGTCGTCCGACACGATATCGGTACGATTTTTTACAAGCGTGTTTCCACTTCGTCTTAACCGTAACGTTTTCGTGACGTCACAGTCATAGCCTTGATTACCTCTATATGCACAGGCTTCTTGGAATGTTAGGAATTGTATTTAAGAACACACTTTTTATGGATAGATGAATCGATATTTTCGGGATTCGATTCTTTTTTTTTTCGATCTCTCGATATAAATCCCAACAACCGGAAGAAGATGAATTGCAATCGCAGTGTAACTTCCGGTAAAATCGTGATTTCGGCTGACAAAAGTTGGAGTTGAGTCAATAATCACGACAGCGAATCGGTACCGAAACGGTGTCGTGAACCGCCATGTTTTTAGGTGAATACTGGCTTGTGATTGGGCAGTTGGAAAAATCGTATAGGACGACAAGAAAAAATCGGAACTGTAAACCCTGCTTTACGGAGCTTTGTCTGTCCGTTTTTTTTTTTCTTGTTTGTTTGTAAGCACTGCACAGGTCGCAGGGTTTGACCGATCGACATGAAACTTTTTTTGTACACGCAAACTTATACAACTTGGAGCTCTATTGTTTTTGGGTCGTATCTGTTGTAGACCATTTTTTAGAAACATCATCTCAAAGTTTCTAAAAGCCCCATACGATTAGGCCGGGCAGAACAGAATTGAAAAATAAAATCTCTCCAATATAATTCAAATTTCACTCAAATGTAAACACGGAAATTATACACATACCGGTAATTAAAAATGTGTATGCAATTCGGACCAGCCGTTTCGAAGAAAATAATGTAATACTTTTTTTCATTCATCGAATAGATAGAAATAATAGAAGAAAAATGTTGCATTGTTAATTCACGACCATCTAGATTTGTTGGTATCGAATGAAGTTCCTAGTATATATTGCGTTTAGATAGGTAGATACGTAGTTAGATAGATTTTATTCACAATATAAATTAAATACAATGTTATGTTTCGTCAACAACCCTATACGGTTTATAAAGTATCACTAGAGATACGGGATTTTAGCATTAACAAAATATACGAAAAAAAGTGGAACCCATCTAGAAGTAGAATTCTTGATGTTTTCTTTACATTTCATATTGTTTGCCAGCAAATAATATGGTTTTCTACTACACGAATTAATGCAAAAAATGTCATAGTGTGATACTGTATCCCACTACCTTCTTGCAGAATTTCTGTGATTTAGCGACTCGCTTGGCATTTTTGTCAAAGGAATGAGAATCTTTAATAGAATCCCAATAGGAATAAGAAAGGGTGACTCTGTCGCTCAATTCTGACGAGGTTGCTGTAAACTAATACGCGCTAGGAAGACCATCCCTAAGGCAAGTGAGAAAGTAGGCTTCTGGGACAAGCCTAAAGGCCCATTCACAATGCGACGCTAACTTGAACTTCTAACGTAAGCATTAACTTATAGAATGTTTGGCTTAGGGGAAGTGACTTGCCTATCCACAATGCATGTCGCTAACTTATTATCGTAAGCCGTTAACTTGTAAGCTACCAAGGTCCAAGCTTTCGCGTTATAAGTTAACGTTCAACGTAAGAAGCAACCAATCAGAAAGCCGACACGGAGAAGGGCGCAGGAACTGGAGACACCGACAACAGAAAAGAAATTGTGATTGGTTGAAATTCGGAATTGTGATTGGTTAGTTTTTCGCGTGTACGGTTACTTGCTGGTCTATTGTGAATAGAGACTTCAAATATTACGATAGCTACTTGAGTTAACGACTACGTACACGTATAAGTTCAAGTTAGCGACGCATTGTGAATGAGCCTTTAATAAACCTTATCATCCATACTTCAGTGCTTTCTTATGCTGTGCTTAATGTTCGACTGTTATTATTATTATTATTATGTCTGCGCAGGCCTATTGTATAAACTGTTCTATCGTTACTTATTGTATTTTTTTTCAACTTCTGAGTGTATTTAATGTAATTGTATGTAAAAAACTAAAATAGCATATCCTGCTAATAATAAAGAATCTATCTATCTATCTACCTTGTGAACTAGATGTACCGGTAGATAAGAGTGGCTACGATACCGATGACATTGTTCAACTTACAAAATATAAAATTTTTGAGCGAAACAAACGCCACCTCCAACATAATAATTCTACTGAGTCGTGTATAGCATTGTTGTTTTATATAGTTCGATACAAACACGATAGTTGCGCTACAGGCGAATGGGACCAGATTCTGAGCCTGGAAATACTTCACTTTGAAGGTGAGAGATGTAGCGCACAAGTGAAAGTCCGGACTCGTGAATGTAATATAGGTTGGCGGGCGGAACAAGGTTTCCGTCGGCGAAGGTGATTCAAGATTCCCGCACAAGTGAAAGTCCGGACTTGTGAAAAACAGTCACGGTACAACTTCTTTTCATTCCGAAAGAGTCTGTTTTGGTATCACTACATCGTGCATTTACTAGTGAGTACTAGAGGTTTATTGTTTGCTTGGGAACCTATGGGAGTGGATTTAGTGATTTGTATTGTATTCTAGTCTTCAATGGTCAATATTTAATTATTTATATAATATACTGAAATTTATACAATATAATAATGAATATACCGTACAATGATTAAAGAAAGCGGGTTCACTATTGAAATTGGTCTTCCACCCCAACCGAGTATTAATAATAATAACACAAATGTCATCAGTTGACGTGTGATTCAATGATACAAGACATCAAATATATATTTTTCAACTAACATCAAAGCTTGATACGTACCAAATTTGAAGGCATTAAAAAGATTTGCGATCTTATAGTATTTGAATTTTGGTCCCATATCTTATATCGTTCTAAAATTATCGTCAAAAATTCAATATTCCGCTGAATCCACTCCCATATACTTACTATAAGTACATCAAATTACCACAAATTAAATTAATTTAAAGGCCTATAAATACAGAGTAGAGTAGAGTAGAAAGTCTTTATTAATTGTGTAAAGCAATATTGTTAGTCATAAAGGGCGAGGTTCGGTCAGCCGACTGTTCTACCACCTAACCTTACCTATGAGAGAGGGGAAAATTTCAGATTAAAATACAGTTATTAACAGGTTGAAATTTCAAATATAGTTCAGATAACTTCTTATATAATAAAAAATGTTCTTCTTCAAAAGCACATATAACAAAAGAACGTAACAAAAGAACATGGAACATATATTGTACAGAGTACAATATACCGTAATCTAAACCCAATATATTAGGACTACATATGTCACATGCATAAGAACTAAGAAGTAACAACAGGCATAAGAAGTAACAATATCTTGATATGATAATGTGATCAGGCTGAAATAATTGCAATTTTCCTATAAAGGCCCGTTTTCATGGCTCGCAGAAGGCGGCTGGCGTTTTTTTCCTGGCCAGTCAGAAAGCCTTAAATTCTGCCACTTTTTGAACCCGTTGCTCTCTGCCGCAAGAGATGAAATAAATTCAACTTTGAAACGTTAAATTCCCTCACTCATAAAAGGTTTATGTCAAGGGTTATGTCGAAATATCACCTCTAAATCAGTCATTTTCAAATATTCGTTATTTATTATTGTATTTGCGTGCCACATAATATGATGCTGAAAATCACTTCAACACCGAATTAAACCCGAATTATATATTTAAATAAATAAATGAAATCGCGAAGTGGATAAGAAGAAACGCGATTTTGTGAAAACAGCGCAGGCGGCGGGCGATTTCTTTAAACGCCACCGCGAGCCAAGAAAACAGGCCTCAAAGATGGCCTTCCATGATCGAGGTATTCGCTAAGCGTTTGTTTTAGCCGCCATGTTGAAAAACGACCAATCACTGACGAGAGTGGCGCATGGCGGCACGGTATCCGAGCTAAAAAACTAGGGTTGCCCTCGGATATTCAATATATCGATATGTATTATGTATCGATAATCACTTGTTTGATATGATAATCGAACGTGTTTTTAGTATCAATATATCGATAATCAACGTGTATTTCATCATTTTCATATGATTCTTTAGTGTTTACTTCAAAAATTATCCAACAAAAGAGTGAGGTGAGAACATTTCTGTAACACGATTGGTGGACACTCTTGGTGTTCAAAGTGAACTGCTTGTCAATGACTTCAATGTTGGAAGTGGTGTGATTTATGGTGGTAGGAAAGGGGAAGCTGACACCACTATAATAACTCTATGGGTCACATGCTATTCAAATTGATAATCGATATAATCGATTATCAATCACTTCAAGTTGATTATCGATACTTACCTGAAATATCGATTATTTTTCTAGTTGATTATCGATATGAGGCCAATGATTATCGATCATGAAATTCATATCAAAGGGCAACCCTAAAAAAAAACGCTTAGCGAATTTGCTAAGCAAATACCGCGTTCATGGCAGGCCAGCTTAACTTGACTTATCTCTGCTAATAAGTCAATACCAAGGAAAACAGATGCATTATGTGATGTCATGCTACCACCTTCATCGTCTCATCATTTGTTAGTTAATAGTTGGCATGCCTACAGATGTTGCACAATAGTGTTATGTTTAGACGAAGCTCCAACTGCCTATAATACAAGCTGTGGAAGAAAGCAAGCTCTACAATTGGTCAGTCCAAACCATGCAGAGATATCGATACTGTCTTACCATTGGTTGGTTTAAGCCCCACCCCTTCTGTTACCAACACGAGGACTCGGCCGCAAGCACCGAACTGGGCTTGCTCTAAGAGAGGGAAAACAATACAAACATGACAACAAAACATTTAGGTGTACAGTCACTGACAGTTTCCAAAAGAGTTAGACACTGGCCGAGTTTGAAATATGTAATAATTAGATATGTAAGAATTTAGCATTCATGAAATAAGACTAGAGTATTAAATCCAAGGACCCGAACCAAAATTAATAAAGGTTCCGGTTCGTTTAAAAAGATTCTGGTTCTGGTTCCGGTTCGATAGTGTGAATAAGGGTTCCGGTTCCACTTGCTAAATAGTTTCAAAAGTTATACTGTTGCATAAGGCATACTCTCAAATGTCAATGTATTTTCCCCGAACAAAATCGTGAATGCAAAATAAATCAACGGTCGTTTTCGGAACAATCCCGTGAAAAGGATTTTTAATGTGTGGAAAAAAAAGTTATAAATAAAATGAGTAAGTAATGAGTCTGAATCAGGTATTGAGAACCTTTATGGAACCTTTATTAAGCCGAAAAAAACCCAAGATTTTTAGGGGTTCCGGTTCTTGAAAATCCATAATAAAGGTTCCGGTTCCGGTTCCGGTCCCTGATTAAATCTAAATATTTCACAAGGTTTTATATTTCTGATTTTCTTCATGTTCCATAGTGTTTTGATTCATTCAACATAATATTCTATTTCACAGCATTCAGCTACATTTAGCTATTTCATGAAAATGTGCACGCTTTCAAAGACAATGAGCTGTATTGTATAAAAAATTATTTCTGAAAAGTGTGTTCAAAAAAACAATCAACTGGAGATACCAAGTGTCAAGTTGAAAAGAACCGTTAGCTCTTCCCTTGAACAACGGTCTACAGTAAGTGGTATATCCAGACAGCTTCCTACCTCAGACTAAGAAGTCTACCAGGGTAAAGTCAAGTTGAAAATAACCGTTGTCTACACGATGTAGCGATGCCAACTGACTTTATCACAATATAAACAAGGTGTACCGACTCAGTCTTCCAATTGGACCATAGAGGTCCCATTTGCCTGTCGCGCAACTATCGCTTTTATATTGAACTGCTGAACACGGCTCAACATGGGTATCGGCAGGAAGAAATATAACGGGGGGCAAAAATCCCAGATTCGAAAATGCACAAGTCCTAATGGGAGTGGGGGAGAGGGCTCCTCAAGGGGATTTTTTAAAATTCCATCGTTTTATAGTGTTTTGGGAGGTTTTGTGACTATTTAATTAGCTATTGATTTTTATACAGAAAGAAGACAGATAATTTTGAATTGGTTGAATTCTATATGTAAGTAGTTGATCCTATTCATCTTTTTAAATATTTCATCATACAAAATAGCCAGAATGAGTTATTAGAATCTGATTGGTCTATATGATACCCAATATCAAAATTCTCAGGAAATAAGAACAACCCAATAAATGATATTCGTCAGTCGGCGAAGGCATAGCCTTGCCTACCCACCCCAGTCACATCAGACTCATGACCACCCGCGTAACAAGACATGTTAAAATATGTCACCGGTACAGCCGGTACAGTCGGTAAAAACAATTTCAATTTTTCAAATAAATTTCTGCCTGGTCCCAGGGGGGGAGAAGTGCCCCCTTGCCCCCCGCTGCCGACGCCCATGCGGCTCAATAGGTACCGTAGCCACTCAATCTCATCTAGTTCATAAGAGAAGCCGCTAGGGTACCGTTGGGTCTGATTTGACGGCAAGAAACCAATAATACCCGCCATGTTATAGTATGGGAGTCGGCACACCTTCTTTATATTATAATGAAGTAAGTTTGTACCACTACATCGTGGTCGCATGCGTGTCACAAAACGGTCAAAAAGGTCGGTACTCACTCGACTGCTGGCGCTGAATCCTGCACTTCTCGTTCTCCAAGAGATCCCTGGTGGCGCTGTCGAGCCGTTTGACCCAGAGCGAGCGCTCGTTAGCGCTGGGGGTCACCAGGTTCAAGGTCATCTTGCTGGCGCTGTCGAACAGGCGCAGCTGGACGTCGGTGTTGTCGGCGCTACCGTCGGACGAAGCCGCTTCTTTTAGCACGGTCAGCTGATTCAGCAGAAGTGGCTGCAACGGAACGCGTATAGGTATTACAGTCGAACCTCGTTTATTAGTTTCTTGCATTTACAGTGAAACCTCTATCCATCATTTCTCAAGGGACCAGGATAATAAAACCATCCATCCAGGAAAATTCAACATCGATTATATGAGAGTGGGGTTGGACTATATGAATGATACAAGCAGGGAAACGACGAATCTGGGAACATAGGAACTGGCAATTTGGATGAGAGTACATGTAACACCACAGCCTTCTTTATTCAGATCATTCTTTTCTGATACTGCCCTTTCACTCGGGGTATGTTTCCCGTGTTATCTGATGTCCATTTATTTTAGTTTACTAAATCGCCGATGGTGCCGTTGTTTCCAGACCATGACGTCACTTTCCAAAGACTTTCAAGTATATCAGTCTGTTTGAAGTGTCATATCTGCGAAGATACTAAACACTCTGGGAATTTCCGTACAAGAATTTGAACCAAGCGCACATTCTATTTGGCCGTGATGAACGATTTAATCCCATAATGTGATGGAATATCGCCAGGACCATTTCTTGAGTCATTTTTATTGCTTGTGCTAACATGCATATCGTTCAAGTCCAAACCTGAGTAAGTCTTAAGTAGAGATCAGTGGTCTAAAGGCCCTAGCTAGAATGTAGATATGACATAACCTCAATAACGCCGTAGGAAATTGAAAAATTCTGACATATTGACAGTTTTTCGAAGTTGGAAATTTAGATTACCAGAGTTCAGCACATACCAGACCATTTTTGCTTGAAGAGTCAGAGTCATTTTTGCTTGTGCGAGCAAAGATGCGCGAACCCGTCAAAATAGCCCTAGTGAAAGGGCAGTATGAGAAGAGACTGCCTTATCCAATAAAGAAGGCTGTGTGTAACACACACTATATGTGTTTGGCATTGAATGGAAACAATACTTTCGTCCCTTCGAATGCTAATTTTATGAGAACGACTCGACTGCATTGTAGTGACGTCGGTTACGTCTACGGCTTGTCACTTACCCGCTTGTAAATCTTGCATGAAATGTTGGACTTCTTGTCGAAGGTGAACAGGTGATTGGCTGGCAGCGGCTTGCTCGGCTGAGCCAATAGGAGGAAGTCGTTGAGCAAGAAACCCAGCAACTCTTTACCACTCTTCGCCTGAAAGACGAGGTATGTTTCAGCTACACATCGATAAGGCGAAACACGAATAATTAAAAACATAAATTTATTTATTTATTTATTATTACACTCACAATTGCACAAAAGTAAGCCATTCAAACTAGATTAACAAAACTTTTAAATAGGAATAATATAAAGAAACCAAATAATAATTATTAAAAATAAACCAAACCAACAAAAACTCTCAAATCCCCTCTCTTAACACTTCCCTCTGCACTACCACTTCTTTAAATTCTTTCAAGGCTCCCCTGTGCAATCCCCCCCAAACCATTCCAATGTAAATGTAGTGATGCAATTTTTTAGAAGAGTAATGATTGATCAATCATTCATCAATTATTAATATGCCTTAATATTTAAATACTTATTATTGCTGGGAGACAATCTTCGTGCTAGGATTATAGCTATCTACAATGGATACGCAACTGAGAGCGACGTTGTTCTGGATCTATGAAACCGATCCAAGCCAATGAGATCGACTACTCGGACCATCAGGGCCCTGTAGAGCCTGCAGCTAGCTTATAGGCGATCCAGGTTTCTCAACACTGGAGATGATCGTCAGCTGCAAAGTCCAAGTTGCGTATCTATCGTGGATAGCAATAGGCCTAGGTTTACCTATTGGTCAGCCGTGCAATTTTGATATAAAATTCATCGTTGTTCTTTCTCTCTCTGGGCCCGTAATTTCAATCACCGTCCGGGCCGTTTTCACCCAGTACGCCACCGATTATTTCTTACCCAGCCCACCCTGCCCACCAATCTACCAATATTATTTCTTTATTTATTCATTATGTTTTTTATACAGTGGAAAATACACTGAAAGAGGTGGTGAGAATAGAGCGAAAGTCCGGTGACATAACTTACCGACCTTTACGCTACATTACTGACCTTGTTCAGTATACCGTGATGCAGGAACTTGCGCGGCCCCACCGAGTTCGTCACCGAGTTGAAAGTGATTTGTTCCGGCAGGTTGTCGCAGTGAACGTGTTGCTGTAGCCACTCCAGTCTGTCCGAGTTCTCTTTCTCTCTCACTCCCTCGTTCACCTGGCAATCACGCACGACAGAGATGACAACTAATGGCTACGGAACCGGTAAACTCGCACGATAAATAAGGAAGATATTGGTTAGAATATGAATATAATGGAAGCTCTACGCATCGGTATCGTTAGGTCATTAGGTATTAGTTCTTTCTTCTTCACGAATCCATCGTTCATTTTGTCCCACACTTCTCTAACATAAACATAATCAAAGTTGAATTTTCCTGGATGGATCATTTTATTATTGCATGGACGATTTGATTTTCTGGTTTTGAAAACGATGGTTAGAGGACTCACTGTCTTGAGTTTGATAATTAACTGATAATTAACTGCTAACTGATAATTACCAGAGTGAATTTAACAATAATTAGAAAATCATCTTGTTTCCAACAACCCGCCGCCCTCGGTAGTACAGTCAGCTGAGGCACCGCTTTAGAACTGAACCATCGAGCGTGGGTTCGAGTCCCGCATAAGGCATGGGTTTTTGTAGACGTCCTTTAACTCATCATTACTCCATAGTTTCATTATCACCTGCTCATTCGTACCCCCGTATAACCTAGCTGTTGGTGGGGTCGTTAAGTAATAATATTCATTCACTCCAACAATCCTTCAAGTAACTATGAGAACGGGAGTTTCCTGGAGGTACTATGCCACATGCCGGTACGAACCTGTACACAGAACTCTTCCGCTTTACCCAGCGCTTCCTGCAAGTTCTGTCGGTCCGGATGACTCTCCGGAGTGTATTCCAGGATCTGGAATACAAATATGCAGGTCATTTATTGGGATACTTCTTAGGCTGTCAGAGACATCAATTTTGATGCGTATTGCTATCTTGACTATATTGTAGATGACGAATCAGTTCCAATTGCAAGTTGGGATTTGCCAATTTGAAACAAATAAATAAATATAATATATTTGGTCTACATACATCAACTCGATGACTAGATGAATTTTCATTTTTTTGAAGCTTTGGCATTTATTATGCATTTTTGCATGACTTGAAAAACTGAAACTAAAGACTTTTATCTGTGGCAAAGAAGTGCGGTCACATACAGCGTAGACCTGGGTGCTTAGCCTCGACTGGCCGTGAATGTGGCCATATTCACGTTCCTGTATTCACGCGCGAATGTCGTCGAGGCTAAGCACCCTGGTGTCAAAGTTCATTGCATTTAATTTAAAATAATAATAAAATGGGGTGGTAAGATCGCCCTTGTGGGGCCCCGTCCAAACGTTCCTACTTTCATCCTTAGTCTTAAGTGGGGAACAATGGTTTTGTATCAAGTTTTGATGTTATTACATTTTTTTGGATGCATTGAGCATTTATATATATATATAGGGCCTACACCATATGTTTACCAACCCATACACACGTAAAACTGATTAATATCACAATAAACGTTATTATAATACTACTAGCAGACTCGGCAAACGTTGTTCTGCCATCGAAGTGATTTGTAGTGAATGTTGGTTGTTACGCTACCTAGCGTGTAGCCCCGCAAATGGTGAGTATCGTTGAGTAACATTGAGCAACGCCGTCAATGTCAGTGAACAACGTCATTACTGGTGTTTTCCTTGAAGTGCCAATTTTTGGATATTGCTCATAGGAGAAAGCTTGGCGGAAGATCTCGTATAATTCAGGACCCTCTACCAGCCCTATCGAATGTGCGTGAGGAATTTCACGACACTCGGTCGAGCCGTTTCGGAGGAGTTCATCCTCTAACATGTGACACGAGCTTTTTAAATATAAGATATCACATTTATTCCACTTGAAATATCACGGCACAGCTTATGGTCACCTTCTTGATGATGAGCGGGTACTTGGTGATCCGCTGCATGGGTTTGATGAGGAACGAGCTCAGCGGCATGCCTTTCGTTCTGGCGTCGTTCTGACACAGCCGTTGCACATCTTTGAACTCGTTGGAACGCTCGGTGAGCCGTTGCAGAAACGTAGCCGCGCTCAGCTGACAGCTGCAGAAACGTACGTAGGCCGTCATACGCGGCAGCTGCGGCAACAATGAACAAATCTGTTATTAATGTGACAAAACTTCAACATGTTTATTAATCATGTTATTATTATTATTGAGTTTTTTTATTGGGTTCAACGACGCACTGTTATGATAGCGCAGGTCTTATGGCGTCGGATGGATGATTAATGAGATGATGGGATGATGAGATGATTTTTTTTTTTTTTAATGGTGCTTAACGACCCCACCAACAGCTAGGTTATACGGGGGTACGAATGAGCGGGTGATAATGAAACGATGAAGTAATGATAGATGACAGGACGTTCACAAAAACCCATGCCTTATGCGAGACTTGAACCCACACCCAACGGTGACTTCAGTTTCTACCGCTAGCGATAATTGACTTAGCCACCAGGGCGGCTATGATGAGATGAAGGTTCTTGGGGGATAGTAGGAAGGAAGCGGTCATGGCCAACTTATTGCAGGAACCATCCCGGCATTAGTCTAGACTAGAGAGGGAAACCATGGAAAAGTCTTGTAAAGATGGTCGGCGGCGGGGATCGAACTGGGTTCGAGATTCCCCTCGCCTCCCGGACCACATGAAGCGAGTGCGTTAACCACTGCGCTGCATGTGCTGGTTAATAATCATGTTATTACTTATTATTATAGCCTATGTACATGAGTAAGTAATCTAGTAAGGTAACAAGGAACCAGGGACCCGAACCGGAACCGGAACCCGAAAAAACCCATATTTTTGGGGAACCGGAACCTTTATTATTGATTTTCAAGAATCGGAACAGGAACCTCTAAAAATCTTGTTTTTTTTTCGGTTCCATAAAGGTTCTCAATACCTGATTCAGACTCATTATTTACTCATTTTGTTCATAACTTTGTGACCCAGTGTGAGGGGAAAGATCTGTCCCCGGCAGATGGACAAACAAAACAAAGTGTCGAAAACCACCAAAAGTAGAACCAATACAAGCAAGGAAAAAAACTTATGAAACTATTTAGCAAGTGGAACCGGAACATATATTAATTTCGGTTCGGGTGCCTGCAAGGAACTGTCTTTGTTTACAAAATTGCGTTTACGTCGGCTCAGCTGTACCAACAGTCACCTGAAATGCCAATAGTCGAGGGTTGCAGAAGGCATGACGCATAGTTTCATATTATACACTATAGGTAGAGCAGCGATTGGTAGGTTCAAAGACAGTACTCATGAAATAGAACAAGACTGACAGGTGAGTGAAACCACCATGTAACCTTAATACATCTTGCCCAATACAACCCATTCTATTGAAAAAAAAAAAAAAAAACATATTCAAAATTTGTAATGATAATAAAATCCTAATTCCACATAACCTAACACAGATACCCAAAAGAAATCTCTGTACAAAATTCTCCCAACTACAATCTTTTTTTTTTTTTTAATGTTGCTCAACGACCCCACCAACAGCTAGGTTATACGGGGGTACGAATGAGCGGGTGATAATGAAACGATGAAGTGATGATAGGTGAAAGGACGCTTACAAAAACCCATGCCTTATGCGGGACTCGAACCCACGCCCAACGATGACTTCAGTTATTACCGCTAGCGATAATTGACTTAGCCACCAGGGCGGCTACAATGGGTGTATATGTGAGCTGTATGCGGGTGTATTTGGGGTGGAAAGATTGCCCTTGTAATGCTCGTTCAAATGATCTCATCTTTCATTCATAACCTTAATTGGGAAACAATTATTTTCTATCAAGTTTTGAAGTTAAAAAAAATCACAATCGAAGGATTCCGACCGATTGGTCGCCCCGACTCTAATACCTCGTTCACATTACAGACTTTAACTACAGTTAAGTAGATGACGTTACCTGGTCAAGTTATAATATGAACGGAACTTGGTTAGTAGTTAACTCTAGTTATGTCTTAACTAACTTTCTAGAACTCAGTTAAGAGCTTAACTGCTATCAAGAAAGTCCTCTTGAATTTTTCATTCTGAGGTGTCAACACACCGCCTTATGGATTTGGTAAGTTTTGTTTTCGTGTCATTTCCTTTCCATCCATCAAAAGTTTAATTTAGTATTTAATATTTAGGTACTTTATTATTTAGTAATTTAACCTATAAATGTGACAGTCAAGTAAACGTGACAGCAGTGAATGTCAAATGGCTCACAGCCTTCTAATCCATACTAAGTTCTGTTTAGGAGGCTATGAAATTACGTCACTAACAACAGTTAAGTCAGAGGTATGTGAACAGAGTTCTTTAGTCACCAAAACTCCACCCACTCTCTCATAAGTGCAGTTAATGTAACTAGAGTTAAGTTCTGTAATGTGAACGAGGTATAACGAGCGACTTACGTTCTCGCACATGATGTCCCCGATCATCCGGATCACGCCCCCTTCGCTCATCTCGCGACGCACACGCAGCGCACGCAGGAACGTGTGGTTGCATACGATGATGTCGCGCCAGTTCACGAATATCTGAGTCACTTCCTCTTTCGTCACCACTTTGCTTTCAAGCAATGGCTTCTCAAACACCTGTACAAAGAAATGATTAGACCTGCTTAGTTTAGCGATTGATTGTTGTTTGCTTGACGACCCCACCAGCAGCGAGTTTGTACGGGGGTACGAATGAGCAGGTGATTATGAAACTATACGATTATAATTTGAAAACAATGTGAACAATAACTGGAAACAATTACAAAAAAAATCCAGCTTGAAAATTTATATAAATTATTATTACAGTGAAACCTCCATCCATCGTTTTTCAAGGGACTAGGAAAATAAAACCATCCATGCAGGAAAAAGATCCATCCAGGAAAATTTATCATTGATTATATGGGAATGGGGTTAGAAAAAAATGAATGATAGAAGCAGGAAAACGATGGATCCGGGAACGATGCATAGAGGTTTCACTGTATTTAAATAGTCATTACAACACAAATTTGTAATTTTTTACATTGTAGTAAAAATGTCTGTACATCGTAACAAAATAATCAAATACCGGTATGTAATATGGATCTCAGTGATAGAATATTCAATATTATTATTATATTATCATAACTATTGTCTATTGTAAACTGTTCTTGCATCTTTTTTTCTTCATAAATGATAGATTCCGTACTATTTTTTTTTAGACAGCCCGCACACAAGACAATGTCTTACGCGGGTTTCTTGCATTCATTTATGTATTGTATAATTTTGAATCTGATTTTATTTTATTTTTCGTTCGGAATATATGAAATATAGTTGCAAAATGTATATTATTTATACAAATAGGCCTATATATTATTACTCTGCTATTATTTCCATACACTCCATATATATTATATTGATATTCATTATTCATTACTATATATTAGCATTATCATATGAATAATTGATTCATGTTGCATAACTATGTAATTAATATTTAAAAAGCAAGAATAAAATGATTTGAAATTGAATTGAATTGATGAAATGATGATAGGTGAAAGGACGTTCTCAAAAACCGATGCCTTATGCGGGCTCTAACCCACGCCCAACGTGACCTCAGTTTCTGAAGCAGTGCAATAGTTGACTGAGCTACTGAGGGAAAGCAAGGAAAATAAAAAAATTGTTATGAACTATATAAGCCATACAGAGATGTAAATTAAAATATTATATATACACATAAAAAAATAAATCAAATTAATAGAATGTAAATTGATGAGTTGTTTAAGGCTTTCGCAACCCGAATATGAGGTATTAGATGCAGGGTTGTTCCGTCGCGTCGTGTGAGTTAAATTATTGTCCGACTCGACGTTTCGGTCTCAACATGGAGACCGAAACGTCGAGTAATAACGTAACTCAAACGACGCGACGAAAGAACCCAGTATCTAATACCTCAGAATGTAAATTATTTTTTGAAATATGAAACTTGAACGAATCATAGACTGTACCTGAACTGTATTTTATTTCATTTTATTTCATCAAATATTTATCCCTATTATCAACCACTATATAAATAACTATTTTATATTATTTCCTTGTATATTATTATACGTATATCTATATTATTAATCACTTTATTAACTAGGAGTCCAAAAAAAAATCTCCATCATTCTACAACCACCAGGACCCCTATTCCTGAGATAAATGAGATGTGAGAAAATAAAAATGAGTGAGAAAACAACTATCTCACATAAAATATGAGATGAAATATGTCATTATTATATGAGATTGTTTCCTGAGATAAATGAGATGTGAGAGGAATAAAAATGAGTGAGAAAATGAGTATCTCACATAAAATATGAGATGAAATATGTCATTATTATATGAGATAGTTTTCTCACTTATTTTTCTCACATCTCATTTATCTCAGGAATAGGGGTCCAGGAACGTGAGATTTAACTAATTGCTTAGTTTCAAGACTTTCTATATCATATATGTCATTATTATCACTCTGTATTCTTATATCCTACAGTTGTAAATAAAATATTCATAAAATATTCATTCATTCATGTAGGCCTACTGATCTTTTCAGAATCTGCCTAATGACAGTGCGATAGTGGTACGTACGTCGTGAACGATCAGCATGTCATCGATGTACGCTTGCTCCGTCTGGATCAGTTCGTTGATGTATTCCTGCCGTTTACGTTCCGTCGAGCTCAACGTTTGCGTGGCTGAAAACAACAGACAGTCTATCTCTCTCTATCACGTTAAGAAGGATTATACATGGAAACGACACGCATTATTAAAACTAGGGTTGCCAGTTGATATTCGATATATCGATATGTATCGATAATCACTTGTTTGATATGATAATCGAATGTGTTTATGGTATCAATATATCGATATAATCGATAATCAACGTGTGTTTCATCATTTTTATACGATTGTTTAGTGTTTACCTCCAAAATTATCTAATGAAAGAGTGAGGCGGGAAAATTTCTGTAACACGATTGGTGGACACTCTTGGTGTTCAAAGTGAACTGCTTGTCAATGACTTCAATGTTGGACGTGGTGTGATTTACGGTGGTAGGAAAGGGAAGAGAGGAAGGGGAAGCTGACACCGCTATACTAACTCTATGGGTCACATGCTATTCAAATTGATATTCGATTATATCGATTATCAATCACTTCAAGTTGATTATTGATACTTATTTGAAATATCGATTATTTTTCTAGTTGATTATCGATATGAAGCAAATGATTATCGATCATGAAATTCATATCAAAGGGCAACCCTAATTAAAACTGATGAATAGAGGTATTCACTGTATCTTTACTTCAGTCTCTGCCATTCGCAAACAACCGCTGCCATGATTGACACAAAATAATTGATCGATAGATAGAATAATTTAAAGAATAAAACAGATTAGGAAAACATAATTAATTATGATTATTGTTTGCTTAACGACCCCACCAACAGCTAGGTTAAACGGGGGTACGAATGAGCGAATGATAATGGAACGATGAAGTGATGATAAGTGAAAGGACGTTTACAAAAACCAGTGCCTTATGCAGGACTCGAACCCACGCCCAACGGTGACTTCAGTTTCTGAAGCGGTGCCTCAGCTGACTGAGCTACCGAGGGCGGCATTTAATTATGAAAGAACAAACCAAAACTTGAAGCAACATGAAAGTAAAATAAGAAATTTGTTCCATTCAACTCATTATTGTAATAGAACGGCAAACCTACTAGTCAAACTGGTCAAAAGTTATCGCAAATAAGTGGAATTCTGCTAAATGAACTGCCATGCAGTTGTACCCTCAATTTATCATAAAATAGGATGTCTCTCTTATATATGTAATACTGACTGATAACACAAGGAAGAGAGAGAGAGGAGGGGAGGGGGGGGGGAGGGGAGAGAGAGAGAGAAATGTAGGGTTGTGACCTTGCAATCTGTTCTAATGGAGCAGCAGCTTACCTTGTTAACTTTCTTCTATATTTTATTATATAGTGCAGGGAAACCTATATCATGTTTTTAAGGGATCATGGAGATAAAACAACCCATGCAGGAGAATTTAGCACTGGTCATATGGGAGTAGGGTGGGACAAAATGAATTATAGAAACAGGAAAACGATGCATCTGGGAATAATGCACAGAGGTTACACTGTAAATACTAAATATATAAAACTTGCAATGAATCGATCTTGGTAAGCTGACCATCTTTTTTTTTTCACTTTATAAACCAGTTCGCCAAACTTACCAGCAAATACAATATTTATTTGTTAGAAGCGTTAGAACTTGGTCAGCTGATATCTCATCATAACCAGACGACAATATTTAGTAAATTGACAACTAGACATTTACTTATCTGACCGAGCAAGACGGCAGTTCTACTTAATCATCTATTTTTTTTTATATAATACTGCTTAACGACCCCACCAACAGTTAGGTCATACGGGGGTAGGAATGAGCGGGTGATAATGAAACGATGAAGTGATGATAGGTGAAAGGTCGTTTAAGAAAGCCCATGCCTTATGTGGGACTCGAACCCACGCCCAACAGTGACTTCAGTCATCGAAGGTTTTATGCAATGAACAACAAGGTTCAACAAATTGATATATTGAAAATTAAAATCAGTAAAGGAATAGCCAAATAGGTCTGTAGGGGACGTCCATAAATTATGTCACACATTTTTAGGCCACTTTGAACCCCCCCTCCCTCCCATGTCACAGTTGGTCACAAAACCTATTACCCTCCCCCCTTTAAATACGTCACAAATTCTCATACCTCTCCTTTGACCAAAAATTTGAATTTACAGGTGGCAAAGGTACAATAAAGTAATAAAATCAAAATATTCATTTCTTCATGTTTGCTTTTTGAGTAGTCAAACTTAATAATTATTTGATATGCATCTGCTGTTTCTAGGGTGGGTATGAATATACCTAAGAATCTATAGGAATGGCACCAAATACTGAGAACAAAAAAATGGTACAACAGTTGCCTCCCCCCCCCCCCCCCCCCTTGTAACACCTTGTCACAAATCTTAACAACCCCCCTCCCACCCTAAGCTGTGACGTAATTCATGGACGTCCCCTGTAGTAAGTTATTATTTATATTTTTGTATCCACGTGAAGACATTGTAACAACTATGTAATTACAGGATTTGACTGCAACTTTCAACATTCAACGCGTTTGAAAGACGTAGTCGTGTTCATCGTACAGCTGGTCATGAAAGATCCCTATACCCTAAAATACCACAGCTACACAAATATATAAGTGATATTTATATGAATTGTGTAAAAGGGAAAGAGAGAACAGCAGCTTACCGAGATTCACAAGTAGATAGGCCTACTTATGGTGGTGTTGCAGCCGTTGACAGAGCACATAGAGATGAAGTAACACAAGATTTTGACGTTTCCGCTGTTGCCTTAGTACTCTACAGTGATAAAGGCAACAGCCGAAATGTCAAAATCTTGTGTTACTTCATCTCTGTGTGCTCTATCAACGGCTGCAACACCACCATGAGTAGGCTTATCTACTTGTGAATCTCGGTAAGCTGCTGTTCTCTTTCCCTTTTACCCAATTCATATATTAAGCCTAAGGTTATTTTCCTATACACACTAAAAGTGATATTTGTGTTTCTTTTATCGGTAGATGATCTCTGTCTTTTGTGGGTACAAGTATACCTATATTATTATCACTTCTTTTTTTTTTTATATTGGGTTTACGACGCCCTGTACTGATGACTATGCTCTATTGGCGTCGGTGAATGATATGCAAGATGAAAGGTTATTTTATTAGGTGTTTTTGGATGGTAGGAAGGAGTCAGTCATGGCCTGTTGTTAAGGAACCATCCCAGTATTGACCTGAACCACGAAAAATCCCCGTCAGGATGGTCCACCATAGCGGGAATCGAACCCCGGTCTCCTGAATGACGGTTCAGTGTGCTAGCCACTCGACCACTCAATGTAATATATTGTAGATAAACAGCTAGCAGTCTACGAAGTCTCAAGACTTGGAAATAGTTACACGTGGTAAAAATCAGTGTGCAATCATTGTTGAACCAACATCGTATCTTTTAATCAACCATCATCATACAATTCAACTGCTATTTATAAATAGTTAATTACACATTCAGTAATCATCCAACAACACGTACGTACCTGCTAATAGAATCTAACAATAATACTTGATAAACAATCGTACGCAATAGACTCGTCTTGGCGGGAGAACGAGACGAGAGATCAAGTGACTCGGTAATACGAGGGCCTCATATAACACACACTACAATCAGTGGTTAATTTGTGAAGAACAAGGTGAGTAAGCCCTTCTAAACAATCGTCTGTATTATTTTGGCGCCTATGCCGTACTTAAAACACCCATTCACAATGGAGCCCCATAAGGGCCCCCCAGCTCATGCGGGTCAGGGGAGCATAGCCCCGGAAAAAACTTAATTGGGGGCTAGAGTTGGAGCATTTTACGCATTTTTGAGAACCTTTTTTTATAATAAAGCCACTCTTGTGTGTGCGTCTTAGGGGACGTCCATAAATTATGTCACATTTTTTTAGGCCACTTTGAACCCCCCCTCTCTCCCATGTCACAGTTGGTCACAAAACCTATTACCCTCCCCCCTTTAAATACGTCACAAATTCTCATAGCCCCCTTTCTAACAAAAAATTTGAATTTACAGGTGGCAAAGGTACAATAAAGCAATAAAATCAAAATATTCATTTCTTCATGTTTGCTTTTTGAGTAGTCAAACTTTATGCATCTGCTGTTTATAGGGTGGCTATGAATATACCTAAGAATCTATAAGAATGGCACCAAATACGTAGAACAATAAAATGGTACATCACACAGTTGCCTCCCCCCCTCCCCCCTTGTATCACCTTGTCACAAATCTTAACAACCCCCCTCCCCCCCTAAGCTGTGACGTAATTTATGGACGTACCCTCATGATTACATCACCTGGCATTACACCAGAACTAGAAATAGTTGAGTAAGTCCGGCTTATACTCCCTGAAAAAGGTGGATAAGCCGGGCTTACAAGGGCTTAGCCACAAATTAACCACCGACTACAATATACCAATATTCCAATACGAAACAAAACTAAAAATAGTAGAGGGTGGACGTCTTGATTCAATGCATTGGACGTTTTTAGTTTTCAAAATGAATAACATACTTGAGACTCTTCATGTAAGATATAAATCAACAAATTATATAGAAATTGGTCAAAAAAAAAACTAATAAATTAAAATATTCCAAATATATATATACAGTGAAACCTCTACAGATCGTTTCCAGATCCACTGTTTTCCTGCTTCTATCAAATATTTTGATTGATGATGATTATTGTCTGCTTAACGACCCCACCAACAGCTAGGTTATACGAGGGTACGAATGAGCAGGTGATATTGAAACGATGAAGAGATGATAGATGAAAGGACGTTCACAAAAACCCATGCCTTATGCGGGACTCGAACCCACGCCCAACAGTGACTTCAGTGTCTGAAGCGGTGCCTCAGCTGACTGAGCTACCGAGTGCGACTCAAATAGTCTGTCCTGTCCAACTCCGATATAACAAAACTTTCCTGGATCGATTGTTTTCCTGCATGGATGCTTTCTTTTTTCTGGGCCGTTGAAAAACGATAGATAAACGTTTCACTATAATTACCGATGACATAAAACTAAATTAGACCATTATAGGATTTTCAATGTTGACAAATCTTTCATTTTCATTGATTAGTTTCATGTTAAACTGGTCACAGGTATAGCTTTTAGGCCCTTCAAGAGATAGGAGTGGGTCTAACAACAAAACACTGAATGAGGCCACGTAAAACCATCCGTCACGTCACTCGAACATCTCGTCTCGTTCTACCAACTCGTATAGAGATATAATCAAAGCCAAACAAGTCGAATGGAAACACATGAGTATCACAAAACGCTCATTTAATTAAATAATTCACATTAAATAACAATCACAAATATAAACTATTTAAATAAATCTAATATCAATAATATTTTGAGAGTAAACAAATTGAGCCTAGTTATTCCTCGCCCTTTTCGTGCGGACGTAATGCTTCAAATGCCGTTCGCAGTTCAAGGTACCGGTACATTTACATCTATCGTTAAGTGAGTTCCGTACATTTAAATCTACCATTAAGAGTCAGTGGGAGTCGATTTAGAGGAATATATTTTTTTGGGGATTTTTTTGTTTGGTATGAGATATCAAAATTCTAATAAAGGACACATAGATATTGTCAATACTTTCAAAATGGTACGAGTAATAACTATTTATCTCATATCACTTAATTGTCATGCAAATACAGCTAAATAAACACATTTTTTTTTTAAATGCTGCTTAACGACCCCACCAACAGCTAGGTTATACGGGGGTACGAATGAGCAGGTGATAATGTAACGATAAAGTGATAATAGGTGAAAGGACGTTTACAAAAACCCATGCCTTATGCGGGACTCGAACCCACGCCCAACGGTGATTTCAGTTACTACCGCTAGCGATAATTGACTTGGCCACCGGGGCGGCTAAAAACACATTTTTTAACCGAATACATTTGACAATTATGCGATATGAGCTAGATAGTTATTACCAGTACCGTTTTGAAGGTATTGGAAATATCTGTGTTTCCTTGTAATTAGAATTTCGATAACTCATATCGTTTGAAAATTATCACCAAAAGCCTGAAATCTTCTAACTCGACTCCCATGGGCTCTCAAGTGAGTTACGTACATTTATACAATAAGAAACAATTGTTGTAAGAAAGCTACAAAATGTCGATACCGCATTTTGTCCAAACAATAGTTGATGTTATAGTCTAGTAAATATAACGTAGAGCCCAATAATACACGTTTTCTTTCTCCGACCTCACCACCTACATGCAGGGGATACTCGGGAGTTATTTGGTAGTTATTCAGGAGTTATTTGGTGGTTATTCAGGAGTTATTTGGTGGTTATTCAGGAGTTATTTGGTGGTTATTCAGGAGTTATTTGGTGGTTATTCAGGAGTTATTTGGTGGTTACTCATGAGTTATTTGGTGGTTACTCGGGAGTTATTTGGTAGTTACTCAGGAGTTATTTCCAGCCATGTGAACCATTTTTGAGCGATACCATTAATGGTGTTTTGTAAAGACGAAACATTTGATAAGGGCTGATCGAAAGAGGAATTGTGAACAATACCGAAATTTCAATATAAAAAATTGGTTTAAATATATTGATATTTTCATTTGATATCGTGATCTTGACAATTACAGTAATGAAACACAACCAATGAAACAAACAAACAAATGCCAGACAAATGAATAAGCTAGCTGCGTAGCGAAGACACCAATTAACGGTTCCTCACGTTTACGAGAAGACCTTTGGCATAGTTTTCTTTTGCCAGCAATAAAAAATTCCCGGCACCAGAGTATTGTTTTAGTTATTTACAATTTTTCAATTGAAATCAGTAATTGTTTTGACAGCAAAATTCATTGAAATACAATACCGAAATGAAGCTCTCGTATATCAAGTTTATCGAAAATATCAAGAGCAACAATACTACTTACGATTACCAATGATTGAAAATAAAAGCTTAAATAAAAAAAAAATTAGAAACAGAAAGTCTTGGTTTATTGTTTTACTTTTGTAAATGTTCACGTTTCATCCATAGCCTTAATTGGGGAACAATGATTTTGTATCAAGTTTCGATGTTATTAAAAAAAAAGTGAATGTTCAAAATGAGTATTTCAAAGGAAGGTATCACCATGGAGTTGTATTGTACTGGAGGTATAAATCCGTGTTAAAAACTCGACCCACTTGATCACAATAAATAGTGTGTAGGGGTGACCATGTTCACTGCTCAAGCTGATTGTTGTCAGGTGTAGGCCTACCGACACCTTGTTTTATATTTAGTGTCCGAATTCAAGGCCTTTTATATCATTACATAATGTAATAATAAAGGCCTTGAATTCAGTATATTGTTACATACTAATGTGTATTCCAAAGCGAGAGTAGCTCCAACTGACAGTTGAAATAAGAACATGGCCGCCCTTTTTAAATAACCGTAAATACGCGATCTGGTACACGGCTCGTTGCTGAGATAGACCTCCATACATACAACTCCATGATATCACTTTGATTGTTCCGTTTCTCGAGCAACCATGACACCCGCCAATCACAGTATCGCTCCCGGGTAACTGGACATGTATTATTGGTCTCACGTTCTTAATACCAGATGAAATAATGTTATATATAAATTAAAAGTAAGCCTTATTTTAGGAAGATCTATGTATACACCATTTAATAATTCTCTTTTGCAGAAGATATAGAAATAACTGCAGATTGGATGAAGATTTGCCGTCAACCAATCAAATCAAATCTACACTGTAAATACTTCAGTAAGGCCTAAGAGATTATTTTAATAATTTCCAACATCTTATTTGTCATTTAATACAACCGAATATCAACGGCATATTTCATTATTATTATCATTACTATTATTATTATTAATATAATATATAAATTATTTTATACAAGAAAAAACCTAGGTGAAGGCAATTTTCTCTTTTATAAGTACACCAATTTTGTATTAGTTCATAGCCTGGTGTAGAAAGAGGTCTACAAATATTTATTAGTTTCTAATAAATACTAGGTAGTAAATTCTAAGATGAAAACCCAAAAAAAAACATGCACGAGAAATATTCGCAAACATTTCTATTGGTTAATTCTGTGTCTGGGGGATTATCCCATTTAGGCCTAATCAGTAGGCCTACCCCTAAATATCGATAGAATTATAAATAAAATTTAGTTCTTTACGCAATATTATTTATGACAATAATTTATCGACAAAAGAAAAGTTGAGATTGTATATTTCGAGCGGCGATACGGAGAATACAAAAAAAAACTTGAAGAAGCGACAAAATCGTACATTTATTTACATTTGACGTACCCAAGACCTGGAGTTATTTATTGAATGAAACCGAGGCAATTTAACTTCGTGTTTTACGCACGATTAACAACGTATTCTCCGTAATAATTGAACTAAGCGGAAATCATTACGAACACGAGATACGCAATGCATGTGGCTTCTGTCACATCGAACCTCGTCTTGTGTGTATTCACTATTCACGTAGTTAGCATGGGAAATAAATATTATAAGATTACGAGTCTAAAAGTCGATAATTTAATCGAGTTTCCGTGACGACATAACCAAGAGAGAAGCTGTGAAACATCTGCACGCTAGGTCAGGGGTCGCGAAGGGGTCGTACGAGGGTCGCTTCGGATCAAAGAAATGGAATTGAATGGAGAAAAATTTAAATAACACCCTGATCGTTTCAGCAAAATTATGTGTAGAGCTTTTGTGCTTTTAGGGAATTACGGTTTTGCATGACAAATTTCATGATAAGAAATGCTAATACAGTGAAACCTCTATCCATCGTTTTTCAAGGGACCAGGAAAATAAAACCATCCATGCAGGAAAATGATCCATCCAGGAAAATTTAACATCAATTGTATGGGAGTGGGGTGAGAAAAAATGAATGATACAAGCCGGAAAACGATGGATCTGGAAACGATACATAGATGTTCCACTGTACATTTTTTTAAATTGTTGAAGCTTCGAAGCCTCACATAAAACTATGTATTTATTGAAGTTTTTACAATTATTTAGTTGGTAGTCGACTTCCTTCTTTCTTGGATAGACGTATAACGAAAGCCAAATACAATAACTTTTTTAATAGGGCGTATATTGATTAGCGATTATTATTTTGGATTGTTATTTGAGCCGCGGAAGCTGATGGATCGAGAACCACGGCGTTAGAACCAAGTTTCTCTCCGTTGATGACTCACGATATCGACTCTCACAGCTGACTAATAACCGCAACGACCTTGACGCAGGACTCGAACCCACGCTAACCCTAATGACCTCTCATTTCTGCGAGCAATCGGAGCTTTTGGACGGGATTTCATTATAATCTGGGACAGAACTACATCTTTCAAATTGATCGATACCTTTTTCAAATTGTGAAGTGGCCTTTTTCTTATCAACAGTGGATGCGAGTCGATTTATGAAGATAATAAGACGTTTCAATTCGATTACTACAGAATATATCTTTTTGATATTTTCAAGATAGTAAGCCAATGCCTAAGAAGTAAGAAAAAAACTGTTCAATTTATATCATATAATTTTCATAGGTATACCAGCAAAGAAACACTTTTTTATTTTTTCAGCTGTATACCTTTTTCCATTTCGCTGAACGACCCCACCAACAGCTAGGTTATATGGGGATACGAATGAGCGGGCAATAATGAAACTATGAAGTGATGATAGGTATCCAAAAACCCATGTCTTACGCTGGACTCGAACACACGCCCGACCAGGATTTCATTTCTAAAGCAGTGCGCTAGTTGACTGAGCCTCGGAGGCGGGTAACTGGATATCTGCGACTAATAATTCCAGTACAGATAATTTTGAAGATATAAAAATAATGTAGTGGTTATAAAATGTTGATACTGAAAAATCATCATAAAGAATGAAATTAGTTAAATTGATTCCTGCGTACTTTAAAGTTGGACTAACATCTGAAAATATAGGTTTAGTGCTAATTTCATATTTATTATAGCAGATGTTTTCACTTCGTCTCTCACGATTGTGTCAAATAGTCGAGCAATAATTTTCTCCGAATGACCTACGAAAAACACATTAGCGGGTAATTCCACAGACTTGCGTTAGTCGTCAATCAAACAAACCTCCGTTAGTTTCACACCGTTGCCTTACGCGCTCTACACACACACAGACATTGGCTAAAGGCTCGACCCACTACCAACATGCCAAAACAAAAAAAACAAAAAAAAAACGGGAAAAAATACAAGCGGAAAATAAAATCACATGCCAAGCCAGGGGAGAAATCGTAAAAAAAAAAGTCGGAATTGAATTAAAAACAAACGTACGAACATATAATAACGAACAGAAATGAATGTTAGGTTAGTTGTTATGTTTTTAGACAATTAAGTCTAATTGTAGATTAGGTTACTAATTGTAAGTTACTAAATACAGTAGTACCTACTTCAAAGAGCAGAGCCAGAAAAGCAAAACCTTGTTTTTTCTTAATAATGTTCGAACAACCAGATATATACAAATCCAATTTCAACGTAAATGATTTTATTAGAATTAAGATCTACGTTGAATATAATAATAAGATTTTGAAATTTCAATGGTCGTATATAAAAGTTTATTGAAATATCCAATCAACTAGAGTTATATTTAATTTGAATTTATTATAAACGGAGGACTAGAACAATTAATTTTCTCAAAATTACAAATTTAATATTCATCCCGATATTATCTTATTGTTGGAATAAATTTTCCAGCCACACTGAATAATGAAAATTACAACAGATAAATTTTGTTCAAGTAATAAGAAAAATAAACTACGTTGTTGATTGTTTCGATATCTGAAATTGTCGACCGATATTAGGAAAAACGCTTCTACGCAAGTCTCTAGCTTCATGTTTTACACAGCACATATTTTGTTAATAATAAGAGGCCTTCATTTTGTTGAAACAACTGAATTCGATTTGACGAGAATATCACCAAACGAAAAACTAACGTGAAATAAATATTGAAATACCCTGAAAGAATTACTTCATTTCAATTAGACAATTTTAAAACGATTGTACAATTCCTCGAACGGTAATAAAATAATAATGTAAACAAAAATCAAATTAATCATATATCCAAATTACACTTACAAACAAAACTCGAAAAGACACAAATCTTTTTAGGTCTGCGATAAAACGTTCAACGATTCGGCAGCCTCGAGCGAAAGAGGTAATTTAGTGAAATCTGAAGAAACTAATTTACAGATAATATATCGTAAAACTACGATATTTTCATTGACGTGAAGGAATAAATATATTTTGTACCGTTTACACAATGAAAATTGTAGCGCAACAGTTTACAATAGGATCACTGGGTCTGTCTACCCATCAAATGAAGCATTTATATTACAATGTAGCCGTAATTGTTCGTAAGATATTCGAATAAAATAGATTTCACTAAATCTACCCGTACGCGCTCTAAATTACACCAATCTAGAAATCGAACGAATATTTCCAAGTTAATCGGAGAATGTTGCTGAAACTTAACCTAACCTAACTCTACACTGAATTTTATTCTAGTCAATGCCTCTATAATATCTATGAATTCTGAGGAAAACCTCACAGTTTCCTCGTCTAACAGAGCGTGAGTATGTGTCTGGTTAGTGACTTTTTTTACGTTCTATTTCTTGCCGTTTTGTTTAGTTTTGTCGTGTTTGCGATGGTGGAGTGGGTCTTCAGCCAGTTACCAAGTCCATATCCTCGAAACCTCCTATAAGTGAAATAGACGACCAGTTAGCCAATCAAATGGTAGATCAATCAGCGTACATGATAAGTATTATTTACGGATCAGTAGGAAGTATGAACCAGCTACGATGTAAATACTTTTGTTGAAGGAGCGAAAACCAGGGCGCACAAGTGGAAAAAATAGATTTTGAGGATAATTGAGATAATAAGTTACCCACTACTTTGGAACATAATATTAAATTCATTTTAAACAATTTACGAGCACTGAATAATTCATAAATGTTTCTCAAAAACTAGTATAACTAATTGTGCCATCACAAATGAATCAGCTACAAAGTAAATACCACATAAAGGGCCTTGTGGATAGAGCCTGATAGCCCTATGAGAGATGAAGGAGTGAAATATCGGGGGGCCTGAACAGCATATAACGGAAGAACGTTGACTTGGTTTGGATGTCCAACCTTACCTGAACCCTGACCACATTTCACAATTGAAAAAGTTGAAGAGTAACCCGAAGTTCATGCCATACGATCAAGTCGACTTTATTCCGGTATATGCTCTTCAGCGTTCCTGGAATAACCTTCGTTAGTGGAATAGGAAACGAAAAACGTTCACTCGGGACCTTCAGGGGGGATAGGGGGGACGGTTGCTCGGAACCTTCATCTCTCGTGGATACAAGTTACACACGAGAGATGAATGCTGGAAACACCCGTGCGCTAGTGGTGTGGGATAGGGGGGACGGTCGCTCGGAACCTTCATCTCTCGTGGATACAAGTTACACACGAGAGATGAATGCTGGAAACACCCGTGCGCTAGTGGTGTGGGATAGGGGGGACGGTCGCTCGGAACCTTCATCTCTAGTAGATACAAGTACTCATCACAGATGAAGGCTTGAACCACCTGTCCTCTAGTGGTGCGAGATAGGAGGGACGGTCACTCGGAACCTTCATCTCTTGTAGATACAAGTTACACACGAGACATGAAGGCTTGAACCACCTGTCCGCTAGTGGTGTGGGATAGGGGGACGGTCGCTCGGAACCTTCATCTAACGTGGCAACAAACTGTTAGGTGCATATTTACGGGCGCTAATAACCTAGATGATGTGCGCCCTTAAACAACACTACATCAATCAAAATGTAATGTGTACAGTAGAACCTCTTTAGTAAGTTTCTGTTTAGTACATTCTTCACCTTGGTAAGTTCCATCTTTTGATCCCATCCATATGCTCCCACATGCTAAATATTTTCTTTAATAAGTTTTTCACTTTAGTAAGTTTTTTTACTCTGGTCCCCTGAAAAACATACTAAAGAGGTTCCACTGTAGTTGTAACGTCAAGCGTAGAAGCGTGTGCTACTCACATATGGCCGCGACGTAGTTGGAGGGGAACATGCCCTGCGCCCCGTTCAGCTCCCCCCTCCACCACGCCTCCTCCTCGCGCGCCAGCAGGATTATCACGTCGTCCTTGTCGAAGCTCAGCTCGTCGCCGTTCAGCGCCGTGTACGGGAACAGCGCCATCACTTTCTCTGCAACACGAGACAAACGTCACGCGGCGTAGTTACAGTTCCTTAGAAAGGAAAGGAACTTGAAAAGAAATATTTGCGTTTCAGAAACTTTCGAATTGTATAACGACCCCACCAACAGCTAGGTTATACGGGGGTACGAATGAGCGGATGATAATGAAACGATGAAGTGATGATAGATGAAAAGACGTATACAAAAACCCATGCCTTATGCGGGACTCGAACCCACGCCAACGGAGACTTCAGTTTCTACCGCTAGCAATAATTGACTTAGCCACCGGGGCGGCTAACGCATATCTTTGAAAGTTCTTGAAAAAGGGACGTGTTCCTTTTTAAAAGTTACTACTCAACACTGGTCACCATTACGTTTACTGGGTTTACTGGGACAAATAGTTTCAGTGTTTCCAGTACGCAGAATTTGGAGCTGAGGGTTTTGGAACATCCAGTAAATTACTCGGGAGTTGGTTTCAGAACGCATCCAGAATGTTAGCTTCCAATACAAACCTAACCTGTAGGAAGAGATAGCTTCCAATACAAACCTAACCTGTAGGAAGAGATTTTAGACGTTTCGGCTGTTGCCTTCAACAGTAGAGTAGGTAATCTTAGGGTGCATTCCGAAACCTACTGGCCTTACTTGTAGTACAGTACTTGCCAGTAGCATTATTCGTATCCAGTAGGCCTCAATAATGGAACGCACCCAGTACAATTCGAAAGTAAAACGATGGATGACATTATTATTTTCCAATAAAATGTTAGGTTATGAAACAATGTGTACAAAAATCATATGCAAATCAACCTCAAATACATTTCAAATCAACTAGCATCCATCCAGATGAAGTTTCTCAGCCATATTTACAACAATATTTACACTTCGATTTGTCAGTGAACTAACTAACGCAATCTAGCATCATTCATTGGAGGGCGCCATTACTTGACTGGGTTTACTGGGACAAATAGTTCCAGTGTTTCCAGTACGCAGAATTTACTGGCGCGGAGGGTTTCGGAACGCTCAGTAAATTACTCGGAATAGGTTTAGGAATTCATCCAGTATACTGGCAGTAGATTCTGGAGGTTTCGGAACGCAGCCATAAAGGTGGGAACATAGAGGTTGACAAAGAAAACATTGCGGAAAGAAGGGAGGGGATAACCTTGAGGACAATAACTCAAACTCGGTCGGTTCGTACCTTTCGTGCACAGATCCGGTGTCTCCGCGCGGTTTGTCTGCTCGAGCGAGACGGGAGTGTTCCGCCCGCTCGTCAGTGCCTTGACGTACGAGGCGGGGAACCACCCCACCTGCCTCTTCCTGCCCTTGGCCTGCAGCTCGCCCTCCCACCAGCCCGTCGTCGTCTTCTTGCGGATCATCACCAGCTGACCGCGGGCCAGGCTCAGCTGTTCCGTGCTCGTGGCTTGGTACGGCGCGATCACCGTCGCGATCTCCGGCTTGCCTTTACTCTTGCCCTGCAACGGTTCGGTCAAAAGACGCGCTCTGTTAGGAGTGGTGATGCGGGGTCGAACTCTCCGAAAGTTTCCACATTTTGGAAACTTCTCGTGGCGAAGGTTAAATTCCCCAAATTTATGAAGTTCTTTATAATTTTTACGGTTGCCAGTTGATATTCGATATGTCGATATGTATCAATAATCACTTGTGTGATATGATAATCGAATGTGTTTTTAGTGTCAATATATTGATATAGGGTAATCGATCATCAACGTGTATTTCATCATTTTTATATGTTTAGTGTTTACTTCCAAAATTATCCAATGAAAGAGTAAGGCGGGAACATTTCTGTAACACGATTGGTGAACACTCTTGGTGTTCAAAGTGAACTGCTTGTCAATGACTTCAATGTTGGAAGTGGTGTGATTTATGGTGGTAGGAAGGGGGTAGAGGAAGGGGAAGCTGACACCACTATAATAACTCTATGGGTCACATGCTATTCAAATTAATAATCGACATAATCGATTATCAATCACTTCAAGTTGATTATCGATATTTATCTGAAATATCGATTATTTTTCTAGTTGATTATTGATCATGAAATTCATATCAAAGGGCAACCCTAATAATCTTACTGGTTGACTATTGGAACACTTGATGTATAGTACCAGGTAGGGTTGCCCTTTGATATGAATTTAATGATCGATAATCATTGGCTTCATATCGATAATCAACTAGAAAAATAATCGATATTTCAGATAAGTATCGATGATCAACTTGAAGTTATTGATAATCGATTATATCGATAATCAACTAGAAAAATAATCGATATTTCAGATAAGTATCGATAATCAACTTGAAGTGATTGATAATCGATTATATCGATAATCAACTAGAAAAATAATCGATATTTCGGATAAGTATCATTAATCAACTAGAAGTGATTGATAATCAATTATATCGATTATCGATTATCAATTTGAATAGCATGTGACCCATAGAATTATTATAGTGGTGTCAGCTTCCCCTTCCTCTACCCCCTTTCCTACCACCATAAATCACACCACGTCCAACATTGAAGTCATTGACAAGCAGTTCACTTTGAACACCAAGAGTGTCCACCAATCGTGTTACAGAAATGTTCCCGCCTTACTCTTTCATTGGATAATTTTGGAAGTAAACACTAAACAATCATATGAAAATCATGAAATACACGTTGATTATCGATATAATCGATTATATCGATATATTGATACTAAAAACACGTTCGATTATCATTATCAAACAAGTGATTATCGATACATATCGATATATCGAATATCAACTGGCAACCCTAATTTTTTTGCCTTCAATAATAATTAATAACACAGCACATTGACCCAATATATCCACGGACAAGCGGTGAGGGCTAGTTCATCAGCTAGTGCTCTACGTGCAAGTGCGGATCTACCGACGTTACTGGCGCTGTCTCGGAACTAGCATGCGCGTACGACTGTCTAGACACACATTCGGTGCAACCTACGCTCGTATTCACCAGAGGAGGTCGTCTACCAACTGGATAAGTGTAAAAAACTTCAGAAATTAGGGACTGCGTGTGCGGCGCTTACAAAAATCGAGAAATTTACCTCGACTTTTTTTTTCCATTTAAAAAATCATAGTGTGATTGAATGAAAAGTTCCCACGCCCAAGATAATTTCATGCTCTTTAATTAATTCATATATTTTATTTTTGTGAATTCAATCAGTTTTGAGGTAATATATCAATGAATTTCATCACATTCTTTGCCGCCCCGGTGCCTAAGTCAATTATCGCTAGCGGTAGTAACTGAAGTCACCGTTGGGCGTGGGTTCGAGTCCCGCATAAGGCTTGGGTTTTTGTAAACGTCCTTTCACCTTTCATCACTTCATCCTTTCACTATCATCCGCTCATTCGTACCCCCGTATAACCTAGCTGTTAGTGGGGTCGTTAAGCAACATTAAAAAAAAATCACATTCTTTTTCTTGATTGACGTATTATCTTGAAGCTGTTTGAATTCACTGAAGTAAAATGTCATATTAATTAAAGAGCATAGCATTATCCTGGAGATGTGAACCCTTCACTCAATTACACTGGTTTGAACATAGAAAAAAATTAGTAAAGGTGAATTTTTCTATTTTTCTAACCACCGTGCTGAACCGCCTTAAATAATCTCGCTGTAACTTTAAAGGACATCACAACCCAGAAACTAGATTTCAACGAACAGTGACAACATTTATTTCCATAATTTTGGAGAAAACTAGAAATCATCATCTCAATTTCAGAAATTAAAAATGATTTTAGAATAAAGCCGATTCGGTTATGTGACATGGGTTTGGGTGAAGAAACCTTACCTGATTTTTTTTTTTTTCAATGCTGCTTAACGACCCACCAACAGCTAGGTTATACGGAGGTACGAATGAGCGGGTGATAATGAAACGATGAAGTGATGATAGGTGAAAGGACGTTTACAAAAACCCATGCCTTATGCGGGACTCAAACCCACGCCCAGCGGTGACTTCAGTTACTACCGCTAGCGACAATTGACTAAGCCACCGGGGCGGCTTTACCCCATTCCCAACCACATTTTATAACAATTCATTGAAAAGTACAGTGGAACCTCTATGCATCGTTCCCGGATCCATCGTTTTCCTGCTTGTATCATTCATCTTTTCTCACCCCACTCCCATACAATCAATGCTAAATTTTCCTGGATGGATCGTTTTTCTGCACGGATCGAGGTTTCACTGTACCCCAAAGCCCGTGTCACATGACCGAGTCGACTTTATTCCAGTATACGCTCTTCAGCGTCCTTCTTCGATACAGCTTTGTGCGACAGTTGACGGGAGCGACATCGAGTGCACACTCACAAGATCTACGTGCAAGTGCATCTGTACCGATACGACAAGTGACGGGAGATGTGACAATTCTACGAGATTTTCTCGCGAGGCGGAGAACGCAGAGAATCCGGAGAAACTTGTTTATTCAATCATTCATTTTTAAAAGTTCAAATATTGGCCTACGATTAATTTGAAACAATTAGAATCAAATTTTGAAGGCTGTGCTTGCCATTCTCAAAGGCTGTATCCATGAAAAAAAGATTATCTCTAATACCTCGTTCACACTACAGAATTTAACTACAGTTAAGTAGATAACGTTAGTTAAGTTATAATATGAACAGAACTTGGTTATTAGTTAACTCTAGTTATGTCTTAACTAAGTTTCTATAGCTCAGTTAAGAGCTTAACTGTGATCAAGAAAGATACATCCTCTTGAATTTTTCATTCTGAGGTGTCAACACACCGCTTTATGGATTTGGTAAGTTTTGTTCTCGTGTCATTTCCTTTCCATCCATCGAAAGTTTAATTTAGTATTTAATATTCAAGTACTTGAATATTTAGTAATTTAACCTATAAATATGACAGTCAAGTAAACGTGACAGCAGTGAATGTCAAATGGCTCACAGCCTTCTAATCCACTCTAAGTTCTGTTTAGGAGGCTATGAAATCACGTCACTAACGACAGTTAAGTCAGAGGTATGTGAACAGAGTTCTTAAGTCACCAAAACTCCACCCACTCTCTCATAACTGCAGTTAATGTAACTAGAGTTAAGTTCTGTAATGTGAACGAGGTATAAGGAATATGAGGAAAATAATCTTAATCTCTGGGATAAATGTACTGATTAGAAGAAGATGTGTGAATCTGTACAACTATAAGTACCTAATTGCTAATTGTAATTGTAACGAATAACTTGATACTGTACTTTATTTTTATTTCTAGAATATGTGTACTGTGAATTTAATCATGTAAATAGCTTACTGCTAATAAAGATTACATTACATCATATTGTAACATAACCTCAAACCATTACAGATTCTCCTTCCAATCTCCAAGTATATGGGCTTGTTATTTATTCTCAAACATTTATCAATAAGTATTCTTTTTATTTGTGTACGTCTACAGGAAAAAACCTATATTTGAATGAAGAATTTTAAAAAGATCCTGGATTTCCATCTGAAATAATCAAAAGCACAAGTCTCCCTAGATTCTCCCCGTTCTCCCAGCTTGTCGAACGTTCTTGCGTCTAGACACAACATCGAGTGCTCGAGTGCATATGCACCGACAGCGCATGCGTTGGGGGGGGCTGTACCTGTGGTGAGTGGAAGAAGTCTGTGTTATTATTCTTCAGAGATCCAATCAGATTGCACGAAAACACAACGATAATCACGTGAAATTAGTGAAAAAGTTCGAGAGTGCTAACAAACTTCGTGGCATTCGGAGCGAGCGGGAGTCCATTTAGCGAAACGTGAAATCGTTTTTTTGGCGATGAATCTCGAACGATATAATACATCAAAATTCTGACACTACAGGATCAAAGATCTTTTTAATACCTTCAAAATGATATGCATAGACAATTACTCGGGGTGTGCGAATACATGTTTTTTTATTTCGAACCTAATCTTCATCGAAATTACCGAATCCGAATCTTTTCAACATGCGTTGTGAAGCGTAATTATAGGACAAACGACACTGCTGATCAAGTTACACTTGATCCAGTGAAAATCTCATCTCAGCATTCTCATAATTACCCCTGCATAAAACATTTTATGTAGCACAGGTCTAACCATTACAGCCATAACCATTGTTCTTTAAACTTAACTAGGAAAATGCCATATATGCGTTGTTTAGACGAGCAAATAGTAATAGCATGGGTAAAAATGGGTAAAAACTGCTTCGAGTGGTACAAATTTAGCACATTTTATGTTTTTTCTTCAAAATGGCTGACCCAATCAAGCTGAAAATGTTTAGAAATGTGTATCAAAATGTAATTCAACTACACACAAAATTTATTTCATTTGGAAAATGAAAATTATAATTTCTTTTTTTTCCGCCATGTTATTCTAATGGGTAGGCTATTTTTGAAATTTCTGAAATTCACAAAAAAAAGTTACTCCCCGATAATGCCACAAAACTATACAGATCTAAGTTAGATGAGGAACCATATTGAAAAAAAGTTTGAAGTTGATAGCTGTAGCCGTTTGACCTGTGGAGAACCGACAAAAAAACATGAAGAAAAAAATTAATTAAAAAACCCATAAAAACGAACACCAATTTTTTTCAGTACGTCGAATTGAATCCTCGCTAAAGCTCGTCTAAAAAAAATTCTATTCGAAAAACATGGATTCGCACACCCCTAATAATTACCGGTACTAGCCTTGCCAACGAACACTTTCACAGTCTATACAGCTAAAAAATTTGATTTTGCTATTTTACCTGCGAAAATTATACAATGGAAAATGAATATTTTCAATTTACGAGGGATTCAACGAATTAAAAGGTTTTTAATGTTTCTATTGTATTTGAATTTTCATGTCTCACATTGTTGGAAAGTTATCACCGGCAAGCTGATATTCCGCTAAATCAACTCCCACGAGCGTTCCAATCGGCAAAACATGCTAGATAATGTCACTGACTTGGCCGGTTGAAAGTAGAATTATTTAAAATACTAAAATACAAACGTCAATGCCTCGACAGAAATAAATGAAAACAGAGAAAGAATGAAATACAATCAACTAGTAGTAGGCCTACACAAGGTTTAGTTATTTACAATTTTCAAATAATCAATATCAAAAAATGTTGAAGCAGCAAATTTCATCGATGTAAAAATATATATACATATTTTTTAAAACTTTGGAACATAGTAACTTTGACGGTCCCTGATCAGTCCATCAGATTTATTGACCTAGGCGTACAAACAGCTACCTAAAGTAGCTGGTTACATAGCTCTTGAATAACCTTGAATGAATGATACCTCGCATATCCAGCGGTACGATAGCTATTAGGGATAACTTCGATTCTGAACATTCAAAATCGATTATCTATTCCTCAGAATCGACTAAGAATCGATTCTGATAATTTTTGGTACAGTAAACGTTGCTGGTATCAATTTATACTTGTTCAAAACTTCCCGCGCTGTTTTTGCGTTGTTATTAGCAGTTGCAGTTGCTTTGGTATACACTGTACTGATCGGCTATTTTAAGCCGTACAAGGTCACGTAACCATAGCAACTAGCAAGTTAGCAACCAAATGCACTCCCCCCACTTCCCGTTTGTTTACGTTTGCTACGAAGAGGAAGACAGCCGAGCGTTCATGTTATGGAAACACGAAACGGCAAATACGAGTGGTGCTAGTAGGCATCTGATTGTTTGAGAGATAACATGACAGTTTGTGAAGGGATTAGGATCAGAGATAAGAGTGGAATTTCTTTACGAAGTACGGTCGTCGCTCGCGTAAACTCGGCTAAATCAGTACAGTTCGGACCAAAAAAAAAAAATGGCAAAATAATCGACTCTCGGTTTAAAGAGTCGTTTGGTAGTAGAATCGATTAGTAATCGATTCTCGAATAACCGAAGTTATCCCTAATAGCTATAATCCACACTAATACTAACACTACGAACATTTGAAACTAGGCCTACGAAGAGTACAGTATATAATACAGAAGTACGATCGTACGAGAATGTTTCGATGTTAACTCAAATGTGTACAAAACTAAATATAACCAAGCGAAATATTATCTCTAGTCTACGACCCAGCTTTGGTCAATCGTAGAAACGGTTACATACAGTATTGCAGATCAATATCAAACTATTATGAGTAAAATACAAATGAACGAGAGATTCTACTCTCAAAAGATGCAGTGAATTTAAAAGTACGACACGGTAAATCCAACTTTACTTCAATTAATCTTCGCGAAGTGCCGTTTGGGTTTTCCAGACAACCCTAAATTTCGAAGAAATTTTCAGGAAATATTTTTTTTCATAAAACTGCTCAAATTCTTTGAATTCCTGAAATGGTAGACTTTCATACAAACGGACAGAAAATGACTATAACAAATTAATGAAATAGAAAATGACGTTAAATCAATCGAAATATCCTAAAATACAAGAAGAGAAAGCACTTCAGAATATTCAGTTTATACGGCCAACGCTAATTCCTGTACCTAGATTTCGGTCAAGTCGTTTTAAACGACTCAACGACCAACAACAATTATTTGTGGCTATTCCCGATACAGATTGCGTTAGAACGATCGACTACTAAACCTGGCACGTTAATGAAGAGCTATACAAATACAATAAATACATAGAGACATGTAATAATAGCAATTGCTATAAAAGCGATGAAATATTCAAGTTCTTTAATACTTGTTTTTCTAATATTTCTCCATGTTCCAATACATGTAATGTTGTTTGATCAGGTTTTTGAAGAGGCGACAAAGTGCTACAAAGGTCTGATTCTGCTACGTTTCAAAGTATTGGTGATATAAACGCTATGTTCAGAATAAGTGTTTCAGATGCTATTTTTAGTAGAATTATATCAATTTGGGAGTAAAATATTGAAGTCAGTTGGGGAATTTTGAGAACAAAAGTTCAAATGCAGATGTAGGAAAGGTTAAGACACAATTGTTACAAAAACATAAATAAGCGTGTTTCTCTTGTATACCTATTGTACGTTATTTAGTGGTTTTATCGGTACCATACTGTTGTTACGCTACAAGACATTATTGCGCTAGAAAACAGGATACCGATACTTCAAAATAATAGATGCACCAAAGTGCTATTTTCCAAATTCAAAATGCTATGAAAAGAAAAAATAGATGCTATATATACATGTCCTTAACAATACAGCAACATGTAGTTATTGTTCACAGAGAATGAAAGACAACTCAGGCCAGTAGGTGCGAGTGAGAAAGAGAGAACTAAGCGAAGAACGTGAACGTATAATTACCAGCGTCGACGCAGACATGGCGGCAAAGTCGGGCGTGACGGGCGATTTGACGGCGGGCTGAAAACACACGTACGGTTAGTTACGCACAACGCATGCGGGCGAGCGAGCTAGTTAGATGACGATTGTTTGCTTTACGGCCCCACTACCAGCTAGGTTATACGGGGATACGAGCTAGCAGGTGATAATGAAACTATAGCGAGATGGTAAGTGTAAGGAAGCTTACAAAAACATATGCCTTATGCGGGACTTGAACCCACGCCCGACGACGACTTCAGTTTATGAGGTAGTGCCTTAGCTGACTGAGCTATGGAGGACGATGCTACAGTGTTAGCCTACATATTATGAATGAAAGGGCCTTATTTTTGGTAAAAACATGGTTGCCAGATTTTTAGTGTTCATTCTCGGATATGAAGATGCAGTTTAAGCGCTATATTTACATGCAAATTTAATTTAATTTTGAACCTAGAATGAGCCACTATAATGATCATAAATTAGGAATGATACATGTAGGCCTAATTGACAAAAACATGGCTGCCAATTTTTCAATGTCCATTCTCCGTTGGGTTGATGTGTGAATGACGGATTATCAATTTATTTAATTTTGAACCAAGAATGTAATACAAAATGTGTAATTGTATTTTATTAAGCGTGATTTACACGGTCCAAGTTTTCATCCAAGTCCTTGAATTCAAGGGTTGATTACAAGTTCTTGGATCGTCTAAATGGAAAACTTGAAGCAAAAAGCTTCTATTTAACCCTGGAATTCAACCTTTCATCCAAGTCATTTTGTTTAGAAAATTCCTATATTTGTTCAACCTGTGATGAAACCAACCAATCAGTGGCTTTGACGTCACACAAGTCTGGCGCGCTTGCGCACTTGACGGCGACCGCTCGGTCTCCCGCCATATCTGATTGCCAGTCAGCTGTTACAAGTCATCTAGATACTCGATCAGCATGTTCAACTATTGGGATTAATGTGCCGTGTATGGACTTCAATATATTGGACTGTGAAGACAGGCGTTCAATGTTCCATCCTAGTTGCTGTCACAGTACTTGGACCAACCCTTGAATCCACGGACTTGGATGAAAACTTGGACCGTGTAAATCAGGCTTTAGGTAGGCCTAAATATTATATATTTGGAAATCTTGACAAAAAAATAACATATGTCAAATTCAGGTGGTCTACAATCTATAAAAAAATCATCCAAATTCATTCATTTTCAAGTTAAATTATCTTGGCCACATCCTAATCCTCCCGTGATGATTGTTAGGTTAGGTTAGGACAAGAAGCATGCCGCGCGGTTACCTGCTGTTGTTCCTGCTGGGTTGGCACCACTGCTGCCACCTGGACCGGCTGCTCGACAACGGGCTCCGCTGCTACGGGTTCGACCGCCGCGGCCTGCACACGCACACACACACACACACATGCGGCGTTAGAACACGGATCGACACAACGGGCATCGGTTAGAACAGCGTTCACAAACTGTGCTGATTGCATTACCTTTACAAGAGTTTACAACGTGTACTGATCACGATCCTTTTTTTTTATGTTGCTTAACGACCCCACCAACAGCTAGGTTATACGGGGTACGAATGAGCGGATGATAATGAAACGATGAAGTGATGATAGGTGAAAGGACGTTCACAAAAACACGTGCCTTATGCGGGACTCGAACCCATGCCCAACGGTGAATTCAGTTACTAACGCTAGCGATAATTGACTTGGCCACCGGGGCGGCATCATGATCCCTTTAGTAGAGTTCACAAACTGTATTGATCACGATCTCTTTTCAAGATGGCAAATGTTTTGGCAACCTTAAAGATGATTACATCCTGAACTTCAAGCTACAGTGAAACCTCTATCTAATTATCCATAGAGTTTTGCAGATCTGTCTGTCTATCTATCTGTCTTTCTGTAAGTCACACTGGTTCTGTAAGTTACATCAATGCAAGAGTACTGGGAGATGATTCGACACGGCAGATTGGCTATCTGTGAAACTGATACAGCTAGGTGGGCAGACTCTAGTGGGTGCTCATGTTTGAAAACATGAGGGGTGAGGCTTGTATCTCCTCATGTTTGAAAACATGAGGAGTGAGGCTAGTATCTCCTCATGTTTGAAAACATGAGGGTGAGACTAGTATCTATTGTTTTTCAAGGGACCAGGAAAAATAGAACATCCATGCAGGAAAATTTAATATCAGTTGTGCGAGACTAGGGAAGAATGAAATGAGTGATGGATTAGGGAAAGACGCATAGAGGTTTCACTGTACAACTTCATATACAGTGAAATCTCTATGCATTGTTCCTGCATCTATCATTTATCTGCTTTCATCATTCATTCGTGTTTTCCAATCCTACTCCCCTATAACCAATGATAAATCCGTGAATGAATGTTTTAATTTTCCATAGTCCCTTGACAAATGGTAGATAGAGGTTTCAATGTAATTCAAAAGTACTTTCTGTGATTAGTGGAATGTGAATTGTGAAAATATCTTGATCTAATCGAAGGTAATAACAAGTTCTTCGGCTAATTATCGCCTAATCCACTAAGGACTGGTATTACAAATTCCTGTTAGCCTCTACCTGAGAGGTGGAGAAAACATATGGTATGGGTAACCATGGTGATGACAACTTCAAACTGCCAGTTAGAGCTCCTCTCACATTGTTAATTCAGGCACTAATCAATATTTTGTAAACAGGCGCATGGCAGAATACGAATCACACATATATAGTTAAGAACCTTATTTATATATGTTGTGTACTTTGTAGGGATGTCTAAAGAAATGAAATTACTATTACTATATCAATATATATAATATTTCACAATTAGGTACCGGTATTCATATTTGAATATTACAAATTATAAGCCCAATTCCCACGAGAATTGTTAATATCACGAATAATGTTGATAAAATCTTGAATAAAAAATGCGATCAGGTTATATCAGTTATAGAATTATTGGTAATTAGTACAAAAAACACAATCTTTAACACTGGTTAGTAATTACGATTATATTAATGATTAAGATCAAACTGTGAGGTTGGTACTAACGGTTGGTACCTCCTCCTCTACGTCTACTTGTTGGATTGGCAGTTCCGGTTCCGCCCACGCCGCCTCGGGCTAAACGACGAACAGACAAGCGGTGCGTACAGTACGTCACATAGGCAGCATGCAACACACCCGAGTAGTCCGGTACAGTCTATCTAGAGCTGCAGCACTACACTTGATTTTGTCACCAAGGTGGAAAGATATTTATTTTCAACGAATCACGGTGAACGAGCATTAGTATCTAAGTAGGTTTAAGCACCAAGAAAGTGAATTGACACTGGATGAAAAAAAATTGATAAAAAATCATATTTGGTATACACAAATCTATTACAATGAAACCTCTATTGTTTTTCAATGGAACCAGGGAAATAAAACCATCCATAAGGAAAATGATCGATCCAGGAAAATTTAATATTGGTTATGGGAGTTGAGTGGGATAAAATGAATGATAGATGTGAGAAAACGATGGATGCAGGAACGATGCATAGAGGTTTTATTTCAGGGTTATTTTCGTAGTGTACATATTGAAAAAAAATGGGTTAAATGAAAAGATAATCTAAGGTTTTTCATTTAACCTATTTTATAATTCAATACGTACACCACAAAAATAACCCTGAAAATAAAACCTCTACGCATCGTTCCTGATTCCATCGTTTTCTCAGATCTATCATTTATTTTTCAACACCAAACTCCCATTTAACCAATATTAAATTTTCCTGGATAGATCGGTTTCCTGCATGGATGGTTTACTTTTCTCAGTTCCCTGGAAATCGATTGATAGAGATTTCACTGTACAATCGCGTCGATATACATGTTATCACCAGGGGCAGACTGGGGATATATTCCGGCCCTGGCAAATCTTTTCAAACAGCCCTAGAGTACTGTTGTAGAGCATCAAGTAAACGGGGATTGGCGGTATGCGTTTGACCTATCATTAAGGAATGGGGAGACGGTCGATCGGAAGTCGGAATCTTCTTTGTTGAAATTGTGGATACAAGTAGCGCATTGTATTTTTAAAATCATAAATGTATTCATCAACCTATCGACTCACAGTCCTTATCAGAATACTTGTGAAAGAAATAATGACATACTATACATATATATATTGGGTTTAACGACGCACTGTTATGATAATTGAGATCTAATGGCGTCGGATGGATGATTAATGAGATGATGGGATGATGAGATGAAGGTTCTTGGGTAATGAGAAGGAAGCGGTCATGGCCGACTTATTGTAGGAACCATCCCGGCATTAACCTAGACTACAGAGGGAAACCATGAAAAACCTCTGTAAAGACGGTCGACGACGGGGATCGAACTGGGTTCGGAATTCCCCTCGCCTCCCGGATCACATGAAGCGAGCGCGTTAACCACTGCGCTGCATGTGCCGGTAATGACATACTAAATTATATTATTAATTATATTTTCTGTGTTTTACTCTTAATTGTGAATGCTGTATCGTACGAATACCACTCGCATCATCGCGTACGTTCTGAAGAACTGCAGTGTTGTGTTGCAAATATAAAATTATTTGTGTATTTCAATGAGTTCATATTTGCATAAACTATCAATCCTGGCCTCCGGCCGGCCCAGAGTGAGGCGGCCCACCGGGAAAATGCCCGGTTGCCAGATAGCCCAGTCCGCCCCTGGTTATCGCCGACACGTTACCGGTGAACGTGCCGTGGACTCACCTCGATGGCCGCCGGCTGGACGTAGTTGGAGGGGAAGATGCCCTGTCGGTCGCCAATCACCCCCGTCCACCAGTCGCCGTCCTTCTTCACCACCATCATCACCTCGCCCTGGCCGAAGCTGAGGTCGCCGACCTCTGGCGACGCGTACGGGTACAGCGACACGTAGTAGCCTGAGGGAATAACCGCGATGGTTATTTTTCTATTTTCAAACAACTTTGAAACTTTATACAGAACCATTGGTCCCCAATTACGATATGTAAACTACTATAAATAATATAATACTCACATGGTAATCAAATGTAAGCTTATACACCTACTGGTAGGCCTACTTGAATAATAATTTAAATATAATAACTAGGGTTGCCAGTTGATATTCGATATCGATATGTATCGATAATCACTTGTTTTATATGATAATCGAATGTGTTTTTAGTATCAATGTATCGATATAGTCGATTAAATCGATAATCAACGTGTATTTCATCATTTTTATATGATTCTTCAGTGTTTACTTGAAAAATTATCTAATGAAAGAGTAAGGCGGAAACATTTCTGTAACACGATTGGTGGACACTCTTGGTGTTCAAAGTGAACTGCTTGTCAATGACTTCAATGTTGGAAGTGGTGTGATTTACGGTGGTAGGAAAGGGAAGCTGACACCACTATAATAACTCTTTGGGTCACATGCTATTCAAATTGATAATCGATATAATCGATTATCAATCACTTCAAATTGATTATCGATACTTATCTGAAATATCGATTATTTTTCTAGTCGATTATCGATATGAAGCCAATGATTATCGACCATGGAATTCATATCAAAGGGCAACCCTTATAATATAGGGCTGATAATAAAAATTAAATACTTAAATAATAATTACAGTATCGGTACCGGCAGTATGAATTCGGGTACTAAAACTCAGTGAACTTGACACTTGAATAATCGGCAGGCTGACTGTAGCGCCTAAACTAAACAACCCAACGCAACCACACAGGTTAAGGGTTAGAGACGATACATGTCTGAAAACTCATCCCACTTCCTGTTGGCCTGCCTTGGACATGGCTACCGAGTGGACAAGAAAATAATTATTGCTGACAGATTTAACTCATTTTAAAAACAATGGATAATTTCAACTCTTTATAAACTAAAGATATTATTAGAAACTAGCCTTAGCGCCGCGTTTAAAACGCGGGGTCGTCTCTCTCTCTGTTGTTACTATACTTCCCACTACTATTGTTGCAACTGTCGCACTGCATATACCTTGAACGCACAGCATCACTACGCACTAACCCAATTACGCGTAAATTCCTTCGCACCTTCCGTTCTCCTCCAGAATGTCTTGGACCGTTCGGAAACGGTTGAGCACAGACAGAAAGCTGCCCCCCGCCGTTCATTGCTAAATACTGAATGAATGTAGTTACCCATCAAATGTTTACCATGTTACAAATCGAATATTCTCGTATAGCAGGTCCCGCCCAAATGGAATTGTCCAGAACTTCTACGCATGCACTTTTCCCTTGCCCACACCAAGCATCTTTCGACAGCCATGTGTTTATCTTCAAGCGAAGTGTGAAGTGATTTACGCACAACAAAGTGTCAATGATCAGGGCAGTGCGCCTCCCTCCTCTCCCTCCCTTCTCCGCCCGTCATCCATGCCCCCCTCACTTTCCCCCCCACCTCCCTGCCCCTCGATCACCACCATCTTTACAGACCGACACGCTTAGCCTTTTATATAGATAATGAATTGCTACGTCGGTACTACAGATTGGTCTTCCGTGCCGTCAACAACTGTCATCTTGCGAGATAAATTATCGAGAAGGTAGTAAGCGCCTACGCATTGAATTCTATAAAGGGTCTCTGAAAAACCATTCGAAAAACAATTGATAATTTCAACTCTACAAACTAAACACGTTATTGAAAATGAACTGCTACGTCGGTACTACAGATTGGTATTTCGTGCCGTCAACAACCGTCAATTACCGTGCTGTTCCGTGTCGTTGCCGGCGGCGATGGTCGACTGGGCCTGCTTGACGATCTCGTTGACGAGCAGCGCTCCCGTCACGCCCGCCATCTCCGCCATGGAGCCGTTGTCCGACACGTTCTCCGGAACCTCCGCAATCTCCCTGCGACAAACATTTACACGTTATATTCACGATTGCCAATCGATCAAGAAAAAGTTAACGATACCAAAATGTGCTATATCGAAAATCGATCGAAAATATTGAAATATTAGGAACACCATTTGATATTGAATTGAAATGATGATATCGATTATAGATCGAAATTATCGAAATATTTCAAGACCTGAAAATATTTAATTTAATTTATTATTTTCTTACAATTGCACCAAAGTGCAGTGGCAAGGCCTTAAACTTAATTAACAAAACTCTTAACAAAACAGGAACAAGATGCAGAAAACAAATGATAATTATAAAAAATACACCCAACCAAAAAAAAAAAATCAAATCCCCTATAATAAAATTTCCCTCCGCTCTACTACTTCTTTAAATTATCTCAATATCAGGTCCTCCTCCGCAATCTCCCCCAAACCATTATCGTTTTCTTAGCTCTTCCACTTATGTTTCTCTCTTCGTTCCATTCCACTCGACTCCCGCTCTATTAAAAAATGAATACTCATCATCTTTACTAATCATGTTGATTTAGTCGTCTGTAATATCTGCCACATCCATCGTTTTCCTACATGTATAATTCATTTTGTCCCAATGTTGAATGGATGGATCGTTTTCCTGCATGGATGGTTCTATTTTCATAGTCCTTGAAAAACGATGGATAGAGATTCACTGTACCACAATCAAGTCCAAATGAGGCTTCATGGATAAACAATTCAATTTTGTTTTTTTATTTTAATGCTGCTCAACAACCCCACCAACAGCTAGGTCATACGGGGGTACGAATGAGCGGGTGATAATGCAACGATGAAGTGATGATAGGTGAAGGGACGTTTATAAAAACCCATGCCTTATGCAGGACTCGAAACCACTTCTGATGCGAAATTTTCATTCTAGTAGCGAAACCGGCGGCAACATTTGAAAATTAGGATCGATCGACTTTCGACTTTCATGCGCGCTTCCAGTGTCAATTTACCCCAACTATCAATGTATACATAACCCAATTTTAAAAACACGTTTGTATACACGGTTGTACGATCTACAAACCGTACGTGTATGATTTGTAGATCCTATGGAGTCAACGGAAATGCATGTGACCGTGAGCCGGTGAAAGATTGCAGTAAAAGTTGAACGTATTCTAACTTTGTGAAATTCTTACATGCAAGTGCAAGATTTCCTTGCTCATGTGTAGGCAACATAGGATAAGTGGGTATTCTACTTTTCTGAAATTAATTTCAGGGAAAAGTTGATCGTCTAAAGTTGCTTTTAGCCACCGGGGCGGCTTCAGTTTTGGTTATCTGTAATTTATCTATTTATTATTTTCCCCCCAAAAATAAAGTGTCTGCCAGTAGTTGCTACTCACTCTAGTTGTCTTGATTTATCGGCGGGCAGCAGGTCCGGAGGGAAGTTTGTCGCGGTGGTGTCGGCGAACGCGTCGTTGCCCAGCGTCGGGCTGCCCACCGGCTCCACGTACGACTCCGGGAACCAGCCGGTGTGGCCCCGGATCTCGCCCGCCAGCCAGCCCGGCTCCGCGTTGTGCACCAGCGGGACCTGGGGGGGAACAAGGGCGATGCGATGAGCGAAGACTCAAATTCAAACTACGCGAATAGAATAAAACAAACTTTTTTGTAGGCCTACTAGGCCCTACACTGTAAATCGTAAAGGTAGGTTGGGGTAGAAAGTAAGAGTAGGAAGGTAGGAGGAGAAGGTATTTTTTTGAAGGAATACCTTCAGAAGGTATGCCTTCAAATACAATGCCACTATGCTATACAACGCAGTTCCTGAACAGTTCAAGACATTAGGCCAAAATGCATTCAAAGCTGCAGTGAAAAGACTATACACAAAGATCGGATCAGAAGGATAGCCATCAGTTCTAGTAACATCGTATTTCATACTGTTTCATCATAATATTCATTCATACCATCTTGTTTGTATCCCACTATATCATTTCATTCTTATTCATAGCTCGTAAGTGAAAATAGTATTGGTTATATGGAAGAGCAGAATATTTTAGCCATGCTAAAATCTGAATATTGCAATTTTTTTGGAAAAATAAAGACAATTGAATTTGAATTTGAATATGATGTATGCGGATGCCTACTAGCCATTTGGACGAGAGACGAAAGCAAACAAACCAAACGACCGAACAAATCGCCGCCACTCACCATGATGATATCGCCCGGCTGGAACGATATCTCGTCTCCGTTGCGCGCGACAAACTCGTAGATGGCGCGGTACTTGGAGAAGTTGGGGTCGACGACCTGGGCCTGGTCGGAGGGCCACGCGGCCGTGTCGTCTGCCGTGGGAGACGCCCACCCCCCGGTCGGAGCCCCCCACGACGCGCTGAAGTCCGTGGGGTCGGCGCGCGCGTTCTGACCCTGAAGAACGAGAGACGTTTCAATCAATGACGGGAAATTGTTGAAATATTTCGTATTTTGTAAAATACTATGTAGGTACAGTCGACACACTGAGAGAATAGGATTCGTGCAGCCACCACAAGAAAACTTCATCCATATAGAAAAGTGAGATATTTCACAAATACACTCGTTATTAGTCGTTTTTTATATTTATAATGATTAAAAATGAATATATTTGAAATATAAAAATGTAGGCTGTCTTGTGCACTTAAGCGAAAGGAACAGTGAAAATACGGGTATGTTTTATGCGTATTTCATCCTTTTTCTGTCAGATGGTTGGTGGTTCTGTAAACTATACAGGTTTGTAAACAAGCATACAATACAACAATACAATAAATCTTGCCTCCCTCCCACAACCTAGTATGAGCCCCGCTAAAACCATATTTCTTTTCCCTACCAACATTCCCGAAGTAATTAGAATTGCCAAAACCCTGAACAACAAGCACTCATGTGGCCTGGATGGAATCCCAGGCTCCATCCTAGCTAAATGCAGTCACCTTATCGCCCACCCCCTCACCATCATCATCAATAGCTCCTTCACAACTGGTGTCTTCCCCCTGAAACTAAAAGAAGCCCTCATAATTCCCATACATAAAAAAGGAAAAATGACTGAAGTCAACAACTACAGACCCATTTCCCTCCTATCCTCCATCTCCGAAATATTCGAAAAAATCATGCTTGCCCGTTTACTTCCCTACCTCGAAACCCACAACACCCTCGCCGAATGCCAACATGGTTTCCAAAAGAACAAATCCACCATCACTGCAATATTCAACTTCCTATCCACCCTCCACACAGCCCTTGATAGAGGTGACCACTCTATTGGCCTCTTTTATGATCTATCCAAAGCTTTCGACACCATCGACCACCACCTCCTCCTCACCAAACTTAACTCACTTGGGATCCGAGGTATTGCTAACAAATGGATAGCCTCGTTCCTATCTGATCGAACCCAAGTGGTTAGGATCCCGTCCATACCCTCACCCACTATCTCGAATCCACTGAAGATCCTCAACGGCGTTCCCCAAGGGTCGGTCCTCTCACCTCTTCTCTTCCTCCTCTACGTCAATGACCTCCCTCAATTACTTAAAGCGGGACACCTCTTTCAATTTGCCGATGACACAAACCACCTTCTCACCACACCCAAAACCAACCCCTTCTCCTCTCTTACCCAGTCGGCAAACCATCATACCTCCCTCATGTCCACCTACTGCCTCAATAACAAACTTGCTCTCCAGCCCACCAAAACAGTCTACATACACTTCCATACCAAAACTAATCCTCCCTCCGTCTCTCCCCTCATCAGAGTTGACAATCAAATCATCCCCAGTACCCCCTCCACCAAGTTTCTGGGAATCCACATCACTCCCACCCTAGACTGGTCCATCCACATCCAACATACTCTTAATAAAATCAAAAGCGGTAACTTTCTCCTCCGAAGACTAAAACCAATCGTCAACCTCCATTCCCTGAAGCTTGTTTACCACGCCCACCTCCACTCTCACCTAGCATACGGCCTCCTCTTTTGGGGCACGTCTCCTCAGGCCAAACGGATATTCATCATACAAAAACAGGCTATACGCATAATATCTGGCATCTCCCGTCGTAAAACCTGCAAACCTCACTTCACAAACCTCAAAATCCTAACCCTAACTTGTACTCTTATCCAACTTGCCAGCACCTTTGTCCGAAACCACCCAAACCTCTTCATCACAAATTCAACTATCCACAACCACTCCACAAGAAACAGCAACACCATCCGCACATTAACCCACAATCGCTCACTCTTCACTCAGAGCCCACTTCACCTCTGCACCATCATCCACAACAAGCTACCCTTAGGCATAACCAATTCAACCAATCAAAAAACTTTTGCATCCAGCCTTAAACACTTCCTCATTCAAAACCCTTTCTACACTCTAGAAGAATTCCTATCATCTTAAATATCACACATAGACCTACCCATTTCACCTCCCTCATTTGTCAGTTGGTTGTGATTAAATTTAATATCTCACCCTAACATAATTTATACATACCATGGTATACATACCATAATTTCCTGACATGTACATAACTGTATATGAATATTACTTATTGATTGATTTATTTCAAAACATTAGACATAGGTATACCTCTAGACTTAGACTACATAAATATTATTAGTTATTAAGCTGACGCTTCCTACATCTGTATCATGTACAAATCTACAGGAAAAGAATAAATACAATACAATACAATACAAGCAATGTTTCCATGCGAATCCGCTAAAAATAATGGTTTTTCATGCAACAAGAGTACCACCTGTTATTTGAATTCATACATTTCTTTTGTCAAGTTGACCTAAAAGAATTCAATAACACGCCATATCTATTGGATTTGAAAAATCAAAAGAGCCGCTATTAGTGTGTAACATGCTTAGCTGATTTTAGTGTTGTCATGTTGGAAATGATTCAGTGCACCCAAGTGACACCAGGATGCGCCACAGTAGAAATCCTATTCTCTCAGTGTGTTGACTGTAGCTAAATTGTATAAAGAAGATGGTTATAGTGAAACATGTCACGTTGAATGAATCGAAATATAACGAAACACAAAAAAAAATAAGAACAAATACAGTGAAACCTCTATGCATTGTTCCCAGATCCACTGTTTTCCTGCTTGTATCATTTGTTTTTTCTCGCTCAACTCCCATATAATCGATGTTATATTTTCCTGGATGGATGGTTTTCCTGCATGAATTGTTTTATTTTCATCCCTTGAAAAACGATGGATAGAGGTTTCAACTGTATATGAAGGTGGCTAAATTGTATAATTAAAATGGTTATAGTAAAACATATGACATTGAATGAATTGAAATATTACGTAACACAAAGAAAAATAAGAACAAATAGTAATATTTAGGGATGTGCGAGCTCTCGAATTTTTCAAGTTCGAGTTTCGATTTACTTGTTCATTTTTTAATCAATTGATTTTTTCCAGTTTGGTTGTAGGGCCTAGCTGTATTGTAGCGGAAATGAAACGTGTTTTTCCCGAATTCCAAGGTCCAGAAGTCGCTATGCGTATCTCGGCCTAGCATCGGTCAAAAATACGTTTTATATTTTTGTGTCTGAGCAGTGTAAACGTACGGCGTGTTGAAAATGGTCGCTCCAAAGTAATTTGTACTTCACAATAGGGTCAACAAAAAAAAAATTTCTTCTCAAACTCGAACTTGAAACTTGGGATTTTCTCTCAAACTCGAACACGATTCAAACTTAAATTCACAAAATGGCACACCCCGAATGATCATCATTATTGCTAAATTCCTACATATTTACCGATTACTGATTGGTGATCTAGATAATAATATATATTTCTCAAAACTCGGAAAACCAATTAGATTGGACCAGGGGGGTGTTTCCACCACTTCTTCTAGGGCAGTCTTCTTATCAGTCGGTTCCTGCCAGTTCCGACTTCTTCTTCCTCTTCTTCACTACTACTTCTATCCTCTGCTTCTTCTTTTCTTCTTACAAGCTCCCTCCACCGCTCTCTATCTTCCCACCGTCTCTCATCTAGCACTTCCTCCCATTTTTCTCCTCGATTGACTACCCCACACTTCCTCCCTACACCACTTCCTACTCTTCTCTTAGCTCCGTTGTTTTCTGCTATCTCGAACATTGCTCTCGGTATTCTTTCCTTTCCCGTTTGTCGCATATGCCCGTAGCACACAATTCTAATGCTAGTAATAATAATGCTGATTGTTAGTGACCTTGATGTCGAGGACTTTGGAGCGGCGGTCCTCGTAGACGTTGTACAGCTGCTCGCACTCCTTGATGAGCGACCCCAGCTGCTGCCGCAGGTCTCCCAGCTGACTGTTGTTGTTCTCAATGTCCTCCAGCTTCACCTCGATCTGAACAACATTCCTCACGTCAACACTCGTCATCAACCGTCAACACGTGTCGTCAACACGTGTTGTCAACCGTCAACACGTGTCGTCAACCGTCAAAATGTGACGTCAACACGTGTCGTCAACCGTCAACACGTATCGTCAACACGTGTCGTCAACCGTCAACACGTATCGTCAACACGTATCGTCAACACATGTCGTCAACACATGTCGTTAACACGTGTTGTCAATACTTTGCGTCAACGACATGTGAACACGTGTCGTCAACATGTGACGTCATCACGTGTCATTAACACACGTGACGACACGTCACTTTTGTCACAAATCATTGGTACTCATTTGCAACGTGCATGGAATCATTTCCATGCACGTTATCATGTAGCCTATCATTTTGATCATAATAAAAATGGAAAAATCTTTAAAAAATTGGTTGCAGAATGAGCAATTCTTTTTTTTTTGTTAGTTTTCAATAAAAAACCAATGGCCATTGGAGACATATAGTAGAAACTCTTTGGTTAGTTTGTCTTTTGTACATTTATTATCTCAGTAAGTTTCATTATTTGATCCCACCCATTTGCTCCCTGATGTTGAATAGGCCTAGTAGGCCTATCTAATATATACTATATAGCATGTTAATTCAGTAAGTTTGTTTAGTTTGATCCCCAAAAAATAGAAATGGAGGTTAGGTGCAACATTACCTCGCTGTCAATGCATCTTCAAACCCCAACAATAATAATAATATGAACTGGAGGTTCCACAGAAATCCAGAAAAATTCCCAGCTGGGCTATGCTCAACCCCCCCCCCCCCCCCAACCTCGCCTGATATTTCTAGTCATTTTCCCCGGACGTTGAGCGGTGAGTGTGCGGTCGTGCTCACCTCCTTCTGCAGGTCCCCGAGCCGGTCCCGGAGCTGCTTCAGCGTGATCTGCTTGTTGCTGAACGTCACCTGGTTCTGCTCCTGGTTCACCGCATCCTGCGCCAGGTTCATCTTGTTCTTCGCTTCCATGCGGCTCTGGAAACACACAGCCTTGTAACACACTGCCTTTCTACACAGCCTTGTAACATACTGCCTTTCTACACAGCCTTGTAACACACTGCCTTTCTACACAGCCTTGTAACATACTGCCTTTCTACACAGCCTTGTAACATACTGCCTTTCTACACAGCCTTGTAACATACTGCCTTTCTACACAGCCTTGTAACATACTGCCTTTCTACACACTGCCTTTCTACACAGCCTAGTAACACACTGCCTTTCTACACAGCCTTGTAACACACTGCCTTTCTACACAGCCTTGTAACATACTGCCTTTCTACATAGCCTTGTAACATACTGCCTTGTAACATACTAACTTTCTACACCGCCTTGTAACATACTTCCTTTCTACACACTGCCTTTCTACACAGCCTTGTAACACACTGCCTTTCTACACAGCCTTGTAACACACTGCTTTGAAACACACTGCTTTGAAACACACTGCCTTTCCACTAGGGATAACTTCGGTTAACCGTGAACCGGTTCTGAATCGGCTCCACGTTCAATCGGTTCTGAGATAGAGAATCTACGAATATGAAAATAGCCCGAGGTTAATATATGAATTGGGTAAAAGGGAAAGAGAGAACAGCAGTTTACCGAGGTTCACAAGCAGGTGGTCACAAGTAGGTATTTATGGTGATTAGTAGGCCTGTCTACTTGTGAACCTCAGTAAGCTGCTGTTCTCTCGAAGTTCCCTATTACCCAATTTATATAAGAAATTAATAGAGGGGTTAACGACTAGAAAAATCAGGTCACTTTGAAAAAAAAAAATCACGGAAAATAAGAAAAATCGAGATTTTTTTTCAAACCACAAGAAATCAAAAGAGACACTGGGAAAAAAAATCACAAAGATCACAAAAAAATCAAGAAGGAAAAAAACACGGAAAATGAATTTGAAAAAAAATCAGAGAAATCACGTAAAATCAGAAATAGGCCTATGAACAAAAATGAAAAATATAAAAATAATTTAAAAATCACGAAAAATAATGAATCAGGTGTAGGCCTACACTAAAATGCCAGTTTTCGACCCCTCAATTTTTTTTTTTTTTAATAACATCAAAACTTGATACAAAATCATCGTTCCCTAACTAAGGCTATGGATGGAAGATTGGATCGTTTGAACGGGGCACCACAAGGGCGATCTCACCACATGAATACACAATAAATACATAAATAGAACAACAATACAGTAAACCCACGTTAATCCGAAATCGAAGGGACTTAAAAAAAATGATTTCGGTTTATAAAAATTCGGATTAATCAAAAAGTAATTTTTCCCGCTCAGAATATAGTTAATTTCGTATTGCGTGCTAGGGGAAGCTGTGTCACCGGCTGAGACTACGTGATAGATCCGTTGCTAAGGGCCTCGCTGATCGTGTGTACTCGGCTATCTCCGTGACGCGTGATCCTCATATGGCCCGTTTCGCTCGGCCGTCCCGAGTCGGACGAACGAGTGTTCCGAGCTCAGACTTCGTCAAGGTCGACTGCATTCGGTACAGAAAGCATAGAACAGCTGAGCATGCTTCCACTCATTCTTACGCGTCAAATAAAAAGGATGGAAATTGGGAAAACAGTGATAACTTCACGGAATTCACTCGGACTATTTGGAATTATCCGATCCGAAATCAGTGTTGAAGCTATTAAAGGGACGAAATATTAGTTCGAATTACGGTTTAACCGAAATTCGGATTAACCATATTAATCAACATTGAAATGCCTATACTTTCCGCCGGGGACCGCTGGCAAGTTCGAAATATGTCAAATTTCGGATTAACCGAGTTTGGATTAACGAGGGTTTACTGTAAATAAAACAATGAACAAATCGAAGTTGCCTTGCTCACCTTCTCCTGGCTGAGCGACACGAGCCGCTGGTTCTGCTCCTTGAGCCGCGTCTTCAGCTGGGACATGTCGGCCAGCTGCGTGTCACGCGTCGACCTCATCCCGTCGATCGTCGTCTTCACGCCCGACACGCCCAGCCGCGTCTCGCTGATCTTACCCGACAGCTCTTTCACCTTGTCGTTCTGCAAACATCGCGTCAACGCAAACAGCTGTCACTCGGAATGTACAACATTACACACATTCAATTATTCAAATACAGTGAAACCTCGATCCATCACTTTTCAAGGGACCAGGAAAATTAAACCATTCATGCAGGAAAACCATCCATTCAGGAAAATGTAACATTGATTATACGGGAGTGACGTGAGAAATAATGAATGATACAAGCAGGAAAACATGAACGATGCATAGAAGTTTCACTGTAGTTTGAATGTTCACACATTAAAGAGAGAAAGAGAGAGAGAGAGAGAGAGAGAGAGAGAGAGGGGGGGAGAGAGAGAGAGAGAGAGAGAGAGAGAGAGAGAGAGAGAGAGAGAGAGAGAGAGAGAGAGAGAGAGAGAGAGAGAGAGAGAGAGAGAGAGGGGAGAGAGAGAGGGAGAGAGAGAGAGAGAGGGGAGAGAGAGAGGGGGGGAGAGAGAGAGAGAGAGGGGGGGGGAGAGTGAAAGGGAGAGAGAGAGAGAGGGAGAGAGAGAGAGAGAGAGAGAGAGAGGGAGAGAGGGGGAGAGAGAGGGGGGGGGAGAGAGAGAGAGAGAGAGAGAGAGAGAGCGTAGCGTGACCTACCAGCTGTGACAGCTCGATGCCGAGCGTCTGGTTCCTGGCCTTGAGCTTGAGCACGTTCTCCTGTTCACGCTGGCGCTGCAGCTGGAGCTCCTGGCTGCGCGACTTCTCCCACTCCAGCTGGCGCTGGCGCTCCATCTCCTTACGCGCCGCCTCGCGCTGGTCGAGCGCCCGCTTGCGCTGCTCCTCTTGCTGCTGTTCCGCTTCGCGCTGGCGCTGCAGCTGCTTCTCAAACTCCGCCTGACGACGACGCTCCTGGTCCAACCTGAGAGACGCACATCGTTCCGTCAGTTGATATGTTGCTCTGTAACCCTCACGACAATCGTCGGCAAGCGTCCTGGGCGTGATGACAATATGAGACAAGAAAAGATTTTTTTTTTTTTTTAATGCTGCTTTAACGAGCCCATCAACAGCTAGGTTATACGGGGGTACGAATGAGCGGATGATAATGAAACGATGAAGTGATGATAGGTGAAGGGACGTTTACAAAAACCCATGCCTTATGCGGGACTCGAACCCACGCCCAACGGTCACTTCAGTTACTACCGCTAGCGATAATTGACTTGGCCACCGGGGCGGCTTCAATCGATTTGTTGCTCTGTAACCCTCACAACAATCGTCGGCAAGCGTCCTGGGCGTAATGACAACATGAGGCAAGAAGAGAATAGAAAATATTCTAGTTAAAGGACATCAATACCCTGAAACTAGATTTCAACTAATGATGACGGGACAGTGAAACTTCTATCCATCGTTTTTCAAGGGACCAGGAAAATAAAACCAGCCATGCAGGGAAACGATCCATCCAGGAAAATTTAACATTGATTATATGGGAGTGGGGTTAGAGAAAATGAATGATACAAGCAGGAAAACGATGGATCTGGGAACGATGCATAGAGGTTCACTGTATATATTTCCCCCATTTTAGAGAAAACTAGAAATCATCATTCATTTTCAAAAATAACATTTCATTCATCTGTCCTCCTGAACCAGGCCTTTTTCTGAGTCGTGACGTAGACATTACTCGATTCTGTTCGTGTTTCCATTCAGAATCAATAATGCCTACGTCATGACTCATGGTCTCTGGAGGACCAAAAAATTGGTAACATTTCCAAAATTGAGATAATGATTTCTAGTTTTCTCTAAAATTATCGAAATAAATATCGTAATTATTCATTAAAATCTAGTTTAAGGGTTGCCATGTCCTTTAAGAGTCCATGGGAGTCAATTTGTGCAATGGTGTTGAACTCATGTGTTGACACATGAGGGGTCAAGCTAGTTTTAAGGTACCTCGCTGGTCCTACGATTGTCCAGGACAAGTTTCATTTTCCACACTAATTGCGGCGAAACGATCCGTTCGACTCACCTTATCCTCTCCCTCTTCTCCTCCTCGTCCTTCTCCTTCCGCTGCCGCTCCTCCTGCTCCTTGCGCTGGATCTCCAGCAGGGTCTTCCGACGCCGTTCCAGCTCCGCCTGGCCTTTGTCGAAGTTCTCCTTGCGCTTGTCTTCGAACGTCGTCGTCAGCAGGTTCAGAGCCGCCTCCTTGTCGATCAGATCTCCTGCGGTCAAACGTCTCACGTCACCAATATTCTCAATCGTCAACAATATTCTCTTTCGTCAAAAATAATATCTCTTGTCAACAATATTCTCTTTCGTCAACAATATTCTCAATTGTCAATAATATTCACTCTCGTCGACAATCAACAATATACTCTTCCGTCAACAATAATATCTCTTGTCAACATTTTTTTTTTTCATGTTGCTTAACGATCCCACCAACAGCTAGGTTATACGGGGTACGAATGAGCAGGTGATAATGAAACAATGAAGTGATGACAGGTGAAGGGACGTTTACAAAAACCCATGCCTTATGCAGGACTTGAACCCACGCCCAACGGTGACTTCAGTTTCTACCGCTAGCGATAATTGACTTGGCCACTAGGGCAGCCAACAAACAATATTCTCTTTCGTCAACAATAATATCTATTGTCAACAATAATATCTCTTGTCAATAATATTCTACGTCTTCAACAGAATTCTCTCTTGTCAACAATCAACGATAATCTCTAACGTCAAGCATCTTCAAGCCATGGAAGATGGCTTGGAAGAAACTTTTTTTTTACACGCAAACTCATCCAACTTGGAACTGTATAGTTGTGGGGTCAAATCGGTTGGACCATTTTTGAAAAACATTTCAAAGTTTCTAAAAACCCCATAAGATTAGGCTGGGCGAAAAAAATTAAAAACTAAAATCTCTCCAATATAATTCAAATTTTCCTCAAATGTGAACACAGAAATAATAGGCCTACACATTGATAAAAATTGACGTGTAATTCGGACCAGCCGTTTCGAAGAAAATAATTTAATACATGTTTCTTATTGATAGAAAATATAGAAATATTAGTGGAAAAATATTGCATTGTTAAATTCACGGGTTTCCAGATCCATTGGCATAGGATAAATTTCATTTTATATGATCAAGGTGTGTAGAGTTTCGCTCATCTCACAACGCGTATTCCGCGTTCGCCTAGTCTAGCAAATTGACAATATTCTGAGAATCTTGGAATCAACAGAAATAAGAGTGAGTATGCTGACCGGAATAAAATATTTGAATAAATGGTTAGGTCCCTATTTGAAATAGGCCTATCATTCGTAATTACAGTTAGACGTTTGTTAACAATCTTCAATTCGAACTAGCTTGGCCTAAAATAATACCCCAAGTGATTGTTGCAGTAAGGGCATTGGATTTTAGTTATCATAGAGCTATGATTAGAGATCAGTACGATGCTGCATACGCTACAGATCGTTGTTGCGCTACAAAACACAACGTTTCAAAAAGATAGATGCTACTTTTCCGAAACTACTTTTCCAAGTCAAAATGCTATAAAAAGAAAAAATAGAAGCTATATTTACATGTTTCTAGCTATGATCCAAGTAAAAACCACTTTAGACAATCAACTTTTCCCTGAAATTAATTTCTGAAAAGTAGAATACCCACGTTCCCTATGTTGCCTACACATGAGCAAGGAAATCTTACACTTGCATGCAAGAATTTCACGAAGTTAAAATACGTTCAACTTTTACTGCAATCTTTCACCGGTGACCAATGAGCGAGGAGCCTTTGGTCACGTGCATTTCTGTTGACTCCGTAGGATCTACAAACCATACATCGTACAACCGCGTTTACAAACGTGTTTTTAAAGTTGGGTAATGTATACATTGCTAGTTGGGGTAAATTGACACTGGAAGCGCGCATGAAAGTCAAAAGTCGATCGAACCTAATTTTCAAATGTTGCCACCGGTTTCGCTACTAGAATGAAAATTTTGCATCAGAAGTTGCAAGCGCCTTTACACCATTGAAATTTTCTTGAATTCTTGAAATTTCTTGAAATTTCATGCAACTATAATTGATCGTGTAAAGAGCACTTAAGAACAAGCCTAAATCTTATGGTTACTCCGTACAATTGCTTCATATTGTGCATAGGTTAAAATAGCAACTTTGAGCAATGTCCGTAGAACGTAACGGAACGTAAGTGGACTCACCGAGGCCGCCTGGCGGATTGCTCGACGTGCTACCCTGCCGCTGCCGCCTGAACGTGGGCGGTATCAGCTCCGGCGGTAAAACAGCCGGCACCTTTTCCCCCGACTTGGCCATCTCGCACAGATGCAGCGCCAGCACAAACTCGTCGCACGACAGACGCCCGTCGGAGTCCATGTCGGACAACGCCCTGAGAAGTGAGAACCAATCAGAATGCTTCATTTCACAGCTCGACCAATCGGAATGCTTCATTTCATAGTTAGACCAACCGGAATGCTTTATTTCACAGCTAGACCAATCAGAACGCTTCATTTCATAGCTAGACCAATCAGAATGCTTTGTTTCACTGACAGACCAATCAGAACGCTTCATTTCATAGCTAGACCAATCAGAACGCTTCATTTCATAGCTAGACCAATCAGAATGCTTTGTTTCACTGACAGACCAATCAGAACGCTCCATTTCATAGCTAGACCAATCAGAATGCTTTGTTTCACTGACAGACCAATCAGAACGCTCCATTTCATAGCTAGACCAATCAGAATGCTTTGTTTCACTGCGTGATAACTCAAAACGCTTTATATAACAGCTAGAGAATATATTTTTGTGATGGACGATATGAGAGATGGATGATCGATGATGATACGTTGTAGGAGAAGCTAGTGATATGAGAAATAATGAGGTGGGTACAGGTTGGAGGAAAAACATAAGACAGAGCACAAAAACACACAAAATGGACTGGACATGAGTGCTGGGAGGTAGGTTTCACAAGAGTCAACAAACTCAAGTTTTTGCAGGAGAAAGAGCAAGTTGTTTTTAGTAAATGTGAGATTTATCATAATATTCGACAAACAATTATTGAAGTTACACGGATTCACGTAGCCTACCAAAACATTTCGCTTCCTACTTGCAGCCATATTCTCGAAAGTCGAAACTGACAAGTGACAACTTGTACACACGTGAATATAACAGTATCAAAGGCTGTGAGATAGTTAGAAATCAGCTGTTGAAGCGCTCGCACTCGCACACAAAGCGAGCGCGTTAACCACTGCGCCGCATGTGCCGGTGATTTGATACTTCTGATTCAATTCGATTGAAAATTGAGAATTTCGAAATATTTCAATCGATACCGGTAATAAAGTTATGATGTTGTTTGCAATTGTCATACAGAACGGTAATCGTGTGATGTGAACTGACCATATCTGCGCCAGTAAGATAGTTAGAAATCAGCTGTTGATATTGTTACCTTCGTCTCGATTAAACGAATGCAACAACACTATATGCACCGCCAACTGTTGACACTTCAACAAACTATAACCTGAATACTAGGGGTGTTCGGGTACCCGGGATTTCGGGTCGGGTTTTTTTCCAACCCGAGACCGACCCAATCTGATACTAATGTAACACTAAAATCGGGTTTTTCGCATATCGCGCGGTTTTGGCGCCATTTACCTCATTTGTTGACTGATCCACTACAAGCAACTGCTAGAAGTTTCTCAAGAGTTGAGTAGAGGGCAGCATCGTGCACATAATTGGTATTTCTTTGATTCCAAAGGCATTTGACTTTTTAAAAACTAAGATGGAGGCAAAATCTTGTTGAAAGGTGTAGGAAATTTGGCTTAACTTGTTTTTTTTTTACCACGTAGGCCTAGGCTACATCTATCTCGTGGTGAGTGAGGAGGATATAGATGTAGATCTATATTTGGAAGCAAATATAGATCACTTGACTGGCTCTGGCCTATACCTTCAGTAGGCCTAGGCCAATGCCTGGAGCCAGTAGATAGGAATAGTCCTAGACCTGGGAATTTGCTTGTTCAAGTGCCTAATCATGAAGCACCTGTAGAAATACAGTGTTTTTCCTGAAACCTGACCCGAAACCCGAGTTATTTCCACTACCCGAACCCGACCCGAACAAAAAAAACACTACCCTTACACCCTACTGAGTACTACTAGGCCGGCCTTGCCGTCGCTAAATCGACGTTTGGCACTCTTTGCAACGAGTTCGGGATCGACGCTTGGTTAAGTAAGTAGTGTACGTGAACTGACCATATCTGCGCCAGTATGGGCTGCGCCACCTGCGACTGCACCATGACGCCGCGCGCCTGGTGCCCGGAGAGGAACCCGGAACGCGTCCGGTCCATCGAGTTGAACAGCTGCGTGTAGCGGAGTTTTGACTGGTGTGGTACCGCCCACTCCTGCAGCGGGGACCTGGGGAACAACACGTCGGTTTCACAGGCTGTCTTGACAATCTGTTACGATGTTACATACTAGGAAAACACCATATATGCGTTGTTAGACGAGCGGATAGTAATAGTATATGCCAGCAAAACTTTTGATATAATTTTATCAGAATTTTTTCCATATACTTGGAGTGGTAAAATTGCTTTTGTGGTGCCCCATCCAAACGATCTTGTCTTTCATCCATAGCCTTTATTGGGGAACAATGATTTTATATCAAGTTTTGTTGTTATTAGAAAATACATATATATAGTTGATACATATATAGTTAATGAAAAATAACTAGAATCTACAATTTCCTTTGTTTGTGCTCTTTTACAAAATAATGGATTAATTAGGGCCCTGTATGTTTTCAGGACTTTGTTAGGCCTATTTATACGCATTAGACTGGTCCTAGTTTCAGAAGCAGGGAAATCTTACTTTATCCTTCAGTCGGCATACCTAATCTTCACACAGTTCTGGTCCTACTTGAAATGAAAATCAGGCTAATATGAAGAAATATAAGAACATAGGCCCTAAATAAGAATAAGAAGATTAAATAAATGAAAGGACAAAAATAATTAAGAAAATAAGAAATAAAATAAGAAAAAATAGGAAAATCAAATAGAATCAAATGAATCGAATAATAATGAATGAATGGAATCGAATGATCAAATAAGAAGATTGCCAATTTTAAATTCCTTTCAATTTCTTATGTTGACCAAATGCTACAATCACTTTAGGACACGAATCATCTCGTACGACGATCAACATTAATTGTTCGATGCAGTTCAAATGAAGCGTGTGTTGCTACTCACGTAGATTCGATAGACCCTCCCCGTTCCATCGGCGGCACCGACGGGGGCCTTATCGGCTGCTGAGGCACCGGCGCCACTTGCGCCACCGGCATGCTTGGAATGTTGACGTTCGCGGGGAAGCTCTGAGGCGCCATCTGCTGTGGCACCATCTGCTGAGCCATCATCTGCTGCGCCATCATCTGAGGCACCATCTGCGGCACCATCTGTGGCAGGGCCTGAGGGAGGGGAGCGTGGTGTTGGATGAGGGCGGGGTTGGGAAGGGGAGGGATGACGGGGGGTGCGGAGGGACGGGCGGGGGGCTGCGTGGTGATCGGCTGGGCCAGCCCCACGAGGGGGATCTGGGCCGGGGGCTGGGGGCGGACCGGGGGCGCGGCCGCGACGTGCTGGTCTGGAACAGCGAGACACGGGGGTGAAGGTCAAGAGGTCGCAGTCGTAAGATGCATCCGTGACATTTCGGGCCGTGAACTCCGTTTTTTTTTTTTTTTTATGTAATGTTGCTCAGGGCGATGCAAGCACGGTGCTTATAAAATTAGAGAAATTCATCTTTACTATTTTTTTTCTTCATCACGAACAAGTGTATTTGAATAAAAAGTATATCAAACCCAAGATAATTTTATGCTCTTTAATTATTATGACATTCTATTTCTGTGAATTCATTCAGTTTTAAAATAATACGTCAATAAATTGTATCACATTCTTGGTATTCATTGACGTAAATTATCTTGAAACAGGTTAAATGAACAAGAAAAGAATATCATAATAATTAAAGATCATAAAATTATCTTGGGTTTGATATACTTTTTATTCAAATAAACTTGTTCGTGATAACGAAAAAAATAGTAAAGATGAATTTCTCTATTTTTATAACCACTGTGCACGCACCCCCTTAACGACCCCACCTTCAGCTAGGTTATACGGGGGTACGAATGAGCGGGTGATAATGGAAAGATGAAGCGATGATATATGAAGGGACGTTTAAAAAACCCATGCCTTATGCGGGACTCGAACCCACGCCCAACGGTGACTTCAGTTACTACATCTATAGCGATAATTGACTTAGCCACCGAGGCGGCCGTAATCATGTTGTTTTATTTAGATGGTATCAACGATCTACAAAGACAGTTCACACAATCTTAAATTAAGATTCATCCCCAATCCTTAGTCTCTAACCTCCTCACACCCCTTCCATGAAGTACCGTCGTTCACCTCTAAAGCCTCATTCACATTACAGAATTTAACTACAGTTAAGTAGATAACGTTAGTTAAGTTGTAATATGAACGGAACTTGGTTAGTAGTTAACTCTAGTTATGTCTTAACCAAGTTCCTAGAACTCAGTTAAGAGCTTAACTGCGATCAAGAAAGCTACGCCCTCTTGAATTTTTCATTCTGAGGTGTCAACACACCGCTTTATGGATTTGGTAAGTTTTGTTCTCGTGTCATTTCCTTTCCATCCATCAAAAGTTTAATTTAGTATTTAATATTTAGGTACTTGAATATTTAGTAATTTACCCTATAAATGTGACAGCAGTGAATGTCAAATGGCTCATAATCCATACCAAGTTCTGTTTAGGAGGCTATGAAATTACGTCACTAACGACAGTCAAGTCAGAGGTATGTGAACAGAGTTCCTAAGTCACCAAAACTCCACCCACTCTCTCATAACTGCAGTTAATGTAACTAGAGTTAAGTTCTGTAATATGAACGAGTTATAAGAGTGCTGTAAATCGTTTCGACGATTGTGCTTCAGTCGGCGGTAAGATGGATGTTTTTCACGTCTTCAACTTGAATGCTAGCAGCGCTCCAAGAATGAGAGCGGCAAACGACGAATGAAATTGAAACTAGATTTCGACGAATGATAACGCTATTCACGTTCTTAATTTTGGAGAAAACTAGAAATCCTTGACTGTGTTCCAAATGTCTAGTGCACTTGTAAGGGCCCTAGCCGTTTAGTGCACTTGCGTGTAAGTACACTAATTTGAGCACTTGAAAGCAACTATCGGAACACACCTAATGGCCCCTTTAGACGATCAAGATTATCTTTCTGGTATTGGCAAGATAGCTTGCCCATATTTTCTTGATCGTCTAAACGCTCCGGCAAGATTCTTTCCGATCATCATGCCGTCTATAGTCACCAACAGTGAACTACAGAAGCATCCGCGCCTCCTCGTGGTATTTCTAAGAAACAACAATATAACCTCAACTCAACGCGGTGTTCTTGTTATATATTATCAACTGATTACGTACGGTAGGGCTAATGTAGGCCTATTGTTGTCGAATAAATCAACCTTAACCTAACTCAATGTACCTTCATCTGACAGTTGTATTTTATGGAATAAAGACAACTTTTGTCAAGTAGTGCAGTTAGCCTTCTACAGAGTTGGCATTCAATGAAATGATACATGAGCAGCACGTGAACATCAGATGAAAAGTAGGTGATCAATGACAAATGATCATGTGACAACGCAAGCGTCAGCCATTGGCTTGATTTCGGGCAAGCTTGCCGAAAAGTAGAGCCTTGTCCAACTCCAGAAAAGATCTTGCCGCTGGTAGCAAGATCGAGGCAAGAATCTTGACGTCGTGTAAAGGCGTAATAGGGAATCTGTGTAGTCTACTTTTTTCGGCAAGATCTTGCGAATAAATCTTGATCGTCTAAAGGGGCCATAACTACTTTAGCGGTTTCTGTTGGCGATTGTCAAAAATTTTGAGGTTATATTTCATTTTGATAAAAACATTTATTCAATCAGCTTTAATGAATAGTAAAGTCTTTATTTACACATTTATACATTAAAAAGTGTTATTAGGCCTACAACACTTCATTTTTCCTATGAAACACAACAAAACTACCAAGACATAACACCAACATAGGCCTCCAATCTTTTCTTGGTAGATCCATTCGTCTCTGGAACGATCTCCCCCAAGAACAAATGGAAACCTTACCAAAATACTCTGCTTTCAACACCATTCTATTAAATCTCCAGACCCACATTCCAAAATCAAACTCAACTACTTTTTGCTTTTTTTACTTTTTTCCTCTTTTGCTCTACTCAAATTTTTATAAACTGTATACTTTAAACTAAAAATTCGCCATTGTTAAAATAAGAAATAGTATTTAGAATAAACTGCCACTGGACCAATGGTCCAAAGCTGTAATGAAATAAATGAATGAATGAAAAATACAACTAACAGACTTCTCAAGTGTGCAAGGGTAGGCCTACATAAAAGTCTGCGTGCAATGCACACTTACGAAAGCTCCCTTCCAAGTGCACTAAAAAAAAAAAAAGTGCACACTTTTTCAAACTGACTATTGGAACACCACGATTTTGGTACGTGCTAGCTTACTTGCTGTCTGCAGTAACGCCTGCGGCAGGACTTTGGGCAGCTCGAAGTTACGCAGCTTCAAGTTGATCAGCTTGCACGCGATGCTGAACTCTTCGATGTTCATCTTGCCGTCGGAGTCCGTGTCGGCTAGCGACCTGAGAACCAATCACATCGCAAGATCAGTGAACCCTCGTTAATCCGAAATCAAAAGGACCAAAAAAAAATGTATTCGGTTCTCAGAAAGTCATTTTTTCCGCTCAGAATATAGTAAATTTCGTATTGCGCGCTAGAGGAAGCTATGTCACCGGCTGAGACTACGTGATAGTTCCGTTGCTAAGGGCCTCGCTGATCGTGTGTACTCAGCTATCTCCGTGACGCGTGATCCCCATATGGCCCGTTTCTATTGGCGCTCGGCCGTCCCGAGTCGGGCGAACGAGTGTTCCGAGCTCAGACTTCGTCAAGGTCGACTGCATTCGGTACACAAAGCATGGAACAGCTGAGCATGCTTCCACTCATTCTTACGCGTCAAATAAGAAGGATGGAAATTGGGAAAGCGATGATAACTTTTAGGAATTTACTCAAATTATTTTGAATTATTCAATCCGAAATCAGTGTTAAAGCAACTGAAGGGACGAAATATTAGTTTGAATTCTGGTTTAGCCAGAATTTGGATTAACCATATTAATTAACATTGAAATGCCTATACCTTCAGGTGGGGACCGATTTCAAGTTCGAAATACATCAAATTTCGAATTAAACGAGTTCGAATCAACGAGGGTTTACTGTAACAACAATTCAAGTTTTCACACTACGCTCAAGTTACGTTCAACGGGTTATAGTAGAACAGCCATTGTGAATCTACCTCGGTCTGATCATACGCTGAATATCGCCCTTTTATAGTGTCTACTTTTACCATGTATCACCATGTCATTTGTTCCACTTATAAATAAAGAATATTTTATTATTAGGCCTATCATTATTATTATTAATATTATCATCAAGTTTTCACGCTAAATTTTTTATGGCTGTATTAATTCTTGGCACATGGGTTAAATTTTATTTTCATTGAAAAATGCAGGTTCATCCAAATATAATGAATAACGTTGACATTCCTCAAAATGAGTAAATAACAAAAAAATATATAGGATAGAGAAACCTAGGTAAATAGGCCTATTTTAGATTATCAAAAACAAATAGAAAATATGAAATGTCTCACAAGGGAATTAACGGTATTTCTGTTGAAACAAGTTTAGACATTTATTCAGTATTCCCTATTTCATACAACACAATTTCAAATACGAACTTTCTCTTTTAATGCTGCTCAACGACCCCACCAACAGCTAGGTTATACAGGGGTACGAATGAGCGGGTGATAATGAAACGATGAAGTGATGATAGGTGAAAGGACGTTACAAAAACTTATGCCTTAAGCGGGACTCGAACCCACGCCCTACGGTCACTTCAGTCTCTAAAACATGCCTTAGACTGAGATAATGAGGGCGGCCAAAATTCAAACTTTCCCAAAATAATCAGTCCCCTACATCAATGTTAATGTTACTCTTTCCCATATATCGTAGGTCTGTCAGGTTGGTATGATTTTACGTTGTTGAACGGTATTCCTATCAAAGTACGACTGATTACGGTTACTGCAGTACAACGCTATTAAATAACACCGGAACGAAAGTAACAATAGCTAGTGCAAACGCTATCAATATCAGTAATTGCCACAAACGCATGTTATTGTTAATCGTCGCGTCGATTGGAAACGAGTTAACGGCAATCAAGATGTAGGAATTTAGCGTTTGAGAAAGCATTATGGCTAGAATATATTCATAAATTTTATTTTTTATTTATGTTATCCTCAAATTCTTTTGTTTATTTGTTCATATTAGGTTCAAAGATGCACAGTAATGATAACTAAGACATAGTGACGTCGCATATAGGAATTTAGCGTTTGAGAAAGCATTATGGCTAGAATATATTCATAAATTTTATTTTTTATTTATGTTATCCTCAAATTCTTTTGTTTATTTGTTCATATTAGGTTCAAAGATGCACAGTAATGATAACTAAGACATAGTGACGTCGCATAATGATTAATTTGAGAAGGCGGATTTTTTTTTTCATGGTCTATTGGGTTTTTCAATGCACTATACTGATGAACAAGATATAGTGTGACGACGGATAACGATATAAGAGATGATGGGATGATGAGATGAAAGGTTATTTTATTAGGTGTTTTTGGTTAATGTGAAGCAGTCGGTCTTGGCCTGTTGTTAAGGAACCATCCCAGTATTGAACTGAACGACAGAGGGAAACCACGAAAAAACCCGTCAGGATGGTCGACAATGGCGGGAATCGAACCCCGGTCTCCTGAATGATGGTTCAGTGGTGCTAGCCACTAACAGTACATGTAATATTGCACTTCTAGTTACCATATTTGCCCAAGGACTGGAGGCGGAAGCTGTGACTGGAGTAGAAAGCCTTTCGCTTGATCGCCAGTGATTATACCGTTGATTGGCCGGAGAGATCGGAACTGTTCTTCGTAGCGAACTCGTTCCCTCGGCTGGATGACCCACGGATCAGCGTTGTTGATGTTTGCCATGATTACGAATATAGCCTAGTACGGCTTTCTGACACGAATCTGAGAATAAGACATGCATATATATATTTAAGAAGCATTTCAAAACCTAGAAATTATGGTCTAATGCTAAAAACAGTAATATTTTTCATCATATAGCGCATTGCGATCAGTTTTCAATTGTGTTTTTTTTTTCAAATGATGTGGGCCTATAAAGGCTTTCAGTGAAGAGCTATGGGTGAGGTTTATTTCTTCAGCTACCCATTGCAAGCGCACTTGAGATTCACTTTTTTACCAAAAATGACCTAAAAAGCATAGTCCATCATATTCAAGGGAATTTCAAACTATTAAATAATAACAATTTTTAAAGTACAGTCGCTTCATTGAATAGGCCTAGATCTAATCAAGATCTACTAGAAAACACCAATTTCTGGAAGCCAAAAAAATTAGATGGTTGCGATGCGCTATATGGCAATTTTACTCTAAAAACCACCTGCTCGCAAACATCGAGTTTATAGTGTTGCCGTTGCAATCTGACAAATCTTAGAAAAATCGCAACAGTAGATTTTAAGCTTTTAGCCACCCGCAGACTAGACATAGAAGTTAAACACCTAGGCCTACACCACTAGTCTAGGCCTCCTCAAGGCATAGGTACTCAACTAGCCTAGTCTAAGAAGCCTGGGCCTAGGTCTATGCCTACTCAATAACTAGGGCCATTGGATCTAGGCCTAGACCTTCCTCTTCAGACTGGGCCTAAATGAAAGTTGACACTAGCTCATATACCTTACAACAGCTCCAATCTTATGAGAATCTGGTTGCAGTCGACTAATACATTTTATTGTTCAAGCCTAGGCCAAGGCATTAGACCCTAGCCTACTGACCTATGTCTGGGCCAGATTTAGGCTAAAATCTTTGCCGAAAATTAGGTTTAGGGGGCGTAAATGCCGTAAAAATCAATCAATCCAGCTTCGTTCTCGTGACCCGATGTTAACTGACCTAAATAAAGAAAAACGGTTTCGACTGTATCTTACTATCCGTTTACCTTCTCAATCAGTGCTTATACACACTGATAATCGTTTAAAACATTGTGAACTTTTATCTGACACTTGACGTACAGGACACTGTCGTCTTCTCATTCCACTAGGCCTACCTTTCTTTCTTTCACAATCAATACCCAGAAACTTACTCAAGTTAACAACTTTATCCCAATTTTCCACAAGCAAACCTCGTTCAATGTGACCAAAATGGATTTAAATCATACTGTTATGAAGAACAAGATTTAATGAGGAAATATGTGAAGTCAATAGGCACATTGTTCGGAATTTCACCGTGAAAAAATTAATGTAGTGTATTTTATCATAATGAAAGTGACGTCACAACTACTGGAGGCGTGGTGAAATTCGCCAGAACGCATGCGCGAAACATAAAGCTGTCTGCTGTCATTACAAAGCAGTACGAGTGTGAATCAGAAGCGGAGAACGTTTGGTAAGAAATAAATATTTTTGATTACGAATAAAATCAAGTGTACTGAATGAAATTTGACGTGGAAAGTTTTGATTTGTAGACTTAAATATTTTGTTTTGTTTATCGCATGGTTATTTTGGTCCAGATCGCTGGAGGCTGTGACGAAAGCGTGGATGACCGGGTCAGTGCTCTCGTGTGGAACAGCCACCCTTAGCGGGTATTTTAATGCCACCTACCCTTGCCGCTTGCCAATGCCGCCCCCTCGCATTTATAAGCCTATTTATAGTATATCTAACTTATGGCACGTGGGAGTGAAAAAAATCGTTAGGAAGGAATGGAATGATGAACATTTTTGAATGATTGTCGACACAAACAATTGAATTTTGTATTTTAAAAAAATCAATATTCACTTTATTTATTTATTTGTATTTATTTATTTATTAATTTATTAATTATTATTTTAAATACAATACAAATTAAGCACAACCTAATTATATATTCATAAACATAAATAAACCATTTCAGTTTCAACTTTTAAGCACAGTAGACTTAAATTGCATAGAAACAATATTTTGATTCTATTTTTGAATTACTGTAAATAGAGTCATAATTTAATCGAACAATATATTTTAGATATCGTAACGTAGTTTTTATGGAAGTATTCCTAACACATATATTCATGTATTAAAATAAGTTACAAATATTTTTTTCAAAATGGTAAACAAGCATTTTTTGGAAAAGTAATTAAAAAACTATTCACCAAAGTGTTAACGTATAGGGTCTACATTTATTTTATATAATTTGTAATCAATTAATATATAGGAATGATGTAACATAAATCTCATTAATATACAGAATTAGAACTATTGTACGGTAATAATAAAACAATCAATAAAATGACACGAAGATTTTAGAAACGTCAACAATTGTCAAGTATTTTCCTTAATGAGTTATTATTTATCAATGAAAACATCATTAAAAAGTAATCAACTAACATAACAGACTTCGTCATGTTTATGTGAACCTGTTGCTGTGAAACGAAACGTCGTATGAAACGTCGGACACTTGGAAACTGTATTGTAAAATACAAATCTGTTTAAGAAGTCAATGGGAATCGATTTAGCGGAATATCAGTGTTTTGTTGATGACTTTTGAACGGTATGAGATATCGAAATTGTGTAAACGAGGAAACACAGATATTTTCAATACCTTCGGGATGGTATGAGTAAACTATTTATCTCATATCATATAAGTGTTAGGCGTATACGGTTAAAAAATGTATATTTTTAAGCGTATACGCCTGACAATCAGGCGATTAGAAATACATAGTTATTACTTCCACCATTTTGAAAATATTGAAAATATCTGCGTTTCCTCGTTTTTATAATTTCAATATCTCATATCGTTCAAAAGTTATCATCAAAAAACTAAAATTCCGTTAAATCGACTCCCGTGGACTCGAAATAATAACAATAATAAAAGCTGGTTGTCAAAAGCCTGAGGCTAAACAGAGTCTAGTGTCGTTAAACTGGTGTCGTTAAACGACATCACAACCCTGAAACTAGATTTTCATGAATAATGACGATATTTACGTCCTTAACTTCAGAGAAAACCAGCAAACGTCATCTCAATTCCAGAAATTGTAATTGGTTTTTCTTCCTCCAGAGACCATGAGTCATGACGTAGGCGTTACAGATTCTGTACATAAACACTTACAGAATCGAATAATGTTACGTCATGACTCAGAAAAAGACCCGGTCATGGACCCCTATTCCTGAGATAAATGAGATGTGAGAAAAATCAGTGAGAAAACTATCTCATATAATAATGACATATTTCATCTCATATTTTATGTGAGATACTCGTTTTCTCACTCATTTTTATTTTCTCACATCTCATTTATCTCAGGAATAGGGGTCCTGGAGGATAAATGAATTACAATTTCTAAAAATGAGCGGATGATTTTCAATTTTCTCCAAACCAAGGGAAATAAATATCGTCATATATTCATTGAAATCTAGTTTCAGGGTTGTGATGTCCTTTAAACACTATCGCAATTGTGAAAACAAAAATGCTGAAGAGACTGAATTTCATTAAAGTTTATCGACTAGATTTAAATAGTAGATATAAATAGATATTATTGATTTTATTAGAATTCATGGCCAACTATTGTCAGATAATCGTAATGATTAAAATTGAGTTCGACGTGACTGCGTGCTAACGTTCGTCACGCCTTTGGGGGGGGGGGGGGGGGGGGGGGGGTAAGAAATCAGTGGAAGCCTTGTGACGTTTATGGGGGGAAATAAGCAAATGAACTGGGTGACTACAGACCATCAATACTCGAAAAAACGATTGAAAACAGTGAGATTTTTGATGCAATCAGGCACCTTCTCTTTTTCAGTAGGCCTACGGTATCTATATCAAACTTGAAAAATATATTTTTTTGGGTAGAATTTAATTTAATCAAATTTTACCCAGTCGAATTAAATTTTATTCAACAAATCATATACAATTAAATCAAATCAAATTTAATTCAATGATATGTAAATTAATTGAATTTGATCAAATTTGATCAATTTAAATCAGATTGGATGAAATTTAAAGTTAATTTAAAAAATATTACAATAAATTGAATGAAATTTACATTTATTATCATTGTACTTGAAAGTTGAAAACTCTAAATTAAGCGCTTCATGAATTCTTTCAGCATCGGATATAGGCCTACTGACAATCTAAACATGGCGTCAAATAATAATCTATAAATAAATATACAATCTAGTTCAAACAATAACAAAAGCTCTTCCTCCCCGTAACTAATTCACCCAAGATACTACTTCATATACATTAAACTCCAATCTAGCGTGAGTTCGAATCCCGCACAAGTGTACTCACTTCTAACCATCGTAAGCACATTCGTACCCCCAATTAACTATCCATCACTTAGGTCAACAAAAAACAATCATTATCAACAATTAAACATGAATAAAAACCAAACTACCGAGTACGTATTACAAAACAAGCGCACACCACCGACGGTCCCGATCGCCCGTCTCGCCTATCAAACATCACTAACGATCGGTGGTTTTCAGCCGGCACGGTTCAAGTGCCGTGTCAGCATCCAGTCGCCCTGAACTATGCACTCGGCTATAATGTAACACTGTAATAATGTAACAATCTTGTCAGCAAACAAGTGATGGGCTAATATGGGCCACGAGAGATGAAGGAACGGACCACACGTTCGTCAATGGTGTTAGATAGGGGGGACGGTCGCTCGGAGCATTAATCTTTTATCAATACAAAACGCATATGTATATCCGTATATTTATATTGGATTCAACGACGCACTGCAATGATAGCGAAGATCTATTGGCGTCGTATAAATGATTAATGAGATGATGAGTCGATGAGATGAAGGTTTCTTGAGTAAAAATGATAGTGAGAAGGAAGCGGTCGTGGCCTATATTTCAAGAAGTATCCCGGCATAGGCTTAGACTGAAGAGGAAAACCACGAAAAATCCCTTTAATAACTGGGAAAACGCCATATATGCGTTGTTAGACGAGCGAATAGTAATAGCATGGGTAAAAATGTGTAAAAATTGCTTCGAGTGGTACCAATTTAGCACATTTTATGTGTTTTTTTTCAAAATGGCTGACCCGATCAAGCTGAAATTTTTAGGAATGTGTATCAAAATGTAATTCAACTTCACGCAAAATTTCATTTCTTTGGAAAATATTTTTTTTTTCCGGTGTGTTATTCTAATGGGTATTCTCGAAATTTTCGAACCGACAGAAAAACATAAAAAAAAACATAAAAACGAACACCAATTTTTTTCAGTATGTCAAATTGAATCCTCGCTAAAGCTCGTCTAATTATGGGACACTTCAGTAACGACGGTTTTTCTTGCAATCTAATCTGTGATAAGTTGTAGGGTTGGTGTTGAAGGACTGAGATGGTGGGAGGGGGAGGGGGAAACAAGTGCCTTCTGAAATACACCTTCAGCCTTCTGGAATACACCGCCTTGAAGGAAGGAACTGAAACCAAAAATAGAACACTTTCTCGTAAAAGTCAGTCATTAATCTTAGGATTATAGACAAAATTAGACATAGTACCGGAAATGGCTATGAAGTAGGAAAAACCCATATATGCGTTGTTAGACGAGTGGATAGTAATAGTATGGGTAAAAATGTGTAAAAACTGCTTTGAGTGGTACCAATTTAGCACATTTTATGTTTTTTTTTCAAAATGGCTGACCCGATCAAGCTGATTTTTTTTTTGAAATGTGTATTAAAATGTAATTCAACTTCACGCAAAATTTCATCTTTTGGAAAATAAAAATATTTCCTTTTTTTTCCACTATGTTATTCTAATGGATATTTTTGAAATTTCTGAAATTCATAAAAAAAACAAGTCACCACCCGATAATGCCATAAAACTGTACAGATCTGAGTTAGATGAGGAACCGTATTGAAAAAAGTTTGAGGTTTGGGAAATTTTTTGGGAAAGTAAAAATATCTTTTTTTTCCGCTATGTTATTCTAATGGGTATTTTTGAAATGTCTAAAATTCATAAAAAAAAAAGTTACTCCCCGATAATGCCACAAAACTATACAGATCTAAGTTAGATGAGGAACCATATTGAAAAAAAGTTTGAAGTTGATAGCTGTAGCCGTTTGACCTGTGGAGAACCGACAAAAAAGCGTAAAAAAAAAAAAAAAAAAAAAAAAAAAAGAACACCAATTTTTTTCAGTATGTCAAATCGAATCCTCGCTAAAACTCGTCTTATTAATTTGAAAAATAACAAATTTCATCAACATAAACACTATAGGCCTATATACAACTATGAACAATTTAACAGTGGCGGCAGTTACAACTACCAAGAAGTACCAACAATGCGGTGGTGCGGTGTTTCAGGTAAATTCATTCATTACTGTAGTGATATCAAAGATCTATTGGCGTCGGTGAATGATATATGAGACGATGGGATAATGAGATAAAAGGTCATTTTATTAGGTGTTTTTGGTTAGTGGGAAGAAGTCGGTAAATAGAGAAATTCATCTTTACTATTTTCTTCTTTATCACGAACAAGTGTATTTGAATAAAAAGTATATCAAACCCAAGATAATTTCATGCTCTTTAATTATTATGACATTCTATTTCTGTGAATTCAATCAGTTTTAAGATAATACGTCAATAAATTTGATCACATTATTGATATTTATTGACATATTATCTCAAAACTGATTGAATTAACAAAAATAGAATGTCATAATAATTAAAGAGCATAAAATTATCTTGGGTCTGATATACTTTTAATTCAAATACACTTGTTCGTTATGAAGAAAAAAATAGTATCTCTATTTTTATAAGCACCGTGGATGCACCGCCTTGAGGAACCATCCCAGCATTGACTTGAACGACAGAAACCCTGTCAGGATGGTCGACCATGGCGGAAATCGAATCCCGGTCTCCTGAATGACGGTTCTGTGTCCTAGCCACTCGACCACTCGTCAGTTCACTTTATGTCTATGTGTATGAATTTAGTGAATGGTCACACGAAACTAGTTAAGATTGCAGGTGTTAAACAAAACAAAATCTAATCGTAAATTTTGCATATCGCTTAGTTATTCAACAAGTCTACACTTAAGGTACTGATGATAGCCATCAGTCCACTAAAAAGGAAGGCTTGAAACAGCCGCGCGTTAGTGCTGTGGGATAGGGGGGACGGTCGATCGAAACCTTCATTCGTGGATACAAATTACACACAAGAAATGAAGGCTTGAACCACCCGTGCGTTAGTGCTGTGAGATAGGGGGGACGGCCGATCGTAACCTTCATTCGTGGATACAAATTACACACAAGAAATGAAGGCTTGAACCACCCGTGCGTTAGTGCTGTGAGATAGGGGGGACGGTCGCTCGGAACCTTCATTCGTGGATACAAATTACACACACACGAAATGAAGGCTTGAACCACCCGTGCGTTAGTGCTGTGAGATAGGGGGGGCGGCCGATCGTAACCTTCACTCATGGCACAATTCAGTGCGTGTTTCGGTTAAATCTGTTTGGCTTATCTTAGTGGAAGATATCACTTGATAATTTCCTTCCTTGTATGTTCTGTCGGCTAGTCGCCGTGCACGATTGTAGCTTGAACGGTCGCCTGTTTCGATTAGGCGACGGAAGTGCGTGAAATGCGTAGTGACTTTTCGTCTAACCGGAAGTAAGTTTCAAACTAGGAAAACGCCATATATGCGTTGTTAGACGAGCGAATAGTAATAGTATGGGTAAAAATGGGTGAAAACTGCTTCGAGTGCTACCAATTTAGCTAATTTTATGTTTTTTATTCAAAATGGCTGATCCGATCAAGCTGAATTTTTTTAGAAATGTGTATCAAAATGTAATTCAACTTCACGCAAAAATTCATTTCATTGGAAAATAAAAATATTTTTTTTTCCGCCGTGTTATTCTAATGGGTATTTTTTGAAATTTCTAAAATTCATAAAAAAAAAGTTACCACTCGATAGTGCCACAAAACTATACAGATCTAAGTTAGATGAGGAACCATATTGAAAAAAAGTTTGAAGTTGATAGCTGTAGCCGTTTGACCTGTGGAGAACCCACAGAAAAACGTAAAAAATAAATGAAAAAAATAAAAACGAACACCAATTTTTTTCAGTAAGTCAAATTGAATCCTCGCTAAAACTCGTCTAATTAGTTTCAGCAAAGGTTTTTGTTCGGAAAAATATGAATAGAGCGTATTCCGGTCATGAACACGCAGCATGGAGTGACATTGGAAAAAGACTGCTGGATCCTCAATTTCGTGCAAGAGGAGACCATGCGTCCAAAATAAGAGCAAGAGAGGCAAGGAAGGACGTAAAAAACAATAAATATATATATATATATATAGGCCTATATATATATATATATATATATATATATATATATATATATATATATATATATATATATATATATATATATATATATATATATATATATATATATATATATATATATATATATATATATATATATATATATATATATATATATATATATATATATATATATATATATATATATATATATATATATATATATATATATTGTTTTTTTTTATATAGAACATTTGCCACCTGTACGCAGTTACAAATTGCAGATTGAAATAAATGAATGAATGAGATGTTAGTTTGGTCTGGTTAGTTGGTTCAGGTTAGTGTGGATGGGTTAGGATCAATAAATTGGATAGATTGGGATGATTACGGTTAATTCTGAAGCGCGCAACAACAAAAACATCAACAACAACCTCGCATGTTGCGACATACACGGATGGATCTGAATCTCCAATCAAGATATTTCATGTGACAACAATGTGGATGACCCATTAATAAGCCACACCCATCAGTTGCTGGTAATTACACTCAAGTTGACGTGATAATTTCACGTTCCTATACTTGAACGTAACAATGGGTTTTGAGCTGACCACACAGTCGGTCATCGAACTCGGTACGTCAACAGCAATGCCACTCGATGACCACAGTGACGTCAAACATTTGCTGCCACAACCAACCAATCTGTGCTGTTCGCATCAAGCTCCATTGTCAGACCATTGGCATTGTCATCATACTAGGAAAACGCCATATATGCGTTGTAAGACGAGCGGATAGTAATAGTATGGGTAAAAATGGGTAAAAACTGCTTCGAGTGGTACCAATGCAGCACATTTTATGATTTTTTTTCAAAATGGCTGACCCGATCAAGCTGAAAATTTTTAGAAATGTGTATCAAAATGTAATTTAACTTAACGCAAAATTTCATTTTTTTGGAAAATAAAAATATTTTCTTTTTTTTCCGCCATGTTATTCTAATGGGTATTTTTGAGATTTGTAAAATTCATAAAAAAAAACATTACCACCCGATAATGCCACAAAACTATACAGATCTAAGTTAGATGAGGAACCATATTGAAAAAAAGTTCGAAGTTGATGGCTGTAGCCGTTTGACCTGTGGAGAACCGACAAAAAAACATAACGAACACCAATTTTTTTCAGTATGTCAAAAAAAAAAGAAAAAAACATAAAAACGAACACCATTTTTTTTCACTACCTGTCAAATCGAATCCTCGCTAAAGCTCGTCTAACAAACACTTCTTCACACTGTACACATTGTAGACAAACCAGCGAATAGTTCATTTATTTATTAGACGAGCTTAAGCGATGATTCAATTTGACATACTGAAAAAAATTGGTGTTCGTTTTTTTTTTTTTTTTTTTTCGGTTCTCCTTAGGTCAAACGGCCACAGCTATCAACTTCCAACTTTTTTTTCAATATGGTTCCTCATCTAACTTAGATCTGTATAGTTCTGAGGCATTATCGGGCGGTAACCTTTTTTTTTATGAATTTGAGAAATTTCAAAAATACCCATTAGAATAACATAGCGGAAAGAAAAAGAAAATATTTTTATTTTCCCAAAAAATGAAATTTTGCGTGAAGTTGAATTACATTTTGATACACATTTCTAAAAAATTTCAGCTTGATCGGGTCAGCCATTTTGAAGAAAAAACATAAAATGTGCTAAATTGGTACCACTCGAAGCAGTTCTTACCCATTTTCACCCATACTATTACTATTCGCTCGTCTAACAACGTATATAGGCCTATGGCGTTTTCCTAGTATTTATATTGGGCGTAAGGGGATGCGTCCACGGTGCTTACACAAATCGAGAAATTTAGCTTCACTATTTATTTCCATTCTCAAAAACCAGTGTAATTGAATGAAAAGTTCACATCTCCAAGATAATTTTATGCTCTTTAATTAGAATTAAATTTTATTTTTGTGAATTCCATCAGTTTTGAGATAATACCTCAATGAATTTCATCACATTCTTTTTATTCGATGACCTATTATCTTGAAACTGATCGAATCCATAGATATATAGGATGTCATATTAATCAAAGAGCATGAAATTATTTTGGGGACGTGGAATTTTTATTCAATTACACACTGGTTTTTGAACATTGAAAATTTAGTGAAGGTGAATTTCTCTATTTTTGTAACACCCAACTCAAAAATATTAAAAATCACACAAGTCAACAATAATATAAAAATGTGAGTACCACACCGTGCAAGAACCCATAGACAATAGGTTATAAAAGATGACAGGTCATTTTTTTACGGTAGGTATTTTTGGGTATTTTTGTATTTATTTGTATTGGGTTCAACGATTGAATGAGGCTTGATGAGTTGAATGGGATGAATGGGTTTTTGGATAGTGAGAAGGTGTCGGTCGAGGCCTGTTTTTAAGTAACCATTCCGGTATTGACCTGAACGACAGAAGGAAACCACGAGAAACCTCTGTTAGGATGGTCGACCATCGCGTGAATCGAACCCCGGTCTCCAGACAAGAGTATAACGTACTTTGTTGTCTTCTAGTACAGTTGCTAAGTGTGAACTATGAAGGCTTGAACCACCCGTGCGTTATTGGTGTGGGGCAGGGGGGACGGTCGATTGAAACCTTCATATCTCGTGGATACCATTGTATGGAGCCTTCATGGTCATTTGATCAGTATAATATATAATCGAAAGAAGCAAAAAACTGAGCTGTTTTTATTAGCACAAATAATAGGTATAAGATATAATTAACAATGATTACCGCGTCTCATGGTTAGCAATGCGAGAGAGAGAGAGAGAGAGAGAGAGAGAGAGAGAGAGAGAGAGAGAGAGAGAGAGCGCGAGAGAGAGAGAGAGCTATTGTTTCAATGGTTTGAACAGATTCTAGTTTCTGGATATAGCTTATTTTTGTCTGTGATATAGCCTGAAGTGGTTTCAAATGATTGGAGTAAACTGCACAGGCCTAATGTTGGTTTCCTTTTCTTCAGCGTTGAATAGCAGAGTGCTAATTCTTTGTCAAGGCCGAGATTATTCCCTATTATTATTATTATTATTATTATTTTTTTTTTCATTTTTTTTTACATTGGGTTTAAGGACGCACTGTTATGATAACTGAGATCTAATGGCGTCGGATGGATGATTAATGAGATGATGGGATGATGAGATGAAGGTTCTTGGGTAATGGGAAGGATAGTGGGAAGATAACGGTCATGGCCGACTTATTGTAGGAACCATCCCGGCATTAGCCTGGACTACAGAGGGAAACCATGAAAAACCTCTGTAAAGATGGTCGGCGGCGGGGATCGAACTGGATTCGGAATTCCCCTCGCCTCCCGGATCACATGAAGCGAGCGTGCTAACCACTGCGCTGCATGTGCCGGTCCTGTTATTCCCTGTTATCCCTATTGACATGGGTATGCTGTAACCCAAGCATATACGTTGTTGTTGTTGTTGTTGTTGTTATTATTGTAGTGCGCCGTAAATTAACACAAATCAACCTAATCTAACTTTTTAACCCTATCATTTTTATTCATCTATTCTATTTAATTATTATTCAATTATTTAATTATTATTACTATTTTGTATTATCATCTTATATTTAGCCTTATCTTATATTCAACTTATATTTATTTGACGAAACCCAATTTTACCAATAGCCTATGTACTAATCTACGATGAATAAAGAATACAATTCAATACAACCTAACCAAACCTAATTAATTAAATTTAAATTAGAACCATCCTGATCGAAGGCTTGCAGTTATGTCCACTGGAAATAAAATCATTTCTCTGCCAGTCAACTTTGTCATACCGGTATATTTATATTTTTTACCAACTTTGAAATTTGATCTCAATTGAAGCAAAGTATTAGTTTAGGATTGTTTGAACGGAGCACCACAAGGGCGATCTTACCAGCCCAATGAATAATTAATAATAAGATACCTCATTCAACAACAAACAAAAAATGGAGAGTACAACAATGTATAAAGGGTCATGTTTCACAGCTCTGAGAGATTCTGCAACAGACATAACATGGGTGACGTCACAACTCACAGCCATACGTATCTATTGGAACGTTAGCGATAATCCAAGGTTTTGTATACATTGGCGGTCACATAGAATGGTATTGTCCATGGGAGTCGATTTAGCGGAATATCAGTTTTTTGGCGATAACTTTTAAACGGTATGAGGTATCAAAATTCTAATTAGAAGGAAACACAGATAATTTCAATACCTCCAAGATGATACTGATAATTATTGGTCTCCTACCGCCTAATTGTCACGCGTTACGGTTAGAAAATGTGTTTCGTAATAGGTATAAGCGTGACAATTGGGCGATATGAGTTGAATAATTATTTCTTATAGTGTTTTGAAGGTTTTAAAAATATCTGTGTTTCCTTTTTATCAGAATTTCGATATCTCATATCATTCAAAATTTATCACCAACAAACTGATATTCCGCTAAATCGTTCTTAAACCATTTTATGTGACGACAAGTGTACCTACAAGTTGTATATAACTATCAGAAGTAAAAACACACGAGTTAAATATCAAGTATAATCAAGTGTAATTAGAAGATGTAGACGATAATTACGAGAAACATAACCCCACTTTTTCATCGTTCGTGTTCTCTTCTGTTAACTCCCTTTCCTTAGATATCATATTATATAATTAAGTATGTATATATATATATATATATATATATATATATATTTCTCCACGAGAGAAGCTCCGAGCGACCGTCTCCACTAGCCCACGTGTTGTTCACCCCTTCATCGGCAATCCTTGACCTACGTGACTTTCTCCTCCAATCAGCGCTCGTCTCTCAGTCACGTGCCTTAAACAGCTGTGACGTCAAGAGACAAATAAATTGACACGTTTGATTGTTGTCAATTGTTCAATCAATGAGATTGGATTGATGGCATAACGACTGCCCCAGATCTAATAATAGAATGACAACTGTTTGATAAAAGAATTCGGCGGCCAATTATTATAGGCCCATTTCAGTTGCAATTGTTATAAAGATGATTGATGCATAATATGCCCATCATAATAAATCAATGTTGATAAAATTGCATATATTATGGTTTATTATTTGATATCATAAATAATATATTCAGTATTGATATATATATATATAATTATATATAATATATTATATATATATAATATATATATATATTAATATATATATATATATATATATAATCATACTGATATATATATATATATATATATATACTTAACTTATATATATAATATATTATATATATATATATTTGACTACTGATCAATCGTAATTAGTTTTGTTGTGGTCATGGAAAGATACGTCTCGGTCCAGACAAACTGTATATAAATATTTATATATATATATATATATATTGTTATATTAGTAAGATGGTTTAGCGACTTGTCAGTGTGAGTAGCGCATGTCTCAGATCAATATGTTTAAATATAAATTATATAAATATATATATATATATATATATATATATATATTCAATATTTATATTATTATTCAATCGGATCTTCTGCTATCTGTCTGTAGCCTTCAATGAAAAAAACAACAATACATAATAAATAAAAAAACTCTTTATTACCGTGTTATTATTGTTCTGGTTGTTTGTGTTTGCAGGTAGCCGGCAGCAAGCATGGCGTACGACGACGTGTTGAAACATCTGGGCGAGTTCGGGCCGTATCAGAAGCGGGTGTATTTACTGCTGTGCCTACCTGCCATCTCATGCGCGCTTCACAAACTGGCCGGCGTGTTCCTGCAGGCCAAGTCGGACCACAGGTACGCCCAAGTCACGCCATGTCCATTTTAAAGTCGTTTCAAGTCAAAATATCAGGTTGTACATCCCATCAGTAATGTTGATAAACTCTTTGACGGTGCGTGACGATGATTGTGACAGAGTACTATGCTACATCGATTCTAAAGACGTTTCGTGTGAAATTTTTTTGTTTGTACATCACTTCAGTTTCTTTGACGGCTTGTGACGATAAGTATGATGGAGAATCAATTTTAAAGACGTTTTCATGTCAAAAAATCAGGTTGTACATCCTGTCAGTAACCGTTGTTAATATCTCTAATCTTTAATATTGATTAAGATTAATGTATGAGCATCAGACTGTTCAATTTATTATTAAGACTATCGCTAAATTATAGATGGGACATTTACCACCGAATACTCATGTATTGTTGTTCATTGTATTGTACTGTATTCTAAGTTAAATAAAGATTTATTCATTCATCTTTGATGGCTTGTGATGTTGAGTGTGACCTACATCGATTTTAAAGACGTTTCAAGTGAAAAAATTGTGTTGTATACCCTGTCAGTACACCCTGTAACCCTGAAGAAGTAGTACAGTACAGTTAGTCGTTTTTTTCAAGTCAGTTGGTTTTTAGTACTGTTATCGACAGTAACTTGTGTTATCGACAGTAACTTGTAATTCAGTGACCAATTGCCGCTAGATGGCGCTGTAGGCCTTCTAACCGGAAACAGTGTGAACAGGGTAGTTTTTCAAGTGTTTCTTTTATTTTAAATACAATCTATTAAAACCTAAGACGTTTTCAACTCTTTTAACGTGATCCTGTACGCCTGTACGAGCCTGTAAAAGTATAGTTAACAGTACATTTGACCAATCTCCGTTTTTAACAATTTGAAGGCACGTGACAATGAGTGTGACGGAGAACTTTTTTTTAATGCAGCTTTTCAACAAACCCACCAACAGATAGGTTATACGGGGGTACGAATGAGCACGTGATAATGATACGATGAAGTGATGATGGGTGAAAGGACGTTTACAAAAACCCATGCCTTATGCGGGACTCGAACCCACGCCAAACGGTGAGGCTGGGGATTGGCTGGGCAGTACTACGCTACACCAATTTTTAAGACGTTTCATGTCAAAAAATTAGTTTGTACATTCCATCAATAACCGTTGTTAACCTCTCGCACTCGTGATCGGCTTAGATGCTCGCTGCCGTTCGATGCCGCCAACGCCAGCTACCAGCTACCGAGTGAAGTAATCAACATGAGCGTGCCGTGGGACAGCATCACTAGCAGTTGGTCCAGCTGTAAGATGCTCGATGCCAACTTCACGCAGGACTACTGGCAGAGGGGGGTGCCGGCCAATCACAGCGTTGCGTGCGACAAGTGGGTGTACGACTTGACCAAGTACAGCGAGACCGCCACCATAGAGGTGAGAGGAGATGACGACAACTTGCGGGCACGGTATAGAGAGAACCAAGTAGCGTAAATCCCATGCGTATGCAATAGAACTACTTCATAAATTGTGTTTTTATTCATTTTTTTTTAATGCTGCTCAACGACCCCACCAACAGCTAGGTTATACGGGGGTACGAATTAGCGGGTGATAGTGAAACGATGAAGAGATGATAGATGCAAGGACATTTACAAAAACTCATGACTTATGCAGGACTCGTAACCATGCCCAACCTGACTTCAGTTACTACCGCTAGCGATAATTGACTGCGCCACAGGAGCGGCCTTTAAATTGTGTTTCACAGTTAAAAATTGTGTTTTTTCAGCTGTATTTTAACTGTCAAATTTTGTGACATGTGTTGTACAGATTTTGCTTTTACCGTTCAGAAGGTATCTCTGATTCCTCCTCCATATTATAACTTTGTTATCTAATTCAGTTCAAAAGCTATCACCAAAAAGGGAGCGGGGGGGGGGGGAAAATGTCTTGATATGGCCTTGCCAATCGACTATGGTCTCTGTTAGCAGCCGCTACAACTGAGAGAATAGGATTCGTGCAGCCACCACAAGAAAACTTAATCGATATATAAAAATGAGATATTTCACAAATACACTCGTTATTGGTTGTTTTTAATAATTATAATGATTGAAAATGAATATATTTGAAATATAATAATGTATCTTGTGCACTTGAACGGAAGGAACAGTGAAAATACGGGTATGTTTTATGTGTATTTCATCCTTTTTCTGTCAGATGGTTGGTGGTTCTGTTAACCATACAGGCTCGTGAACAAGCAATGTTTCCATGCGAATCCGCCTAAAAGTATTATTTTTTCATGCAACAAGATTACCTGTAATTTGAATTTATGAATTTGTTTTGTCAAGTTGACCCAAAAGAATGCAATAAAACGCAATATCATTTGGATCACAAAATCAAAAGAGCCGCTATTAGTGTGTAACATGCTCAGCTGATTTTAGTGTTGTCATGTTGAAAATTATTCAGTGCACCAAAGTGATACCAGGATGCGCCACGGTAGAAATCCTATTCTCTCAGTGAGTCGACTGTAATCTGCTTGTTGACGTTTGTCTAGTTTGACTTGGTGTGCAGCAACAGCTGGCTCCGAGCAATGGCCGACTCGTCCTTCATGTTCGGCGTTCTCCTCGGCTCCATCCTGTTCGGAGCTCTCTCAGACAGGTAACGGACCCTTTTTACTGACATTTGTCACATGTCACATGAGAGAAATCTGGGTGAGATTCCAATAATTCTACTGAAAATGACTGTTTGGTATTTCTGAATTACCTCTCTCTCTCTCTCTCTCTTCTTCACCTTGTTCTCCCTTTCTTTTTCACCTTGTTCTCCATCTCTATGTCTCTCTCTCTCTCTTTTTTACCTATATTCTCCCTCTCTTTCTTCTCCTTTTTTTACCTTACTCTCCCATCCTTTGTCTCTCTCTTTTTTACCTATGTTCTCCCTCTATTTGTCTCTCTCTCTTCTTTACCTTATTCTCCCATCCTTTGTCTCTCTCTTTTTCACCTTGTTCTCCCTCTCTTACTCTCTCTCTCTCTCTTTGTCTCTCTTCTTCACCTTATTCTCCCTCTTTTTGTCTCTTATCTTTTTCACCATGTTCTCCCTCTCTTTTTTTCTCTCTCTCTTTTTCACCTTTTTCTCCCTGTCTTCTCTCTCTCTTTCTCTCTCTCTCTCTCTCTCTCTCTCTCTCTCTCTCTCTCTCTCTCTCTCTCTCTCTCTCTCTCTCTCTCTCTCTCTCTCTCTCTCTCTCTCTCTCTCTCTCTCTCTCCTCTCTCTCTCTCTCTCTCTCTCTCTCTCTCTCTCTCTCTCTCTCTCTCTCTCTCTCCTCTCTCTCCTCTCTCTCTCTCTCTCTCTCTCTCTCTCTCTCTCTCTCTCTCTCTCTCTCTCTCTCGATACGCCGAGCAGAGTGGACGTGTTTCGGATCGTGCTCCTGACTCACCGTGTTAATAGTACAGTCTACAGACCGTCTAATATATTGACCAATATACGAACATTTTTTCAAAGTTTTTGTGTTTCCGTGTTCATAATATGTAGTTTTTTAGACCGAAAATGACAAATCGGTTGGGGACCGACAACTACGGAAGGCCTGGACAGTCCAGTGGCGGACTGTCGTACAGACCTGACAAGAAGAATGCTGTTGTGTTAGACAGCATCTCGAACTTAGCAATCAAAGACTATATTTACGCAATTGCCGATCTAGTGAATGGTGTTAACGTGAGCCATGCATCTCGTATCAGTGGTGGACGCGTATGTATCTATCTAAAGAACCAAGAAACTGCAAACATGATTGTCGATGACGGTGGTATATCGGTTAATGGTATTTTTGTTCCGGCAAGGCGATACATAACAGGCGCCACAAAGATTGTGCTATCCAATGTGTTACCTGACATTGATAATGAAACATTGAAAGCTAGTCTTTCAAAACTTGGAAAATTAACCAGTGAGATTAAAGACACAAACATTGGCTGTGAAAGAGCTGACCTCAAACATATTAAATCGTTTAGGAGAATAGTATACATGATCATCGACAATGTGAGTAACATTCCTCCTCTAATAGACATAGTAGTGGATGACTCACCGTGGACTATATTTTTGACCCTTGATGACGCAAAATGTTACAAATGCAAATCTACTACCCACATGGCTCGTCAATGTCCCATGAACTTGTCAGACATATCAGCAGCCCCTCCTTCGTCCTCAAATGTGTCAAAACGTTTGAATTTCACACTGGCTGACGTTGTAGCAAATCGTCCTCCGGTTTTGCGTCCCCCTGTCTCGTTTCCTCTTCCACCCTCTTCAGCAACCAACACCAGTAACACTGTGCTTAAGCTATTGCCGAAACACACAAACCGAATACCAAATCCAGTAATTATATCCATCACTGAAAACGACGACACCGCAATACCAGCCAACCCCAACAGCACAGTCGAAGAAGAAGAAGAAGGTATGATCGTCTCGGAAGGAGGCAGTCTTAGTGGAGCTGAGGACGACCACATTAAGCCTGGTCAAGACTGCCCCACGCAAGAACTACTGGAACGAAGAAGGAAGGGCGCAGATGTCTTCGTTTCTGACGATCTCCCTCTAACTGCCAACTTTTCATCAGCAAAGAGGAAGAAAGACGACTCTGGGAGCAATGCGACTGACATGTCAACAACAAAGGTAACCAAACTCGTTTCAGAGGATAGTCAATCCTCCGATGCGGACGACATAAGTGTATACTCAGTTTCTGAAAACTCGACCTACTCTGTATCTAAATTGGAAAATATAAAAATAAAAGATGACAAGTCAGTCAAGGCAATGGTGTTCAAACTAGACTCAAATAACTTAGCATATCCCATTTCAGCCACAAAACTACAAGATTTTCTCTCCCAGAGTAAAGGTCTGAAGTGTCCCACACCATTAGCTTTAGAATTTACAGACAATTTATCTGGACTTGTCATAATGCTGAAAGACTGTATTAGTTTCGCCCACAATTATAACTTGGGGCGACGTCTAAATCGCCTAATAACAGCAATTGGAGGTGTGTCACATTAATGTACATTAAGCTTACACACAAAGGGGCTCGTTACGTTTGTCTATACCAATGTACCTGGTCTGGCATTATGCTAGAACTTAAAATCCACATTATGTTTTTTGGTGACCTTAGGCGACTTCTAAATCGCATAATAACATTTATCGAAGGTATATCACACTAATGTCTATATTAACTTTAAACGTAAGAGGTCTAGTTAGTGATGCTAAACAAGGAATGTTATCAGTGTATTTTAGACGGACTAAATCAAATATTTACTATCTGCAAGAGACAAACCTGTGTGACCTTCCTAAATCATATGATCTGGTCAATTACAGTTTCTACGTTAATCCCCCAACACAACCTAATTCTGGAACTGCAATTGTAATGAAAAACGATACGCTTTATAACCCTGAAAGTCCTATAATTTTACCAATCAACACTATTTTGTTTCCCGGCTATGCCCAGGTAGTTACACACAGTTTAAACAACAAAACGTGCCACTACATAAACATATACATGCCAAGGAACGACATGCAAGCTACAAGAACGATTGATGCAATAAGGATATATATGGAATCTATTGACGTTCAAGATCACGTTGTAATTGGTGGTGACTGGAATGTTACCCTGTCACCCAAAGATCGTGCCAATTGCATCGAAACAAGAACAATCCTTGCACAATCATTACACATAATTCTGGCCACACATAACCTTGTCGATACCTGGGATAAAATACACCCAAACGAGTACGGTCTTACGTACACAGGTGTACACACCAACGTTCCTCGAGCAAGGCTAGACCGTATATATGTATCACATTCCTTAATTAACCATTTAATAACCTGCAACCACCATCCCTCCTTCTCTGACCACGTAGGCGTAAGCATACACATCAGAATTGTAAATAAACAAATACAATGATCAGCGTACTGGCGACTAAATAATAACATTCTGAAAATTAAAACATATCAAACCATTATTAAAAATATTATCCAATACTACACGTCGATTCTGCTCACATACGAGACCCCCAACTGTTGCTGGGACGATTTCAAGACGGAAGTCAGGCTTGCTTCCCAAAGATTCATGGCTAGGAGAAAACCCGAAAAATTCATTGATCTTGATGAACTCGAGACGATTGACAAATATCTTCAATCTAAAGGCGTATTAACGGTTAACGAAAATGTGATGTTAAAGATAATTGAAGGTGACATAAGGAAGCGCTATAATGATATAGCTCAAACTATCCGTAGTAAGAATACTGCACTAACCACCTTCACCGGGAACACATCTTCTTCGGCATTTATAAAAATGTACGTAGAACGGATTAAGAGCATCAGAGTAACTCAATTAAGAATAATCGGAGATATAACCAGAGATGAAAAGAAAATAGGTGATGAAATGACACGTTATTTTTCACGTCATTATTCTTCCAAGCCAAGAACAGCAGCCGCCCACAACCTATACGAAGATTTGCCAACATTATCAGACACAGAGAAAGAAAGAAACGAATCTTTGCTCACTGCCAGTGAACTCACAATGGCGTTGGGGCAACTAAATAAAGGAAGAACCCCTGGACATGATGGCTTAACCTGTGAGTTCTATCTTTTTTTCTGGACTTCATTGTGTCCCCTATTTACTGAAGTAGTTAGGTACAGTCTCGAATCCAACTCGTTGCCAAAATCCATGGAAAAATCAGTCCTTGTTATGGTACCGAAGAAAGGTGATCCTCTTGAAATAAGGAACTGGCGCCCTATCTCACTCCTTACAGCAGATTACAAAATAATCGCCAGAGCTATAACCAACAGATTGTCGAGACTTCTTCCTGAATTAATAAATGAAGACCAGACGTATTGTGTACCTGGACGGACTATATATACGAATTTACATATTATACGGGACGCAATTCAGTATGGAAACGCAGAGAACATTCCTTTAGCGAATTGTCACCCTTGACCAGGAGTCTGCCTTTGACAGTATTGAGCATACCTACCTCTTCTCCACTCTACTGGCTTTTAACTTCGGCCCTTTATTCGTCTCCTACATAAAAACCTTATATCCCAACGCAAGATGCCTAATTAAATATAGCTCTACACTATCAGCACCATTTCCTTTTGCTAGAGGAGTACGACAAGGTGACCCTCTCTCTGGTCCTCTTTTTACACTCTGTATTGAACCTTTGTTGCGATGTATCACACCTTGCTTTGGCTCTCATACCATCTATTACCCGACCTATAGTGGTCTCAGCATACGAGACGATGTAACCTTTTTTTAACTGAAAACGAAGCCTTTGAAGTAATTCACACGACTTTCATGAAGTATGGTTGTCCATCAGGAGCCCAACTTAGCATACAAAAATCAGCTGGGCTTTGGGTAGGGAAGTGGAAGTACCGAAGCGACAACCCCATGCAATGTAAATGGAGTTCAGAAGGAGGTAATTTTTTGGGCGTGCAATTAGGCAATACTCACCAATGGCTGAACCGTAACTGGACGCATCTAGAAACCCAAATAAAAGTTGGCTTGGCCAAATGGAAAAGATGGTTACACTACACCTCATACTGGGGTCGCCGAGTTTTAATTAATCAACTTTCTGGATCAAAACTAGTCCATGTTATGACCATACTCCAGCCTCCTAAAACCTTTATTGAAACGGTAATGAAGTTGTACACCAACTTCATATGGAACGGAAACCATTGGTTACACCCGAATTTCATATACGGACACCCAAGTCTGGGTGGACAAGGGGTACACCACTTACCTAGTAGAATCATGCTGTTAAGACTCCTATACATCAAAAATACATAGACAGAACAGCAACCGAACACATCACATTTTTTATTGAATACAACTTGGGCAAATACAGTATAACAAAACCCAAACCCATTACGATTTTCACATACGATAAGCTCGACCCGCACTTGGTTCGTCGTTTAGATCCGTTTTACGAATCTACTCTAGAAGGATGGTCCAAACTTAACGTGCGCCCCAGTAACGCACCTGCCGATATCAGTGATATACGCTCGCTTTCATTACAGAACTGTTGTATTTTCAATAATACGCCATATGAAAATCTTTTTGAATTCGAATGGAGCAAGCTACAATATACTCTTCTAGGAGACTTAATAAATGATCATGGAAACATTAAAACCATTGATGAAAAAAACTGTTCAGGTCTGTCAATCCCCAAGGTAAGAAGATTAACTCGAATATTGATCACAGCAGCAAACCACTTCAGAGAAGTATTTCCAATGAGAGATGATCAACAACTGTCGTACCAATTCACACATACCGATGGTAACGTTCATCTTTTTCCCTCAACAAGGAAAACAATTTATGACCTCTGCGTAACACTTTACCTACCAGGATTGAAATTAACAGGACGAAGCACATGGATAGACGATAAGGTCCATTGGTTGTCGATATACAGTCATCCCAATGATGGGGGGGACAGCGACGTATCTTGGCGCCTCCTTCATGATCGTTTGGTCACCCCTGTACGACTCCATACATGGGGAGTTCGTACATCACCTTTATGCCCATGGTGTAACACTGCCGGGACAGCGATACACATGCTATTTGAGTGTGCTAAAACTGAAGAAATCTGGACTTTTATCAGGATCTTACACAGAAAGATCCATAACAAATCATCAATCACTGGTCTCCGGCCCACCTCTGTGCTAATTACAGGACTTTCAGTATCCTCAAAAAATCCTGCTGCTGTATTATCCAATTATCTCTTAACTTTAGCCAAAAGTACAATATACAGAACCTACTCTCATTTTTTACGTCATGGTACCCAAATTCCTAACTACCACTCGTTCCTTTGTTGCCGTCTTCGATACCGAATACGGCTGGAATTCAACAAATTCAAGTTCAAAAATAGCAGATCACTAGAAACCGAATGGTGGATGTATAAAAATGTTCTTTGTTTGATTAAAAACAACAGTCTTGGTTTTAGATTCTAACTTGTTTTCGTTTGTCTTTTCGTTGATGATAACTTAACGCTTATCAACACAAGAATATATATTTTCAGGCCCATCAATAAGTTTTCATTTCTTCTGTACAATATAGGCCTGATATTGATCTGTATGTAATATTTTTCAAAAACTCATTATCGGAAAAGGTAATTTATTTAGTAAGGAAACATACAAAATGAGATTATTATTGTAAGTTAATGTGTTCGTTATATTATTACATATCTATGATTTAATTTCTCTGTTCAATATAATATACTATTCATAATGCAATATTGTATAGAAAACTCATTATCTGAACAATGTAGTTATCAAGTAAGGTACAACAAGTCGTTAGTGAAATAAGTTTCATTAGTTATATCTGAGTATAATTGATTGCATATGTACACCTTGTGAATTGTGTTTACAAAAACTGATCGAAATAAACAAACAAAACAAAACTCTCTCTCTCTCTCTCTCTCTCTCTCTCTCTCTCTCTCTCTCTCTCTCTCTCTCTCTCTCTCTCTCTCTCTCTCTCTCTCTCTCTCTCTCCGTTTTCCACCTTGTTCCTCCTTTCTCTCTTTCACCTTGTTATCCCTGCCTTTACTCTCTCTGTTTGTCACCGATTGCGTCGTTACAGATACGGGCGTCGTCGCATCTTCTTCATCTCGCTGGTTCTTCAGGTGGTGGTTGGCCTGCTAGCCGCGGCCGCTCCGGAATACTACAGCTTCATGGTCGCGCGCGTCGTCATCGGCGCCACCACATCGGGCGTGTTTCTGGTGGCCTACGTCATAGGTACGTCTAGTCAGCGGTGTAGTCGTGAGAAATTAAGTGCCCGGGCGGTGACATCACGACGTCTGCTCCGGCAGTGGTGCTGTCGTAAAAATAACGTTAGGTACACCCCACAATTTTGCATAAAGATCGATATGTAATTTAAATAGCAGTCAATGCGATTTCTAATTGGTGGTGGAATGCTGTAAAAGTTCAAGTTCGAATTCGTAAAATCGTAATTTTGTTCAAAAATACACTATAACAATACAATCAGTATCCACAGCCTACTACAAGTCACGACACGTCGACCTTGACCTCACGTGGCTGCCTGGTGACACGTGATCACGTGATCAAATCCCAAACAGGGAATATTATACACTCGGGATAGACTGTAAAATAGTCGATCTCATTCGGAATTTGGACGGGGAAGTATGGACATTGCGACCGTGTCGGAATAGGATTATGAGTGATCTAAATACATGAACTTTCAAATGAACGTTTTATTCCGTTAAGATCACCAAAAAAATACAAAGGGGAAAAAGAGGAGAAATCATTCATTGAACGCGTTCATTGAAGAGTTCACAAAATACGAACGCATTCATTTTAAAAGTTCATTACCCTACACTGGGTACGAGATGAGGGGTTTACAACTCGCAAATTTGGTGTACACCTGATTTCAGAGAATTTCAAGGGGATTTCAATGGGATTTCAGGAGATTTCAAGAGATTTCAGGGGATTTCAAGAAATTTCAAGGGGAATTCAAGAGATTTCAAGGGGATTTTAAGAGATTTCAAGAGATTTCAGGGGATTTCAAGAGATTTCAAGGGGATTTCAAGGGGATTTCAAGAGATTTCAAGAGATTTCAAGAGATTTCAAGAGATTTCAAGGGGATTTCAAGAGATTTCAAGAGATTTCAAGAGATCTCAAGAGATTTCAAGGGGATTTCAAGAGATTTCAAGAGATCTCAAGGGGATTTCAAGAGATTTCAAGAGATTTCAAGGGAATTTCAAGAGATTTCAAGAGATTTCAAGAGATTTCAAGAGATTTCAAGGGGATTTCAAGAGATTTCAAGGGGATTTCAAGAGATTTCAAGAGATTTCAAGAGATCTCAAGAGATTTCAAGGGGATTTCAAGAGATTTCAAGAGATCTCAAGGGGATTTCAAGAGATTTCAAGAGATTTCAAGGGGATTTCAAGAGATTTCAAGAGATCTCAAGGGGATTTCAAGAGATTTCAAGGGGATTTCATGGCAAGTGTACACCGGATTTCATGAGTTGTTAACCCTCGGTACGAGATAACTGGACCGGTGTTGTTGTCGTAGCCATGGAGATGGTCGGTCCGAGCAAGAGATTGTTCGCTGGCGTCGTCTGTCAGATGTTCTTCACCCTCGGCTTCATGCTGACCGCGTTGTTTGCGTATCTGATCCCGAACTGGAGGATGCTGCAAGTCGCTCTCAGCCTGCCCGGCGTCGTCTTCCTCTGCTATTGGTGGTGAGTACGCAGTGGTGGAGTCCTAAACTAGGAAAACGCCATATATGCGTTTTTAGACAAGCGAATAGTAATAGTATGGGTAAAAATGGGTAAAAACTGCTTCGAGTGGTACCAATTTAGCACATTCATGATTTTTTTTCAAAATGGCTGACCCGATCAAGCTGAAATTTTTTAGAAATGTGTATCAAAATGTAATTCAACTTCACACAAAATTTCATTTATTTGGGAAATAAAGATATTTTCTTTTTTTTCCGCCATGTTATTCTAATGGCTATTTTTGAAATTTGTAAAATTCATAAAAAAAAACGTTACCACCCGTTAATGCCACAAAACTATACAGATCTAAGTTAGATGAGGAACCATATTGAAAAAAAGTTTGAAGTTGATAGATGTAGCCGTTTGACCTGTGGAGAACCGACAGAAAAACATAACGAACACCAATTTTTTTCAGTATGTCGGAAAAAAAACAACATAAAAACGAACACCATTCTTGTTCAGTATGTCAAATTGAATCCTCGCTAAAGCTCGTCCAATAAAATAACAGATTACCAAAGATCAGCATCCTCCGCCGCCCTGCCTCCGCTTTGATATTGGAAACAGGGCTATGCCCTGCCCCCCCCCCCCCCCCCAAACAGTATCAGGGCGCTGCCCTGGACCGCACTGGCTCCATTGCATGCCTGTGAATACGTCACTTCCTCGAAGGCTTTAAAGAATAGCAGCACGTAGGGTAACAGGAAGAATAAGAAGATGGGAAAGAGTAGTAAATGAAAGTGGGAAATGTGAAACTTCATTGGAAAGTCCATCTGAAATGATAAAAGAGCTTGGATGGCAGTCACTAGAAACAAGGAGAAGGAACGACAGGTTATGCAATTTATGCAGAGCATTTGTTGGTGGAGGAGGATGGGGAGAGTTGAACAGGATGATTAAGTTGGATAAAAGGCCCATTCACAATGCAACGCTAACATGAACGCGTAACACTAACATTAACGCGAGAAATGTTTGCCTTATGGGATGGCGTTGGTCCATTCACAACCAACACTAACAATAAAGCTAACATTAACGTGAACATGAATCCTTGCAAGCTCCAAGCTTCCATGTTAACGTTATTGTCGAAACGTAAGAATCGGCCAATCAGAATCCTTCAATTTCCGAATAACAACGACTAGTAGCGAAGTAAAACGAGTGCCTAGACTCGATCACTTGTAGTCGTGTGAGATGGCAGTGGAATCGGCACGTAAAATCTAGACTTCTGATTGGCTGTTGGTTATTGTTAACGTTGATGTCCTTATCTATTATGAACAGTCAGTTGTTTCATGTTCATGTTAGTGTTTATGTTAGCGTTGCATTGTGAATGGGCCTAGAAGGTATATGAGTGTTCGAAATAGCTAATATGTTCGAAATAGCCACACAATGAAAGTAATGGTTGGCACATCGAGAACGGATGTTGGGAAGTTCTCTTTTCTGGCTAGAGCTGGGAGTCAATGGAATAAGTTGAATGGGAAAGTGTTTGAGGACGAGAAATTGAATGTCAGAGGTTTTAGGAAATGGTTCGAGAATTTAAGTTTAGTCTGAATTATTGCTATTGTTTTTTGTAAATTGTTTCTAACCGATTAATAATCTATATGTGATAGATCTATAAGTTTTCTAATGTAACCTAGTTTTAAGATCTTTGCCACCAATAATTGTATTAACTGCAGAGTAATTCAATTCAGAGTCGAGTTGAACAAGAGAGGAGAGGAGGTGAGGTATTGAGAAAGTCCAACTGAGATGATTAGGGAGCTGGGATGGGTAACGCTGAATGAGAGAAGAAAAATCGATCGATTATGTAACTTCAAAAGGGCACTAGAAGGAGTCGGTGGTTGGGCAGAATTGAGTGAAAAGATTGTGACAGATGCTGGTAGTGTAAGAGCTCACAGAGGACATAAGTTGAAGGTTAAGTTAAGGGGACAAGGTCGAACGTGGGAAAATATTCATTTCTGAGGAGAACGGGCACCGAATGGAATGTTTTGAGTAAAGAAATGCTATTAGAGGGAGAGGAAACAAAATTGAGTGTGAAGGTTCTTAGAAGAAGATTGTTCAAAAGTCATATAGAACAAAAAAGATAATTCACACCCTTCCTCATTTATCTCTCTAACATTTTCATAACATATATAACATTATATATATATATATATATATATATATATTAGAAAAATAGAATAATTGGAAATGTTGTAAGTCCTCGCCACCGTCAACAGACAATTGCGAGTGTAATCATAAATAAATAATAAAAATCGCTTTCGCACCGCTAATTTCGAGCCGCTGTGTTGAGTCTTTTTACTACGACATTTGTAGGCCTACGTATTTAATTGTTAACAATTCACTACCGTAACTACGCTAGTGTTAATGTGCGAGTGAGTGTAATGCCAAGTAATCGTTTTTGTTTTCCAAGTTCTTAGCCCGAGAAAATGATGATTGACATTTTGAAAATATCCATAAGAACAACACTATAAAGAAAATTGAAAACATTTTTATCTGGAAAAGTTTGAATTTTGTAATGTCATAAGGATGATACATGTTTTTGATAAGTTAGATTTAACCTTTAGAGTTTGGAAATTATTACCTCATTCAAGATTTAAATGATTTAAATGTTGAATGAGTTATCATACTTCAATTATTCTTTGGGGTGGTAAGATCGCCCTTGTGGTGCCCCGTTCAAACGATCTCATCTTTCATCCATAGCCTTAATTGGGGAACAATGATTTCTGTATCAAGTTTTGATGATATTGAAAAAAAAAATGTATGAAAATGTGAATGTTAATATTTACATATTTACAAATTTTATTTATTCATCCCGTATAACCTAGCTGTTGGTGGGGTCGTTAAGCAATAACATTTATTTATTCATTATAGATTGTTCATAGAACAGGTGGTAATGGTTACTATACCTAATGAAATTACAATCAAACATACTCGATAAAATTATACTCTATTTTTCTCTTAGCTCTCTTCTTAAATCACCAATCTTTGTTATATTCTTGATATCTTCTTCCAATTCATCCCATGAATGAATGAATTCATTCAATTCATTCAACAATGAACGTTGACGTGAAGACTCCGAGCTGTCCTACTCCTACATATCGCATTCATCTTATCTGCGCTTTTCAATTTTGGTGACACAATTGAAAACAGTCATAGGCGTGCGCAGCCCAAATCATTAGATACGGCCTCTTATTGTGAGGGTATAAACAACATACATAACTACGTCTATAATTATAATGGAAGATGGCATACAATCATGATATAAAGTTCACCATCTGCTTAAACGAATAGTTTATATACATTCAGGGGGGGGGGGGGGGGGGTCTTGCCCCCCAATGTCAGTCCCACAGGGATTTTTTTTGATTTACTTGATTTGGAAACAGTTTCGTAGGATCTAGAAGTAACTCCAGGGCCGGCTCGTGATGTTTTTGCGCCTTAGGCGACATGTGAGTAGATTTTATAAATTCGAGGGCGAAGCTTGAGACGATACGCGATCCTAGTTTGCCGATCGCGATAAGAGAATTGGACACTTATAATACTCGACATCGAAAGTAAAGTTTATTCAACTGTTGTATTTACGAATGACAAATATATAATATTTAAAATTAACAGAAAGTGTAAACATATACAGTATAAAGACCGTACCTAATGCATTAGGTACGTTCCAGGCCTACCCGGCGTACCCTGTGCGCACGCCTATGAAAACAGTCCTGTAAACTCTGGTGTGTTCCAGGTTTATTCCGGAGTCTGCCCGCTGGTTGCTGGCTCAGGGAAGACCGGACGAAGCCAAGGCCCTGCTCGTAACGGTGGCGAAGGAGAACAAGGTCCCGATGAGCAAGGAACTGCTGGATGAGCTACTGGCTAAAGACGAGGACAGTTTGCCGGTAAAGCAGGTGGAGAAAGCGTCTTGCTTCGACTTGTTGAAACATCCGAATCTACGAGCCAAGTCACTCAATATCTTCTTCTGTTGGTATGTGTGTTTTTATTTTCAGACATTTTTATCTACAGAAAAATGTCTATCCATCGTTTTCAAGGGATAATGAAAAATAAAGGATCCATCAAATAAACTAAAATTCAACATATTTTGGAGAGAATAACAATTTTATTGTCAGATGTTCACACAAATGTGATTGACCACAAGAATCCAGCTTGATAATCTATACAAAAAACAATTGAATTACAAAAATTACTTATGTAAAATTATCAACTTATATCTAGGTATAAAAGTCAACGATTTAAAAAAAGAGCGTTATTGAAACAAAAATACAAATGATAATAATAAGTTTGAAGATTAAATAGTTGAAATAAATTTAAAAAATGTTTTGTAACGTTTATGACGAGTTATCATATAGATGATTGTGGAGAATGAAGGGTGAGTCTTTTAAAATTGATGTCACTATGTGATCTAAATTGACGGTGGAAATGGCATATCTTTAAAAAATTAGTAAAAAAAACATGGAATTACACCTCGAGCTCCCAAGAAAAGACCAATAACGTTCCAGTATCGACTATCAAACTTATACTTTTGAGCTAGGTCGGGGATGCATGGCATATGGCATATGGCATATGGGATGCATGGCATAAGTAGAGACATGTAAAAATAGCAATTGCTATAAAAGCGATGAAATCTAAAAGTGCTTTATTACATGTTTTTCTAATATTTCTTCATGTGTCAATGCATTTGCATTCTTATCCTGACAAATTGAAACACCCTTTTTATCTTCTACGAGAATAGTTATCAATATATCAATACTTCAAATATCAAGATAGAATAGTTATCAACAAAGCGCTGTTGGGTTATACCGCATGGCTCGACCTAAAATCTTTGATCGAAACCCCAAAATTCATCGGTCGAAATGATCACGTTGGAAAGGTAAATCTCAAGCGGTACAATTCCAACATTGGCCGGTACTCCATTCTGGGTCGAGCCATACGCTAATCGAATAGCCTTCCACGGGCGCAGATGACGTCTATTTCAACCATGGAACAACTCAACGTCTTACTTTCAACACTCCTAGTATAATTGAATTGAATTTTCTTTTCTTGTCCTTATTTTACTAATTCAATTTTCTATTATCTTTTTTACACTTAGGTTAGTTCATCATTCAACCACCAGAAATGTTAGCTTCTTTAAAAACACTGGTATAAATTTCCCAAGTTGGTAATACATACAATACAATACAATACAAAGATTACCGATAGTCTCGGAACCGAAAGACGAAACAACAGGTTTGGGTTGAATGAAATTACTGAAGGGAGGAGCCAAACCTCCAGCTCCGCCCCCTGTACAGATTGCTCAAGACGTAGAAGTTCAGGACAGTTGGTCCATGGAGTTGTATATATAAAGGTCTATCTCAGTGCCGAGCTGTGTACCAGATCCCATACTTCCGGTTACTTCGAAACGGCGGACATGTTCTTTTTTCAACTGCCAGTTGGAGCTACTCCCTCGTCGGTAATTCAGCAAGGCCTTCTTTATTATCACAAATTATGTAATAATATAGGAGGCAAGGCCTTCTGTATTATTACATTATCTAATATTATAGAAGGCCTGAGTTCAGACACTAAATATGAAACAAGTTTCGTTCGGCCTACACCTGACAACAATCAGCTTGAGCACGTAACATGGCTGCCGTTACTCACTATTACCGGTAGTTGTGATCAAGTGGGCCGAGTTTTTAGCACGGAGTTATACCTCCAGTACAATACAACTCCATGGTTGGTCTTTAGTACAGTTGGTTTTTAGATGAGCGTTAGCGAACATGCCGCCCTCGTTAGCTCAGTCAGCTGAGGCACGCTTCAGACACTGAAGCGAACCGTTGGGCGTGGGTTCGAATCCCGCATAAGGCATGGGTAAAATGAAGTTCATTTTATATGATCAAGTTATGTAGAGTTTTAGGTATTTCTTGCTAGATATCTCGCTCATCACACAATGCACATTCTGCGTTTGCCTAGTACCAGTCAAATGTAGAAAATGTTGCAGTGATAGAGTTACGGCTCCCTAGACTCGTTGGTATCAAATGAAATATATTTTATACTAGGCAAACGCAGGATGTGCGTTGTACGATGAGCGAGATGTCTATATAAAGTATAATCGAAAACTCTACAAACCTTGATCATTTGAAATGAACTTCATCCGATGTCAATGAATCTAGAAAGCCGTGACTTCGACAATGCAACATTTTTCAACTAATATTTCTATCTTTTCGATGAATAAAATACATTTATTATATTATTCTCTCCAAAACGGCTGGTCCGAATATCAAACCAAATTTATATTCATGTATATTATTCTTGTGTTCACATTTGTGGAAAATTTGAATCATATTGAAGAGATTTAATTTTTCAATTTTTTCCGCTCAGCCAAATCTTATGGGGTTTTCAGAAACTTCTAAATGATGTTTCTCAAAAATGGTCCAACCGATTAGACCTCTTTCCTAAGTGACCTCATTCCTAATTGACCTCTTCCCTAACTGAGCTCTTTCCTAACTGACTCCATTCCTAACTGAACTCTTTTGCTATTATATGGATGAGGTGAGTTAGGAATGAGGTCAGTTGGGACGCAATCCAGTTGGTACCTTCTCCTCTCTGGTTGCAGGTTCGTCAACAGCATGACGTATTACGGCCTGTCGTGGAACACTTCCAACCTTGGCGGTAACGACTACCTCAACTTCCTCGTATCGGGAGCCGTAGAAATACCAGCGTACACCTTCCTGCTGTTGACACTCAACAGGTGGGGCCGCAAGTCGATACTCTGCGGCTGCATGCTGGTGGGAGGCATCGCGCTGCTGGCAACGCTGCTGGTACCAGCCAGTAAGTGGTGCACTTATTAGACGAGCTTTAGCGAGGATTCAATTTGATATACTGAAAAAAATTGGTGTTCGATTTTATGTTTTTTTTTTTTTCTTTTCATGTTTTTTTGTCGGTTCTCCACAGGTCAAACGACTACAGCTATGAACTTAAAACTTTTTTTCAATATGCTTCCTCATCTAACTTAGTTCTGTATAGTTTTGTGGCATTATCGGGTGGTAACTTTTTTTTATGAATTTTAGAAATTTCAAAAATACCCATTAGAATAACACAGCGGAAAAAAAAAATCTATTTTCCAAAAGACTGAAATCTAGCATGTAGTTGAATTACATTATGATACACATTTCTGGAAACTTTCAACTTGATCGAGTCAGTCATTTTGAAGAAAAAACATAAAATGTGCTAAATTGGTACCACTCGAAGCAGTTTTTACCCATACTGTTACTATCCGCTCGTCTAACAACGCATATATGGCGTTTTCCTAGTTTAACATATTCAAAGTTGATTCAATTTTTTTTTTTTTTTTTTATGTTGCTCAACGACCCCACCAACAGCTAGGCTATACGGGGGTACGAATGAGCGGATGATAATGAAAGCTCATTCGTACCCCCGTATAACCTAGCCGTTGATGGGGTCGTTAAGCAAACAATAACCCAATAATAAAACAAAACAAAAATGTTAATATATAAGAATAGAAACAACAACAAGTGGGTATGTGCAGGTGTTCCGTGGCTGGTGATCGTGCTCGCGATGATCGGCAAGCTGTCCATCACCGCGTCGTACGGAGCCATCTATGTATTCTCCGCGGAGCAGTTCCCGACGGTGATCCGTAACGTGGGCCTCGGAGCCAGTTCCATGTGCGCGAGGGCCGGCGGTATGATCGCTCCGTTCGTCAACCTACTGGTGAGCCAACGTCTCTCGTTTTTTTTTTTTTTTTTTTTTTCCAAACTCATTTTATTCTTATCTTCAAACACTTCACAAATTTGTATAATCCAATATAATGTTATAAAATAAGGTAAGAAGCCCACATGGAGAAAATTCTCTGTGTGTGGGCTGAAAATTTGAAAATTGTACTGAATATAATATCCAAGATGACATAGAATTTATACATGTTATAGAATAAATGATACACGTTATTAGAGTTACAAGTTACAAGACATTAATTATTAGATTTATAAGTATACAGTTAGATGAGAGTCAATACTCAATTTACTAAATTTAAAACAATTCTCTTTCATGGCTTGAACAATATAAACATTTAATATACATTCTCAGACATTTTCATGTCATATAATGTCCCAGAAATTGTAGATTTAAAGTTAAAAATCGTTTAACGTTAAAAACGTTATAAATGATTTTAGAGATTTGCCAGCTGCTTTATCCATACCGTTATAAACGTACTTTCATGCTTCAAAGAGAATATTTTTTCATTTAATAACATCGAAACTTGATACAAAATCATTGTTCCCCAATTAAGGCTGAGGATGAAAGTAGGATCGTTTGGACGGGGCACCACAAGGGTGATCTTCCCACCCTATTTTATTATTATTTTATAAAGCATATAAAGCAATGAACTTTGACACCAGGTCTAAGCTGTCTGTGACCACACTTCTTCGCCGCAGATAAAATTGTTCAGTTGCCAAAAGTCCGGAACACATAAATATAAACCGTTTTTGCGATATATCCGGACCAAGAGACCAAATGTATCCGGATCAAGAGAATATAGTGCAATATCCAGGATTATAGATTGATACAGTAAACCCTCGTTGATTCTAACTCGTTTAATCCGATATTTGAGGTATTCCGAACCTGAAATCGCATTACCTGCATCGCAAACCTGAAAAGGCATTTCAATATTGATTGAAATGGTTAATCCAAATTCGGGCTAAACTTGGAATTCAAACTAATATTTCGTCCCTTCAATTGATTTAACACTGATTTCGGATTGGATAATTCAAAATAATTTGAGTAAATTCCCAAAAGGTATCATTGATTTCCCAATTTCCATCCTTTTTATTTGACGCATAAGAGCGGAAGCAATGAGTGGAAGCATGCTCAGCTGTTCCATGCTTTGTGTATCGATTGCGAGTTGCGACGAATACAGTCGACCTTGACGAAGCATGAGCTCGGAATACTCGTTGGTCAGCCAAGGGCCAATAGAAACGGGCAATATGAGGATCGCGCGTCACGGAGATAGCCGAGTACACACGATCAGCGAGGCCCTTAGCAATGGATCTATAGTGGCGTTCCAGAATTAGGCGCTTCGCTAGCGCCAGATTAGCATTGTCGGAATGGCGTTCCAATTTCTAGCGGCTAATTCAAATTATTTACTCATTATGTTTAAATATTCAAACTCCCCATTATTTAATTGTTCTGCAGTACTAGCAGTGGAGTGTCGTCAGGAAGTGTCGTCACTCTGAGAATAGCCATGACATAAAAGATATCTCGGTAGCTCACTGGGAGAGCAGCGGACCGGCAATCTGAAGGTCCCGGGTTCAATTCCCGGTTGAGACGTATCTTTTACGACATGGCTAAAATATCCCACATACCTCGATATTGGATTGTATCCAAGAAGTTTAATTATCACATTATTCCTCATTCCTAGGTAAAGGCCAAAAAGAGTAAACAAGGACCTGTGGTAAAGTGCAATCTTTACACCTTGGGTGAATCTAAGCCCTCTATAGGCCTAGCCCCAGGAAGTGTCGTCACTCTGAGAATAGCCATGACATAAAAGTAATATCTCGGTAGCTCAGTGGGAGAGCAGCGGACCGGCATCTGAAGGTCCCGGGTTCAATTCCCGGTCGAGACGTATCTTCTACGACATGGCTAAAATATCCCACATACCTCGATATTGGATTGTATCCAAGAAGTTTAATTATCACATTATTCCTCATTCCTAGGTAAAGGCCAAAAAGAGTAAACAAGGACCTGTGGTAAAGTGCAATCTTTACACCTTGGGTGAATCTAAGCCCTCTATAGGCCTAGCCCCAGGAAGTGTCGTCACTCTGAGAATAGCCATGACATAAAAGTAATATCTCGGTAGCTCAGTAGGAGAGCAGCAGACCGGCAACCTGAAGGTCCCGGGTTCAATTCCCGGTCGAGACGTATCTTTTACGACATGGCTAAAATATCCCACAATCCCACAAACAATATTCATCACATGACGGTCAAAGTGAATGAATAACGAGAAGAAGCTGATGTTCTAGGCTGACTACTGGAATCCTCTGCCGCTGGTCATATTCGGGGCGTTGACCCTCGGAGGAGGCTTGCTGACGCTGCTTCTGCCGGAGACATTGAACAAGAAACTGCCGGACACCATTGAAGACGGGGAGAAGTTTGGGAAGTAAGTAATAATAATAATAATAATAATAATAATATGTTCACTGTCCTCAGATTGATCAATTATAAGTAGGTTGCCAATCGATGAAGAAAACGTAAACGATACCGAAATGTGCTATATCGAAAATCGATCGAAATAATATGAGAATATCAAAATAAAATATCAAAATACTATCAAAATATCAGGAATTCCATGCAGTGATACAGTTAGGGTAGGCCTGGTTAGATATTAAATCGAAATGATGATATCGATCTAAATTATCTAAATATTTTAAGGTCTGAATCTTGTTCATTAAGTCGTCTGTAATCTCTTTGCGAGGCTTAGTGATAATCTGCCTCTGCGTTGTGTCGACACTCACACTTCCAGCGTCAACAAGTGACTGACACCAACACCCATACAGAATGGTCTCAATTATGCAGAGACTGTTGGTTGTCAGTGCTAAGAATAGGGCAAGCTCGACTGACAGCCCGTTGTTCATTTACTGGATATCGAATTCACTTCAGATATCGAAGTAATACCCCGTTCACACTATGATCACTAACTACTGTTAGGCTAACTGCAGTTAGCTGGGCACGAAGCATCATGGGTGACACCGTGCTAACTGAGGTAAGGTGTTCACACTATGATCACTAACTACTGTTAGACTAAATGCAGTCAGCTGGGCGCGAAGCTTCATAGGTGACACCGTGCTAACTGAGGTAAGGTGTTCACACTATGATCACTAACTACTGTTAGACTAACTGCAGTTAGCTGGGCACGAAGCATCATGGGTGACACCGTGCTAACTGAGGTAAGGTGTTCACACTATGATCACTAACTACTGTTAAGCTAACTGCAGTTAGCTGGGCGCAAAGCATCATGGGTGACACCGTGCTAACTGAGGTAAGGTGTTCACACTATGATCACTAACTACTGTTAAGCTAACTGCAGTTAGCTGGGCGCGAAGCATCATGGGTGACACCGTGCTAACTGAGGTAAGGTGTTCACACTATGATCACTAACTACTGTTAAGCTAACTGCAGTTAGCTGGGCACGAAGCATCATGGGTGACACCGTGCTAACTGAGGTAAGGTGTTCACACTATGATCACTAACTACTGTTAAGCTAACTGCAGTTAGCTGGGCGCGAAGCATCATGGGTGACACCGTGCTAACTGAGGTAAGGTGTTCACACTATGATCACTAACTACTGTTAAGCTAACTGCAGTTAGCTGGGCGCGAAGCATCATGGGTGACACCGTGCTAACTGAGGTAAGGTGTTCACACTATGATCACTAACTACTGTTAAGCTAACTGCAGTTAGCTGGGCGCGAAGCATCATGGGTGACACCGTGCTAACCGAGGTAAGGTGTTCACACTATGATCACTAACTACTGTTAAGCTAACTGCAGTTAGCTGGGCGCGAAGCATCATGGGTGACACCGTGCTAACTGAGGTAAGGTGTTCACACTATGATCACTAACTACTGTTAGACTAACTGCAGTTAGCTGGGCGCGAAGCATCATGGGTGACACCGTGCTAACTGAGGTGAGGTGTTCACACTATGATCACTAACTACTGTTGAGCTAACTGCAGTTAGCTGGGCGCGAAGCATCATGGGTGACACCGTGCTAACCGAGGTAAGGTGTTCACACTGATAGCGATGAAAGGGTTGTTAGTGACGTCATGCACTGCCATCTTCCTGTTTGATTTTCTCTTAATTTTCATATTGCGTATTTTAGATTTACAGTTTTTCTGTCAATATCCCGAACTGTCTTTAAACAAGGTTATCTATATAATGTACATGATGTAAATATAAAGATGGCCTTGCTTTGAACTAACAATGTGACGATGCGAATGATGTTGCTTTTTGCGAAGGCGGTGGATTTTGATCTCAGTTAAGCTCTAACTGCGTTCACAGAATGAAGTTAGGGTTTGATGTCAGTTAGTGCTAACTGCGTTCCGTTCACATTACGTTGGTAACTGCAGTTAGTGATCATAGTGTGAACAGGGTATAATCGAAAATCTAATTGATTTGACATCGAATCGAAATGATAATATTGACAATTGATCGAAATATTCAATATCGATTGGCAACCCTAATTATGAGGTGGGCTTGCGCTATTTATATAAGGCAGTCTCTGGTCATCCAACCTGGCGAGACTTGGCAAAGTACATAACGTATCCCAAGTACATTGGACGTAAAGACCATTCTCGTTAAATTTTCATACCCAGTTACCGTACGGACATTGGGCGCCAATCAATCCTGGGTAAATTAATAAGATTGTGAAACCAGCTCCCAAAAGATGCAATAGAAAAGACGGAAAGCATAGCCGACTTTAACCAGATGTTGGCTTATTAGCTAACGGTATTAAATAATTTAGTTATGTATGAATGTTTTAAAAACCAAGTCAATGTATAATGCATACCATAGATTATACAACCACCTAGAAGAGTGTCATACACTGAAGTTGTACAAATAAATAAAATTAAAATAAAAAAATAATTTAAAAAAATGGGATATTTAGACAACTTGCCCGCACAAGTCTAGTGTGGCTTCCGACTAATACCTTGTTCACATTACAGAACTTGACTCTAGTTACATTAACTGCAGTTATGAGAGAGTGGGTGGAGTTTTGGTGACTTAAGAACTCTGTTCACATACCTCTGACTTAACTGTCGTTAGTGACGTAATTTCATAGCCTCCTAAACAGAACTTAGTGTGGATTAGAAGGCTGTGAGCCATTTGACATTCACTGCTGTCACGTTTACTTGACTGTCACATTTATAGGTTAAATTACTAAATATTAAAATACTTGAATATTAAATACTAAATTGTACTTTTGATGGATGGAAAGGCAATGACACGAGAACTTACCAAATCCATAAAGCGGTGTGTTGACACCTAAGAATGAAAAATTCAAGGGGGCGTAGCTTTCTTGATCGCAGTTAAGCTCTTAACTAGAGTTAACTACTAACCAAGTTCCATTCATATTATAACTTGAATAACGTTATCTACTTAACTGTAGTTAAATTCTGTAATGTGCACGAGGTATAAGTGTGTGTTTTTCTCGTTGTCCAGGAAGTCGGACATTGCTCTCGACGACGTGAAAGCGACCGAAGCCATGCTGCCCGCGAAACAAGACGCGAGCAAGACTAACGGCAACAGCGCAGCGATCGAAGCTTGATTCACCTCGCTCGTCATATCGTTCCTAACTACATTCCATATACCGAGATGAGTATCAGAGCGCGTTGAAGAATCTCCTTGGTCTGTTCGTAGCGGATATCAACTAAGGGTGTGCGAGTTTGAGAATTCAAGTTCGAGTCGAGGTGGAGTTGGAAAATCGCGAGAATAGGCAGTATCATTTCAAGTATTGAGTTATGGTTTTGATTAAAGTACAAATTACCATAGATCAACTATTTTCACCATGAGATAGTAGCAAATATCACCCGTTCTTCTTTTCGCTTTCACTGTCGTACGTTTAGTATACACCGCCCAATTCCAAAAATAGAAGATGTGTTTTTGACCAATGCTAGGTGGAGATTCGCGAATAAGTAGCGACTTCTGGACCATCAAATTCGGGAAAAATCACGTTTCATATTCGGAACAATACAAGCACAATAAAATTAGAAAAAAATCAAACTTCAAATTTTCGATTTCAGACAAATTTGAACCCGAATTTGAACCTCGAAACTCGAACTCGAGAATTCGAGTACTCGCACGCCCCTAATATTTATTACACAATAGTCTGAAAAGATGAATACACTAGAACCTCTTTAGTAGGTCTACATTTTTCAATTTTAGTGAGTTTTATTTTTTTATCGCATCTATATGCTCCCACATGTTAAATATTTTCTTTAGAAAGTTTTTTCACTTTAGTAAGTTTTTTGTCTGATCCGCTGAAAAACATACTAAAGAGGTTCCACTGTATTCATAATAGTCGACGAACAAAAAAAAAACTTGAATAAGCGATGTGTTTTTCAAAGTTTTGGGAAGAAAAGATTTTTCCATTACTCAGGCTACATGTAAATTTGGTGAAGTAAGAAACTGAATTTATTTAAGGAAGTGATTCCTTCTGTTGTTCTATCATGTTCTTTCAGTTCCGCAGCTCAATCTGTCTCATCTTTCTACCATATCAAATACTATAATTTTCTTTTGAAAAACTACATTTTATGCATAAAAGATGAAATATCTCGTTCTGAACACTTCTTTTATAAACTCATTGAGTGAAGCGTGATCTGAAAAACATACATGTCCACGTAAACGTTATCGATTGATCATTTTTGATCTACGAGAACAGATAAAATGAATAACTTGTGTAGCCTACCGTTTTTAAGTCGTTATGTAAGGTAAAGTGAGAGTCTTCTTGGTTAGTCCGAATTACTATAAATCATTTTTTTTATTTTAGGTCCCTTGTATTTCGGATTAACGAGGGTTCACTGTATTGTATTGTGCACAGGGCCAGCTCGTGGGATTTTGGCGCCCTGGGCGAGCCCCAAGACACTACTTGAAATGTTTTCAAAGATCCTAGGCGGGGTAGCCCCAGCCGGAGGCGAAAATTTTCAGGCTTTTTAAACATTTTAAACTGACTTTAAAAGATATAGAAACTCTCCGGATATATAAAACATTCCTACCCTTCTGTTGATCCAAGGAAAATATTAATTGGGCTAAAGAATACTGCGCGAGGGCATCCAATTTTCATGCCATGTTCACCCTTCGACCGTCAATAGGCCGTGACGCGCTCATAAACAATTATCATCATTTGATTCACAAGCGCAAATGTAAAGAACATTATAGGCCTGAATGAAGATTATATGGAGAAAATAAGAGTTGAATAGGAGGAGGAGAATCATTGTTACTTCCGTATACTTTGGGTTTTTTAGTCATTCCTATACTATATATTTAAGAACTCAACTGACGACTTGTCACCTTTCAAACGGACCTCCTTATTACTTCGTAATCGCATATTAACAATAATTCCGTATCAAGTATTCCATGTTCATTTATTTTTTTTTTTAAATGTAGCAACTCAAACATTTTGCGCCCCGGGCGGGAGCCCGGGTCGCCCCGCCCACGAGCCGGCCCTGATTGTGCAGTTGGCATGCCCACGTGTTGCGACTCACAGTTACGAGCGTTCAGTTCTTCGCCACGATGGCTATCGATTGTAGAGCGGTTGCTTTATCGAATAAGAAAGAAGACCACCAAAGAGTTTTAAGACGCGAGAGAGATTGTCGTAGAGTAAAATGTCGGACGTTTGTAGATCAAACGACTAATTAATTTTCCTATTTATTAGATCAGTGTTATCTACAACCTATAACTGCTAACTTTTCTTCAAGTTCCTGTAACGATACGTTGACTTCCCTGACGGCTCGTTAACGTAACCCTTGTACGGACCAAATCTCAGTACATACCTGTAGCATTTTACACTACATGTCTTTTACTATTGTACAAACTTATTTTTACGCAGCTTGGTTTATTTAGTTTTACATTCATGTTCGTATTTTACAGTGGTTATATTAGTGAAAATTTAGAACTGCATATGAAAAGAAACAATATATATCCCAATACTGCTACTCTCCTCACAAACTTCATTTCTGCTGCCTCCATTTTTCTTTCTTCTCTCCAGTTCATAGACCATGCAACAGCTACATATGTTAAAATAGGTATGTAGTAACCATTGTAAATGAGAATCTTCCCACTCCTCGGAAAATCTGGGTTCCAAATCAGCTTCCTCACTCTTTGAAATATCCCGTCCGCCTTTGCTATTCTCTTATTTAATGCTGGTTCTACTTTGGCCTTATTACTCACTACACTTCCCAAGTATGAAAAGTCTTCCTCTTCTTCTAGTTCTTGACCTTGCAGCTGTACTTTTTCTTGGATCTTTCTCTTCTCTTTGCTCATCACCATTGTTTTGCTCTTTTCTGCGCTAATTCTCATCCCAAACTCCTCACTCATTTTTTCCCATCTTTCTACTTTCTCTTGCACCTCTTCTCTGCTGTTTCCCCACACCAAGATATCGTCAGCGTAAATCATTGTCTTTGACCCCGGGCCTTCCTTCTCTGGTTCCACTTTTCTCATCATCTCATCCATCACCATCACAAACAACATGGGTGAGAGGACACTGCCCTGTCTGACGCCACTCCTTACCTCAAACCACTCCGTCCTGCCGCCACTTGTTTGTACCGAAGCCTTGCATTTCACGTACAAACTCTTCACGCGGTCTATCATCCCTCTCTCTATTCCCTTTGCCCTCATACTCTCCCACACTCTTTCTCTAGGGAGATGATCGTATGCTTTTTTTAAATCTAGAAAAGCCATAAACACTTTTCTTCCCTCCTCCCATCTTGTTTCTGACAGCTGTCTCACCACGAAGATCAGGTCTATTGTGGATCTACCTGACCTAAACCCATAGTGCTCTTCCCTTAACCTCGGTTCCACTATCCCTCGCAACCTTCTTCCAATAATTCTTTCATAAATCCTGGCTGCCTGACTCATCAGCGTCACTCCATCTATCAGCGTTAAAATCCAATTATTTTAACATAATTGGATGAAATACCCAAGAACCTTCAAGATTTTTTGAAACAGACAGGAAATTTGGCGCGATGATAAAATATCACAGGGTTATGCATTACTATCATTGTCAATTTTTAGAATAATCCAAACATACAAGTTGAATCTAATTATATTTGAATACGCCAGAGAAAGTTAATTTTATTGTATGCAGTAGTAATCTTTAATAGCATTTAAATTTGGTACCAAATATGTAATACATTTTCTAGAAGACTTTACAAATAATATTTGATTCTACATTCAATGAGCAGAGCTTGACAATTTGAAAAACATATTTGATAAATTATTATTAATTCTAATATTTCAATATGTACCTCTATGAATGTTAAACAATAAACATAGTATTTTAAGTTCATATATAATATATCCCAACTGTCAAACTGTCCCATTAACTTCGTGATAATGTCTTCAATGTGATGGTATTAACCGATAATAGAGGTATTCGGAGCATGAAAATTCTTTCACTGACGATAGCTCTATAGTCTATGTCACAAATACTTGAATAGATATACTTCCAGGACAGTTTTCTTATGGAAGAAGAACGAAAATGAGTTTTTTTCGGTCTTACAAATAAGATAGTTATGTGTCCATCTTGTGTATACATTAAGTTATAATTTGCTTGCTGTAAAAATGTTTTTGCAATCTCCATAACTTCCTGCAGTATGATGTTCCATATTATATAAGTATTTTATATCAGTGTTTTTTTGATAAAAACATTTCTACCATTATAATAGTAGATTTGATTAACTTATGCATGCATTTATTAAAGTATATAACCATTTTGATACACAGTGTACTGTAGCAATCGAGTTGATGAAGAAGTTTCGACTAGTTTCGTTTCGACTACGTTATGGAAAAAAAAACGAAGCCTCTTGATTGACTCTGTTGATAGCCTATTGCACCAAATAATGTAGCTTTTGTTAGGTGAACAAATATCATGTTAAGCTACGTTAACAGAGACACGGCATTTCTACCGGCCGGCAATCTTGACGGGCTCAGCACGACGTCAAAACATTCGTAGCGTTCATACTACCACGGCTACCGGTGGATTCTCAATGTTTGACGGGCGGGTGTTGGTAGGGCCTACAACATAATTCAGATTCGAGATGGTTTCTGTGACAAACTTTCAGCTGTCAAATTACTTTCTAATGATCACCATTGCTATCAATAGTTGTTGCACATATTTACGCTATAATTTGCTATAATGCACTTGTCCAAGGTCTGCTCGATCTCCGCCTAGCGGACAGACGGCAAACCGCCAATACAAACAAGTATTGTTTGGCGGCTTGCCGTCTGTCCGCTAGGCGGAGATCGAGCAGACCTTGCACTTGTTAATGGAGGATTGGAGGTGTATATGTCGAATCAATCGATAAGAGAACTATGACAATGTCGATAGTCGATGCGTCGAACACACCGTTTCAGTACAAACCTGGCCTATACGTCATCACGGCAAGTTTGTCGGCCGGCAAAATGTTCAACTTGAACCAACTCTCAAGGTCACACTAGACGGCAAACGGAGCGAGTCTGTGATTGGCTCGTTGGTTTAGTTCGTACTGTCGTGGCTCTATGAACGTACCTTCACTCGTCTATTTGTATTTATAAGATTCTAGATGTAAGAAGTATTGAAAATATTGTTGTGCACTTACAGCATTGCCTTTGTAGCATGAAAATGATTATAAATGGAATATAAAACAAACATTGTATCTATTCGCCTGTCCATGATTCCTTATTTCAATTCTTTGAATATTGAGGTTTTTGACTCACGCTGTAGATGTAGACACCAACAGCGTTCATCATAATATAAAGAAGGTGTACTGACTCGCGTCTCCCAAGTGAAATATATCCGGGGTCAGAATCTGAGTCCATGGTCCCATTTGCCTGTAGCACAACTATCGCTTTTATATCGAACCATATGAAACAACAATGCTCAACAACGTAATACACGGCTCAATAGAAATATCAAGTTACAGGTGGCATCTGTTTTTCACGAAAATAATAGATTTTGTAAGTTCAACAATGTCACCGGTACATAACAGCCACTCTTATCTACTCTTATCTACATCTAGTTCACAATTGGGCATTTGCTAAGTAGAGATAGGCAAATGGGACCGTTGGCTCTCGTTTGACCGCAAGAAACCACATATGCCTCTCATGTTAATAGTATGGGAGTCGGTACACCTTCTTTATATTATGATAAAATCTGTTGACATCACTACATCGTCCTTGGTTTTTATGTAATTATCTTTCTGGCACTGATTTTCATTGTCACTACCATTTTGTGTGTTGCATACAGCGACAGAGCTCAGTGACAGAGCTCAAATCAGCACAACATTTTGACATTTATGTAATGTAATGTAAGTCTTTATCTGTTCAATTTTTGTATGATATAATAACATTATGATATAAAATATAATATAATAAAGGATATATACAATAATTGTGCAAAGTAGGCGGGGTTCACTTTTAGTTGCGAAAGGAATTTGAATTTGTTGCTTATCCCGTTACGTTATTGGTAGTCATAGCTAGTATGATTAATCTAGACGAGATTTATGACATGAAATTAATGAACTTCGTCTTTCTAACTGGCTATGCTGCCTGAGTTTCAAGAATCAGTCATGTTCATGCAGCCTACAGGCCTACCTTTTTCCCAGGAATGAACCATTCCTTTGAAACAGTTCAAAGTACATATTTATTGGTTTCACATGTTGTTACATACATGTTGACAGAACTGATCCGAATTGAAAAAAAGAAATGATGGTTTTCAACATTTTTTTTCAAAAAATTACAAATATTATAGAAATATGACATTTTATTGGTTTCATATATTTTTAAAACTTTTATGTGTTGCCCAATAACGTATTCACTCGCCTTAGATATAATAATGATAATATTAATAATGATATTCATTTATTTAGCGGCCATTTAGATTACACACATTTATATAATACTAATACAATACAAGATAATACAACTGAAAATCACACACAAATCACAATGGAAATTTTTGTTTATCATAATTATTACACTTTCTTTTATACTTGTTAAAATTATTGTTAAAATTATTCATACTTCTTGTGAAAAATCTATGCACTTTACAGTCTTTGTCATTGCCCTGAACCATAGAATAAAGAAATATTCTATGCCTGAACTCTGTCTTCAAAACTGTCAGTAAATTTGGCAATTTGAAAATAAACTCGTCTATTAATATCATTCATACTCGTCCACGTTTCGTCTAGTCTATTTTCTAGTTACGGTAGTCATAAAATATAATACTTCGTTCAAACTTGCCTCCTCGTTTTACGTCACCCCCCCCCCCCCCCCGCCCAAACACTTTGCCAACACAACTCAAAAGTAGAATAGGCCTATATCAGCTGTTCATTTGGTGCTCAGCCTCATTCGAGGTCACAGATTTCTTTGCGAACTGTAATTAGGACTACTGCTTTTCGCTGTTTTTGGCACAGATTTCTGGTTACAGATCATTAAGAACAGTAAAAAACGAGTACGAAAATGATTCCGAACTGTGTTCGAACTTTAGGGGTGAAAACAGCCCCCCGACAAGTAAGTAAAATAATGTTATTATAACCTATATTATGTAATGGGTGGACCAGTGTCGAGGCATTAAGAAATTTGTATGAAAGGACTCGACCTAGGCCTACAATGGTGTGAAATCATCTTGTATTTGTATTAATTGTTGAGGCCTAATCAGTCTCACAACAGATATGCCTAGGCCAGCACATTGAGTTTGTTAGGGGTAACAATGCTGCGTAATCTGTCCCAAGTTCTGATGGTAAGAACTCGCTGCGTTTAAATGGCATAAAACCGAATGTGAGGTGGGCAAAATGCAGGGCAAGTCTGTGGTTGTTTTGTACCCTAGGCGACACGTATTATGTACGGTACATTTCGATAGGGCCTGTATAGATTTTTTTTTTTTCTGAAGACGATGCCTGATTGGGCATGGGCATTAAGTATATAGGGATATACTTAATGGCATAGGGTCTGGATGGAGTTCCAGCGTATGCCTTGTTTGGTGAAGCCAGACATTTTTTGGTTCTTTTTATATCCTACATCTATTTGAAGTCATTATTTTCACTGCAAGTGTCATTGATCGTTACAATACAATCAATACTGAAATTGCGTATTCTCTGTAGGCCTTGCAGTAATGCAGTACCGGTAGGCCAAATTTTTTTATATTAGGCCTACAGTTTTCATTCAAAAAAATGGGGTCGGGGTAGAATGTGACCGTTGCATAGTTAATTATAGGTACTGTAGGCCTACCTATGAAATGATCAATTTAAACGTCGTGCGAGTATCGACATTATTTAAGATGGCGGCAGATGTGAGGAAGAACACATTTCATTTAAATAGGCCCAGGCTTAGGCCTATTGAATCCAAGCGTAGCAAAAATTTTCATGCAAAAAACCGACAATTAACATCCACATAGGCCTATAATATTTCTACATCATTTGGTGAGATCTAAGAACCGCGTAGGCCTATGCGTAGTAATATTTGCGACAAGTAGGCTAGAAATTAAAATGAATTCATATTTAATTTGCAAATATTGGTTAGCTGTTACATGGTCACAGTTAGGCCTACCCTGGAAATTTGGCACCCGGTAGCCCAGCCAACTTTCTCGGTGTGACAGTTAATTCTATAATTGTAGGCCTACTCGTAGCCATTGAGAACGTAGTTATCATAAAGTCAATGTCGTAGCTAATGACTTGGTAATGTGTTTGTATCGTTGTTTTTTCCTGCTTACCGCTACCAGTTTGGAACTTGGCTGCATTCGAGCAAGGATGTTGCTGCGCGAATGGTCCCTGACTTTATGGACATGTCTATGGTAAATGTATAGTAACTAGGGTAATTTTGTGTTACTTGGTACCAAATGGTTGGCGTTAGTGGTCAAGGTTGGTGTTCTAACCTTCAAAGATGGCTGACTGTGCCATGTCCATGTAATTTCTGCTGTTTAGGAGTGTTCATTCAATTTTAGGTAGCATTTTCATGTATCAGGTGCCTTTTTTTGACAAATTCTATGTTTATATATATTAGAAAACACCATGTTTAGGAAAAAAATTGCAAAATATGCTATGATAATGATAAATTTACCATAACTTGTCTGTCTCGCAACGGAGCTTAGAAACAGTGAAAACATACGGTATTATTGCCATAAAGGCTCATCCATAGTTCAGGCATTAACTGTAAAATTGTCTTTACAAGTAAGTTTATCATAGCTATTCACAACAACAATTGAACAACTGAGTGGTGGGGTTGTTAAGCCACATAAAAAAAAAAAAGAACTGAGAAACAGCCAATGAGATGGCTTGTTGAGCATTGAAATATGCGCGGTCATTTCTGTAGGCCTACAGCTTGTTAGACGTCAACCAGTATAGCAGCCCATGGCACGCCAAACGCGTACTCAAATCTGATTGGCCGGCGCCATTGAGTAAATGATATCCTTACAGGTTACCTGGTTAAACTGTCAACAGACCGTGGTAGTGTTACGCCTGGTAATCCTGCTAGGAGCGCTGTTATCACCAAGAAAATGCTGTCTGCTAGAGCACTGTTGCGAGTGAATGCTGCTAGGAGCGCTGAGATCAGCCAACTTTGTAATTGTTGGTGATCATAGACTCTGTCATTCGGCGTTACCTATCTAGAGACTACTTTATCCATGCCGGCGCTTAGAGCTCGATGTAAAATTAGAGATCTTTAAAGTTCAAACCTTGCTCTTGAAGTTACCGCGTGTTACCGCAGTTACATTTTAAAACAATAATTATGCGTTGATGTTGGTATTTCAGACGGCATTGTCATCATTCTTCTCGTCTTCCAAGTCGAACTATGCGACGGAAGCGTCGTTCGAAACAAAGGTAAGCAGCTGTTAGTTGTCGGTAGAGAACACAAATAGTAGTGTTCGCTAGAGCGATAAATCTAAAGACCATTCCCACCATATATATTTTATGAAATACAATGAAATACATACAAAAACTGAATATCTAGGCTATTAGTTTTTACATTGAAACAGGAAACAATGCTTGCAATTTAGATTTAGTTTTAATCTACATAATATTGGCAGCAAAGAAGGAAAAAATTATCAAGGTAATGAAATATATTTAGGAACCATCCCATTTCTGACCTGAACGACGGAGGGAAACCGCAGTAATCGAACCCCGGTCTCCTGAATGACGGTTCAGTGTGCTAGCCACTCGACCACTCGCCTCGGTAAATAATCATTTAGGCCTATAGGCCTATAATCGTTTATTTTTTGGTTAAGAAATAATCGCACCATGAATCCTAAAAAACATTTAATCTGTTCAACATTGCTTATTGACACGAATGGCAACCCCGCTGTCATACAAATGTCAAATTCATTGAAAATGTACTGTGAATCCAATGGAATTGGATTTGTTTTTTTATATTGGGTTTAACGACGCACTGTTATGATGGCGCAGATCTAATGGCGTCGGGTGGATGATGGGATGATGAGATGATGAGATGATGAGATGAAGGTTCTTGGGTAATGGGAAGGATAGTGGGAAGGAAGTGGTCATGGCCGCCTTATTGTTGAAACTATCTCGGCATTAGCCTAGACTACAGAGGGAAACCATGAAAAATCCCTGTAAAGATGGTCAGCGGCGAGGATCGAACTGAGTTCAAAATTCCTCTCGCCTCCCGGATCACATGAAGCGAGCGCGTTGACCACTGCACTGCATGTGCCGGTAGGATCACATGATGCGAGCGCGTTAACCACTGCGCTGCATCTGCCGGCTACAAAATATTTCCGAGTGATTATCGTTCTGGTTGTTCTCCAGCCGTTCCGCTTGCACAAGTTGGAAGACGGTCCGTCGACAACGGTGACCGTGACGCGTGAAGACGCGTTGACGTACTACACGCAGATGCAGACGATACGACGCATGGAGACGGCAGCCGGCAATCTCTACAAAGAGAAGATCGTCCGAGGCTTCTGTCATCTGTATTCGGGACAGGTAAGCCCCGCGTGAGGTCAGAAGTATTGTATAGTCTATCTTGGCAATCTTTAGCAGGTGTATCTATCTCTTCCATCAGTTTAATCGCCGAGTAGGTAAACATGTCAAATCATAACTCAGCGTTAAGAAAGAAACTCTTCTGTCCTGGATTTCGAGGACAAGTTTGTACAAGTTTGTACAAGTTTGTAAGGGCTGTTGAGCGACCCCACCAACAGCTCGGTTATACGGGGGTACGAATGAGCGGGTGATAATGAAACGATGAAGTGATGATAGGTGAAAGGACGCTTACAAAAACCCATGCCTCATGCGGGACTCGAACCCACGCCCAACGGTGACTTCACTTACTACCGCTAGCGATAATTGACTTGGCCACCGGGGCGGCTAGTTTTTTCTTTCTGAGATAAAGACCGGTTCCTCCCAATTTAAAAAACGGGTACTCGGTCTTCAAACCTCGGGACCTATGTCATCGCTAGTTTTTTATTCATCCCGAATGCTTGGCTCTGGCCTTGAGAGTAAAAGCGGTGTGTTGTAGGAAGCGTGCGCCGTCGGGATCAAGGCGTCGATGCGCGCCAACGACTCTGTCATCACCGCGTACCGTGCTCACGGCTGGACCAACCTGATGGGCGTGTCCCACCTGGGCGTGATGGCGGAACTGACCGGGCGCCAGTCGGGCTGCGCCAAGGGCAAGGGCGGGTCCATGCACATGTACGCCAAGAACTTCTACGGAGGCAACGGCATCGTCGGAGCGCAGGTAATGCGTACCGCCGATGAATTAGAGAAGCGTTGACCGGCATTTTTGTTCCGCGGGACGTTTGAATTCTATGAATGTCACTGTGCACTATGTTGTTTTCTCTGTTTGAGAGTCCATAAGAGTCGATTTAGCGGAATATCAGGTTTTTGGTAATAACTTTTGAACCGTATGAGATATCGAAATTCTGAAAACGAGGAAACGCAGATATTTCCAATATCTTCAAGATGGTGTGAGTAATAACTATTCATCTCACATCACATAATTGTCAGGCTGATACGCTTAAAAAATATGTATTTTTGAGCGTATACGCCTGACAATCAGGCGATTTATGATTAATAGAACCACTTCCATTATATTGAAGATATTGGAAATATCTGTGTTTCAGAATTTCGATATCTCATACCGTTCAAAAGATCACCAAAAACCTGATATTCCGCTAAATCGACTCCCAGGGACGCTTTAACTAAAAATCCATTCAGTAAAAAGGGTAGTGGGTAACTTGAGTTTGTTGATACTTGTTGATTCTAACACACTGAACCGTCATTCAGGAGACCGGGGTTCAATTCTCGCCATGATTGACGATCGTAGATAGATCGTGTGGATCGTAATCTTCAATACAGTGTGTAGTTGAATAAAAAAGCAATAAAAACAACTAATAAACCAATAAAAACAAGAAATCTGCTTTGCTTAAGCGAGTTGGCATTCAGGGTAACACAGTAGAAGTAATTTCTTCGTTAATTTGTGAAATTCCGACTGTCTTCAGGTGCCTCTGGGCGTGGGAATAGGCTTTGCCGCCAAGTACCTCGGCACCGACGGCGTGTGCGTAGCGCTTTACGGCGACGGCGCCGCCAATCAAGGCCAGATCTTCGAGGTGTACAACATGGCCAAGCTGTGGAACGTGCCGTGCATCTTCGTGTGCGAGAACAACGGCTTCGGCATGGGAACGAGCGCGGAACGAGCGTCGGCCAACACTTCGTACTACACGCGCGGCGACTACGTTCCCGGCATCTGGGTGAGTACCGTATTGTTCCGAATATAAGCCGAGGGTTTTTATCGAAATTGCGTGTCCGAAAGTCACCCTCGGCTTATATGCGGATCTCGGCCTAAAATCGGTCAAAAACATGTTCTTCACTAATTATAATTGTGTGTATTACACTTGCACACTCTCAACAGTGGAATCTACTTGAAGCGGGAAAATATTGCACTAAAAATACGTTTAATAAATGTTTTGTCATGAAGAAGTATGATTTTCCCAATTTCAATCATCGTTATTTGACGCAAAATAATAATAAATAGGGGCACGTTGAGCTGTTAGCTGCATTGTCTTGTCAGACCTTGACGAGTAGGCGGGCCGTATGATGATCGCGCGTCATCGGCACTAGCCGAGTACACACGATCGTGAGGCCCCTAGCAACGGTTTCTCACACGCAGTTGGCATAGCTTCCTCACGCTCGCAATACGAAATTGACTGAATTCTAACTCGGAAGAGTGATGATTTACAATAAGGAGAAGGAGAGAAACCCTTTTTTCAATTATTGTTGATCTAAAAGTTTGGGGATCGGCTTATATTCGGGACAATACGGTACGTCTGATCGCCCTGGAGGAAATGAAGTTTCTTCGTTGATATATTTGGTGCCTACTGCAGTTGCGGAACTATTTTTATTTTTTACTAATTTTTGTTGTTGTAGATTTTTAGATCTCGGTCATCAGTCGAGTGGATCGTTAAAGAGTCCATGGAAGTCGATTCTACTGTACGGTAACAACAACGTTACGTCAGTAGCGTCAACAAGTTAGCGGAATATCAGTGTTTTGATAATGACTTTCGAACGGTATGAGATATAGACATTCTGAAAACGAGGAAACATAGATATTTTCAGAATCTTCAAGAAGGTATATATAAGCTTGATAACTGTATCTCATGTAGCATGATTGTCAAGCTTTTACGGTTAATAAATGTGTATTTCCAAGCGTTTACGCCTGACAATCAGGCGATTTGAGATTGATAGTTTTTACTTACACCATCTTGAAGGTATTGAAAATATCTGTTTTCTCGTTTCCAGAATCTCCATATCTCATACCGTTCGAAAGTTATCATCCAAACACTGATATTCCGCTATATTGTTCACGCTATAGAGGTTCAGTGAAACCTCTACGCATCGTTCCCGAATCCATCGTTTTCCTGCTTGTATCATTCATATAGTCCGACCACACTTCCATAAAATCAATGTTACATTTTCCTGGATAGATCGTTTTTCTACATGGATGGTTTTATTATCCTGGTCCCTTGAAAAACGATGGATAGACATTTCACTGTGTTGTTGTTGTTACCGTACTAAAGAATCCGTTGAATCTCGCTCATAAACGACCCGTAAAAGCTCATAAACGAGCTTATAAACGCTCGTCAGTGCTGATAAACGCTGTGATTCCAGGTTGACGGTATGGACGTGCTGGCCGTGAGGGAAGCGACGAAGTTTGCTATCGCCCACTGCGTCAGCGGCAAGGGCCCGATGGTGATGGAGACGGCTACGTACCGATACAGCGGCCACTCGATGTCCGATCCCGGCACCAGCTACCGGACCAGGGACGAGATCCAGGAGGTGCGTCAGACGCGCGATCCGATCACGTCGTTCCGGGAGAAGATCATCGCGGCTCAGCTGGTCACCTCCGACGAACTCAAGGTAAGCTTGCTGGATGTTTTGAACATGGATATCAGTTACATTAATTAATTTATATTTCTCATGATAAAAGTACTTTGAATATCAGTATGTGAAAGTTTGGATTTGACATGGATTTGCACACCCCTAATCTTTTGTAATTATGTATTACTAGGAAAACGCCATATATGCGTTGTTAGACGAGCGGACATTTAAGTTATAAATGGGTAAAAACTGCTTCGAGTGGTACCAATTTAGCACATTTCATGTGTTTTCTTCAAAATGGCTGACCCAATCAAGTTGAAAATCCCCAGAAATGTGTATCAAAATGTAATTCAACTTCACGCAAAATTTCATTTCTATGGAAAATAAAAATATATATTTTTTCCGCTGTGCTATTCTAACGAGTATTTTTGAAATTTCTATAATTCATAAAAAAAAAAGTTACAACCCGATAATGCCACAAAACTATACAGATCTAAGTTAGATGAGGAACCATATTGAAAAAAAGTTTGAAGTTGATAGCTTCAGCCGTTTGACCTGTGGAGAACCGACAAAAAAACATGAAAAAAAAAACATAAAAACGAACACCAATTTTTTCCAGTACGTCAAATTGAATCCTTGCTGAAGCTCGTCTAATAATAGCCCTACAGACAAGTTACGATTGTGGCTTCGTGGGGCTTCAAAAATGTGTTCATTTCATGTAACATGTTGAAACTTCCAATTGAATAAAAAAAGTGAGGTTAGGTTTCTCTAACGCTCGTCCGTCTGCCGTAGAAACTGGAGGGCGAGATCCGCAACAGTGTTGACGAGGCGACGAAGAAGGCCAAGACGGACAAGGAGATCCCTGTCGACGAGTTGACCTGCGACATCTACTCGGCCCCGGTCGCGGGTCAGGGGACCGTGCGCGGGGTCACGCACTTCGACCAATGGGAGCACAAGCGGCTGGGACAGGCGGTCAACATGTAAGGCCAGAACGCGGCCAACCGACCAGTCAATTAGCGGAAACGGAAAGCTAGGTTAATTGTGTACATATAGGTGGATGGAAAGCGAGATTCTTTTTTTTTTATTTTTTTTGAACGCTGTTCTTATGTTGGTAATTCTGGCTCTAAGTCGACGATTCAAGATGAACATTGAAGTGAAATATTGTCCATTTTGAATAGTTTCATCTCAACTTTTGTTCAGTTGTTATTTACGCTCGGTAACTATCAGCACATCACCTGCCTGTGTATCTATGCGGTAACAAGAAAACAACTGTCATGTAGATATTTTTGAAGTTTTTATTTATTGTTAGGTCTATTTTGTTTCATTCTAAAATATTATATTTGTTCCATTGTTGAGAAATTTTAATGGTCAGTTACTATAACTAGACAACTTTTAAATATTTACTTTTGATTTGTTGTAGGTATATTTTTATTATTTTACTAGTACAGTAAACCCTTGATAATTGAATTCGAATTAACGAGGGTTTACTGTACCTATTTAAATCTCCTACAAATTGAAAGTCTTGGATAATGTTAATTGGGGACCTCCAATCAAGGTCAATTCAACGTTGTCTTACTTGCAAGACTTGGCTTCCCCTGTGATTGGCTATCAACGACCGTCGTTACACATATTGACTAAGTCAGACGTTTATATTCTGTCTTACTCGTCAGCATTTGTTATGGTATTTAAAGTCTAAATCCTCCACAAAGTTTTTGATTTTTTTTTTTTTTTTTGAGCATTATTTACAAAATATTGTGTATAAAAATAGAAATGAATTTGTTAACTGTCCCTAAAGCTTGTTTATGAACAAGCTAGAGGGTAGGCCTAACTGTCCAGTTACAAATAAATCGGGTGCATTTGTTATGTTTAACAATTAGGTAGATTACGGGCCGGTTAATAGTCGATTAATTAACAATCCTCCACCCTCTCTTCTGGTTATATATTCTATTGATATATATTAGTATTTCAACTACTCGTTAACCTAACGGTCGCCTTAATCGACTATTGTAAATCCGGCCTTGCTCCAGGTAGGGTTGATGTTTCTAGTATTTACGCTTACTAGTTGATGTATTTAAAGGAAGTTAGTGCATTTATAATTATTCAATAGTTGGAAGTCCAAATAGATAATAAAGACCCTATAGAGAGGGTAATTTGAGTTCAACCATGGAATGGAATCCTTTGGTGAGCAAATTCAAGTCCTTCGCAATTACCGTATTTTCTCGCATATAAGTCGCACATATATTTAGAAATTTGAGAGCTCAAATAGGGGTGGGACTTATATGCGCGCACAAAAAGGAGAAAAATGGCAGTCAAATTCGTCGATCCTCATCACAGTGAACGTGCTATATGTCCGCGTCCTTCCTGGTACCGTCTTTATTACCCAACTCCTACCCGGACAAGTGAGTCATACAGGCACTAAATCAACTTTATTCATAAAAAGATGCGTCATTTTCCTTAATCCAATCATCACTCGAACTGGATGAGGAGAAACGGGACTTTGTCAACAGCGCAGGCAGCAGGCGATTTGTTTTAAACGTCACGGCTTCCTGCCCCGAGCCATGAAAACGGGCGTTTATACGCGGGTGCGACTTATATGCGAGTAAATACGGTAAAATGTTGTATCCAGTGGATAGTGTAGTCCTGACAATCATATGTTGAATCGTGAACTGATGATTGTGAAATGAATAAACAATTCCAATATGGGTCCCAAAAAATTATATATGAATTGGGTGAAAGGGAAACAGAGAACAGCAGCTTACCGAGGTTCACAAGTAGATAAGACTGTACTTATGGTGGTGGAGAGCCGTTGATAGAACACAGAGATGAAAAACACACGAGATTTCAGACGTTTCTGCTGTTGCCTTGGTCACAGTAGAGTAAACAGCCGAAACGTCTAAAATCTCGTGTGTTTTTCATCTCTGTGTTCTCTCAACGGCTCTCCACCACCATGAGTACAGTCTTATCTACTTGTGGACCTCGGTAAGCTGCTGTTCTCTGTTTCCCTTTCACCTAATTCATATATCAAGCCTCGGGCCATATTCCTATCCACACCTGATTACCGTATATTGTATGACGTTTATATTAGGGATAACTTCGGTTCCAAAAAATCAGAACCGGATAACCGATTTACAGAACCGTTTTAGAACCGATTCTCCGACATTTTTTGGTGAAAATGAGAGTGAACTTCTATCTAGACGCTCTCTTTCCTATTTTTAGGCGTCATATCATTCGGTTATCTTCGGAAATTCGTGTATCCGAAACTTATGCACATCTTTCTCCTTCACATTTTGGGTTTTACCGCGCATGGAGGAAAGACAAATAAATAATGCACGCGTGAACTAGTATATTATATCTATACAATTTATATTGCAACAACACACTTGAAAAACATCCATTTATTATACATAATAACTCAAATCAACATAGTGAATAAATAAAAAAATTATCACAGAAGGAATCGATTCTCTATTTTAGAACTGATTGAACGTGGAACCGATTCAGAACCGGTTTTCAGTTGACCAAAGTTATCCCTAGTTTGTATACATGTGCTACAGCAATAGGATTCCTGTCTACTTCACGCGTTAGCAGATGTTTGTCTCGACTCGGCTATTCACATCCAATCACGACCAGGCATCGTCAGCTATTACAGGCTGTCGTCTTGATAGTTTTACCAGGCGTATAGTTTTTATCACGATTTATTCAAGTTATTTCAAGCATTTGTTTTATTTTTCTGCAACATTGTCAATAGGCCTAGTTATATTTCTTCTCATGCATTGCTTCTAGTTCTAGTTTACAAGACATTTTGTCTCTAAAGTTAGATTATTTATGTTATGTTAATTAGTTTGTAATTTACCTTGATATTAGATCAAATCTGTATCTACGCTAGTATAGTCATCATGAAGTGTGAACTATCTAGAGTATTTCATTGCAAATGTTTACAAATAAATGGTAAAACCAATAAGAGGCGTTGTTCAAGTGATTTCTATCTCCAGGGCACGAACCGGCACATGCAGTGCTGTGGTTTATGCACTCGCTTCATGTGATCCGGGAGGCGAGGGGAATTTCAAACCCAGTTCGATCCCCGCCGCCAACTATATTTACAGAGGTTAATCATGGTTTCCCTCTGTAGTCTAGGCTAATGCTGTGACGGTTCCTACAATAAGTCGGCCATGACCGCTTTCTTCCCGCTATCCTTCCCATTACCCAGGATCCTTACATATTTACATATTTTATTTATTCATTACAGATTGTTCATAAAACAGGTGGTAATGGTTACTAGGATACCTAATGAAATTACAATCAAACATACTCGATAGCTCTCTTCTTAAATCACCAATCTTCGTTATATTCTTGATATCTTCTTCCAATTCATTCCATTCCCGCGTCGTTCTTTGTATGAATCCATATTTACCTACTTCTCTATCCACTTTTTCCACTTCCATTCTTACCCCTCCCCTTGTACTTCTTTGTAATCCCTTTCCAATTCTATTGCTTAATTCATCCCATCCTGTATATTCATTCTTGACTCTTAACAAAATAACCTTCAGCTAACCTTCATCTCATCATCCCATCATCTCATTAATCATCCATCCATCATTAATCAGCCATTAGATCTGCGCTGTCATAACAGTGTGTCGTCAAACCCAATATAAAGAAAAGAAAAGGCATGATGTAGTGGTATCAACAGCTTCTATAGTAATATAAAGTAGTTTCTATCCCGCTCCCTCGATATGCTTGAAACATCCACAAACGTTGACAACCATGGCAAAGTACACGGACATGAACATAGGCGCTAAATGACCTCGCTGTCGACGCGCCTCTGAACCCTAACACTCACTCCGGGAGGAACTGAGCTATAGAGTAGGTAAGGGGATGCAGAGAGGTACGAGGGGAGGAGAGTAGAGGGTAAAGACAAAGGTGGGTCGGAATGGACTCATCCAGAGGACCATAATTAAGGGACTGGAACGAGCTTGAGGAAAGGGGAAGAAATGCAAAGTACATTGAACAATTCAACAAAGTGCTAAGGAAATTAATTTGGGTATCATACATATCTGCAAGAATTATATATATATATATATATATATATATATATATATATATATACTAGCTGACTCGGCAAACGTTGTTCTGCCATTGAAGTGATTTGTAGTGAATGTTGGTTGTTAATGTAAAAATAAGGTGCTGGAAGGCGGATTAGGCGCTATCTAGCGTGTACCCGCGCAAATGTGTTGCCGAGTGCGGCGGACCATGAGTACGCCGTCAATGTCATTGAAGAACGCCAGTACTGGTGTTGTCCTTGAAGTGCCAATTTTTTGGATATTGCTGATAGGAGAAAGCTCGGCGGAAGATCTCGTATACTTCAGGACCTTCTACCAGCCCTATCGAATGCGCGCCTCTCCTCAACCTCCACCTCCACAGCCTCACACTCAGTACTAGCACTCAACATTCAATCAGCTCTAAACAAAATTGAAGAACTTGAAATCCTCACCTCTGAACTCACCCCAGACATCCTCTGTCTTTCTGAGCACTGGCTTACCCCTTCCATGACCTCCTTCATTATCCCCCATTATTGCACCAGTAGCATATACTATCGTACCTCCTCTTCCTACGGTGGTGTTGCCATCTTTTCCAAACTTCACTGTAACATAACTCCCCTACCCTTTCTCCATTCTGCCTGCATCGACAAGGTCTTCGAATGCACAGGAGTCCTCTGGACCCGCTCACCTACCTCTTCCACAGTCACCCTCAGCATCTACCGCTCACCATCAGCAGACATACCCAGATTCCTAAAACTCCTTGAGCAAGTCCTCATCCTTGTCACCAAAAAGTTTCCCCGCTCTGAACTCCTCGTATGTGGCGATTTCAACATCGACATCCTGATTCCCACTCCCAATTCCACCAAATTCCTAGACACCCTTCACTTCTTTCGTTTATTCGAAACCATCACCACCGCAACTCGTGTTACTCCACACTCGTCAACTCTCATTGATAACATCTTTACCACCCTGCACCCAACCTCCTTCACAGCTTCCACCTTTGATAGTGGACTCTCAGACCATCTCGCCCTAACCCTATCTATCCCCCTCCCCAACCTTGCACCTACCTCAAACAACACCACCAAGACACAACACTATGTCTCCAAACGCTCCTTCTCGGATTCCAATGTAATCCATTTCCGCTCCCTACTTGCCCAGCAACACTGGCTACACCTGTCAACTGCCACCTCCACAGACAACATCTACTCTCTCTTCATTAATACCTTCCTCTCTCTTTTCAATCAAGCTTTCCACCTCAAACTTAAAAAGATAACTCCCAATCTTTCCCACACCAACAGATGGATCACCCACGAAATCACCAAGATGGGGGCTGAGCTCAGGCTGCTTCACTCCTCTCTGAAATTGAACCCTAATCCACTCCTCAAACAGCAATACAACTCCCTCAAAAACTCCCATGCCAAAAAAATTCGTTCTACCAAACGCAGCCACTTCGACAATATCATCCTCTCCTCCAACAACAAGTGTAAAACCTCATGGAATATCATCAAAACTCTCTCGACCCCTCCCCCCAAACCTCCAACAACCCTCTCCTTGAACATCAACGGTCAAGTCACCTCAGAACCCCCTATTATCGCCGAACATTTCAACAGCTTCTTCATAAGTGCTGGGAATGTCGCCCCCCCGCTTCCTCCCAACCGTCTGAACCAACCCATCACTCCAACTCCCTCTCCCCCACCACCACTAGTTCTCACACCTACAAGCCCTCTCGAACTCATCCAAGCTACCTCTTTTCTCCGATACAAATCCTCCAGTGGACCTGACGGCATTCCAGGCACTATTCTCTTCAAATCCATAGACCTTATAGCCCTCCCTCTCTCTATTGTCATCAACCACTCACTTACCTCTGGCACCTTCCCATCTCAACTGAAACAATCCACGGTCATCCCCATTCACAAAAAAGGCAACAAAGCCGACGTCAACAATTATCGCCCAATTTCACTCCTTTCCTCCTTTTCGAAAATCTTCGAAAAAATAGTCCTATCCCGCGCAACCTCCTACCTCTCCGATCATTCCTTGCTAGCTGACTGCCAACACGGCTTCAGACAAGGCAAATCCACCACCACAGCCATTTTCCAATTCCTAACCACACTTCACATCCAACTCGATAAAGGCAACCACTCGTTAGGCATCTTCTACGACTTGTCGAAAGCCTTCGACACCATTGACCACGAACTCCTTCTGCTCAAACTCAAATCCTATGGCATCCAGGGCATCTCAAACGATTGGATTGCCTCCTTTCTATCCAACCGCACCCAACAGGTATCCCTTCCGCCTACCTCCCCTTCCACCCATTCCCCTTTCCTCTCCTCCGCCAAAACCGTTCGCTGCGGAGTGCCTCAAGGCTCCGTGCTTGCCCCTCTTCTCTTCCTCCTCTATATCAATGACCCACCCAATCTTCTTTCACTCGGCAACCTCTTCCAATATGCCGACGACACCAACCATCTCCTCACCTCCTCTAAAACTCAAGCATTTACCACCCTCATATCTTCTGCCAACCAGCAAGCAAATGTTATAGCCTCTTACTGTTCCAACAACAAACTAGCTTTACAACCCTCTAAAACTGCCTTCATTCACTTCCATCTCAAATCCAACCCACCGTCAACCTCACCCCTAATCAAAATCAATAGCCATACAATTCCCAGTACTCCTGCCACCAAATTCCTAGGCATCTACATCACCCCCACCCTAGATTGGTCCACTCACATTGAACACACTCACTCTAAAATCCAAAGCACTTGCTACCTTCTCAGGCGCCTTAAGCCCATTGTCAACCCCAACTCCCTTCTCCTTGTCTATCACGCCCACCTACACTATCACCTGTCATACGGCCTTCTCTTCTGGGGCAACTCATCTTCTTCCAAACGCATTCTCATCCTTCAAAAACAAGCCATCCGCATCCTTGCCGGAGTCTCTCGCCGCCAATCGGCTAAACCCCACTTCATAAAACTTGGCATCCTCACTCTTCCTTGCACACTCATACAGATCGCTTCCACCTTTGTCCGCACGCACCCCGAACAATTCCCCCTCAACTCTTCCGTACATCACCATACCACCAGAAATAGAAACCACATAAGACTTCCAACTCACTCTCTCTCGTCATTCACCAATAGCCCCCGTTATATCTGCACCTCCATCTACAACAAACTACCTCCCTCCGTCACAAACTCAACCACCCGCACCTCCTTTGATAACAACCTCAAGTCTTTCCTAACCCAGCACCCTTTCTACAGCCTCTCAGAATACCTCAACTTTGATATCCCTCCACAATAAACTCTCTGCCCCATATTTCACCCTCATTAGGCCTACACTCTTTTATTATCATTTTCTAATTGAAACATTTTCATGTTTTTCTTTCTGTAAATATTCCTCATACTTCTGCTCATCTTATTGTATTCAATCATTAACTATATTTATTGTTACTAATACCTTAAGTATTATTTTCTAACTTTAGTTTTACTCTTTATACTCTACTTGACGATACCCATACTCTGTACTATGTACTGGTCCACGGGACGATAATAAAATACAAATACAAATACAAATACAAATTTGCCGGGTAGGTCTACCTGCGTTCACACAATGTTTGTTCGTCTGTCTTCACTTTTTACACTTTCGTACACTGGTCGGTAAAGTAGACGGCTTGGTCGTTCTTCTGTCCTCGTGCAGTTACACTCACCCTGCTAAGCCCCGCCCATGGCCGTTCTTCTGTCAGGATGAGTGCCGAAAGTTCTGCACTTTCCACACTCGCTCTCGTAGGTGGTGTAGAAGGTGTAAACGCGGTGCAAAGAGAAGAACAAGCGCAAAATATGACTGACAGCATGGAGTCTGTAGAGGCCTATTATTTACAGCCTCATGTTTTCGATGATTGCCATATTTTAATTATGCAGATAGTTAACATATTCATTATTCTGTCAACATGCCAAATCGGTTGTGCCAATTTTGTTTTTAGACTGAGCAAGACACATGTCTTGTATTGTATAGACATATTGGCTTAGTTTCCTTGTGATGTAGGAATACTCAACACATTGTATTATTATTACCATTAAGTAAACACTTTTTTTTTGAGTTGTGTTTGGTGTATTTCCTTGTGATGTAGGAATACTCAACACATTATATTATTATGCCTAATAGTTTAACATTTTCATTATTCTTCAACATGCTAATCGGTTGTGCCAATTTTGTTTTTAGA